>VZTE01005061.1:3574539-3645740 GCA_013397775.1 Eulacestoma nigropectus | reverse complement strand
CCGGAGGGGGAGACCCCCCCCCCCCCCCCCATGCTCCTCTTTACTCTCCAGCCCTCAACACTTAAACAAATCTTAAAAAATACAGTACTGCTTTTTCCATAAAATTTGCCTTTCTTGAAAAGGGGTTGGAGTTGATTCTGGATAAGTAACTATTAAAAAATCCAGTGTTTTTCCAAAAGAGATCACTGCTGTTGTAGTTTGTACGCCACATAAGAAACAAATGGGTCAGAAAAATTGGCCTGTTGTTTTGGCCAAAAGGTTTTCAAAAGGACCCTGACAAAAGAGGAGGCAAAGCAGAATGCTGACAAATTAGTAGCAAATTTAGGTTAAAAGACAAAAAAAGCTAGATTTCGTTCCTGTGAGGAAAGATGAGAACGTTATAATTGAATGTTAATTGTGCTTTCCCAGCTGTGGCTGAGCCAAGTATTTGAAGGACTTTTTTTGCAAAATCAAGTATTTTTAAAAATGGGTAATTTTCTTATCTGATTTTTATATGGCTTGATTATTGTCATTGCAGAGGTATGAGAGGATAAGAATCTTGGTGCATTAGCACAGCTTTCAGTATATCCCCATTTATTTTCAACTATACATTATTCCTTACAACTTGTCTTAAACTGTATCAGCTTTTGAGTATGTGTTTTGTTTTTTCTAATGCAGACTTTTGTTTGTAAAATACTCTGTTACAAAGACTTAGCCCTTGTTTTCAGAGCAGATTTCAGCACTCTTTACCACTAATGGGATTATGCCAGAATCTAATCCTTTCAGAAGTAAGGACATCTGTAGTACAGTCGGGTGAACTGCAGTTGAACCACGTTTGACCTTCAGTGTGGATATATAACATTCAGAAAATTGGGTTTAGGACAATTTTTTTCTTCAGAGTGAAGACTTTACCAGTTATTTTTATGTGAAGTGCCTATGCAATTACATTTTTATACATAGTACAAATGCGTATGCCCTTGTGTGACCTGAAAGAGGATTATCTGAAACAGATAATGTGGAGAGAGAAATTAAAATAGTGCTTTGCATTACAAATGATACTGAGTTGCCCATTCACTTCCCTAGGTCAAAAACTGCTCTCTGAAGATGGATATTTATGAACTGCTATTTTAATATGCTTTTCAATTATAACTATTTAAAAAATACATCTAGTTTTTGTTTTCCTTTTTAGTTCAGTTTGGTAAATAAAAATTTACTGAAATTGAAAACAGTGTTTAATTTGGATAAGTATATTTCAGTAGCAAATTCAAAACAAGGACTATCATTAAATTGTAAAAGTAATAAATAATCTTACAGCAGCAAAAGTGTTACGTGTGGCTGTGTGATTCTGCCAAGGTAGAAATGTTTTTCCTTTGCTAGAGGAACCAAATGAAGGAGAACTGTGTTGTAGAAAAATCCCCCTAAATGTCTGGAACGGAAAACAGTTGGAATCCCAAGAGTCCGGACGCTGCTTTACGAGTACTGGAGCTTGCTGGATTTAATGTCAAGGTAAAGAACAGTCCTTCCTTGCTTGTGATGGGGAAAACCTTATTTTGCTGGTCAAAATGGAAGGCAGTCCTTCCTGCTAAGGCTCTTGGCTGCCTGAGTTTTCCAATTTCTCCTAGGAATCCTGCTGTGAGGTCCCTGCAGACAGGGCTCCTCATGTGTCGTGCTGTACCAGCATCTGAGCATTTCATACAGACCTTCCCCATTGGAGGAACAACTGGCTGACTGTAGGTGGGCTGTCTGGTTCCAAGAGGTAATGTATTCTGGGAAACATACTGTTGTGGGAAGTACAGCATTTCTAAAAAAGGATTTATTGCAGAATTCACATGGTAGGAATACTGCTTGTAGGTTTTATTTGGACACAGATTGCCTTTTGTTTCAGAGAATTCAAATTGTTGCAGGATGGAGGCCCTTTCCTCCTGAGCTCACCTTGTTCATGCTCTTAACGAAGAAAAAGCACTAGTGCTGGGAATAACATTTCTGACATCCTGGTTTTTATGGGCTGAATTTGTCTGTCTGATTTTAATACGTAGTTTTAGTCTTAAAGCAGCATCTAGTGAAATTCCATGTATGTTTAAAGAGTTGACACATGGCTTGATAAGTGTGATGATGATATTGGTGTTAAAAATCAGGTAGCTAAAGGTGAAGTATACTCACATCACAGATGGTTTTGCATGTATCACTTAAGTTGGTTTTGGGAGGGGGCAGAGAGAAAATGGAGCAGTTCTTAAATTTAGTAGATCAAATTGCTGTTAATCTTTATTCAGAGTATCTTTTAGCTTTCATTTTCTGCCATGAATGAATTTCATGTCCTTAAACAGCTTTATTTCTCCCTGAGGTTCCTGCATTGCCATGTAGCCTAAGTCACTTAAGATAGTAGGTGGGAAACATAATTCTTCAAGTAGAGTGTGGGTTTTTTCCATAGAAGAGAAAGGAGATGTAAAGAGAAACTGGAAAGAGGAAACAGAGTGCAGAGGAAAAGATAAAATAATGCAGCCAGCCTTTAAAAAAACAAAAGGAGAGATTGCAAGCATACTTTCTTGTCAAAGGAGAAGTGTATGTATGAAACAAAAAATCCTTTTTTTTTCCTGAACTTTTCATGGGGAAAGTGCATATGCCAGTGTGTCAGATGCTCTCCTAACTGCTTTTTAATGAAAACATTCCTCTTGCTGCTTTATACGGACTGTTGCAGGGTTTAGTCAGAAATCTGTAGCTGGCTAAAAAAGAATTCATCTGTTGTTTCCGCAGCTCCCTCTAGGCAGCAGCAGTAATTCACATATAACTTAGGGAATTCTCACTACAGGCAAGCTGAAGCCAGGACAAATACAGCCTTGGTGTTGCTTGGTATTTCAGTGCTATCCTGCATATGTCAGCAACAAGCCGTGGGGAAGACAGACATTCAGGTAACATTTCAGAGCCTGCAGTGAGAAAATTTTTGGTGAAACTCATGTTACTGCTCAGGTTTAATTTGTTGCAGCTTTGCCTTCATAAAAGACGTGAGTACTATAATTTTTCTTCACTTTCCAAGGAAAAGCCACTGTCATTTCAGCTGAAACTGTAAGACAACCAGCATGGGCTTGGCAGTCCAGCCAGTTATCAGTCTCAGTGTTTGAAACAGAGAGGCTCTTGCTGCAGCAAAGTAGGTCTTATACAAAGTATCACAGTACATATGCAAGTAATAATGCAACAATTTCAGTCACTTTGTAATGACTGTTTTGTGAGCTCTTAGATACAGGTGGTTTATGAAGTTGATGTTCACAACAGATTTCATTCCTTAAGAGACAAGAAAAATTAAGAACCCAAAGGAGAGTCCTCATCACAGCTGCATATTGAATAGCTGAGAACCATAATAAGTGTGAATTTTCTTCCTAAACTCATTAGCAAAGCTTCACGAGCTTCAGTAGAACTGCATAGGTGTGCAACAGTGCAGTATGACTTGAGATGGCCACAAGTACAAGCCCTAGGGTTGCATATAATCAGAACGGCGCAGAGAAGTCCTCCCAAAAAGGTGGGGTATGATTCAAGTTGATTATATTAATCTCACAGAAGTTAAACTCTTGAAAGGAGTAAGTTCAGGATGGCCCCCAGTGAGGTCCAAGTCCTGTGCTACAGTTCATGAGACTTTTCCATGTTCTGGAATAGTTACCCAATATTTTCAGGGTGGAAAGTAAGGCCAGGCAGTTACAAAACTACACAGGACTGGTATCCTGTCTAAGCTAAGAACCTAGAAATTTGGGTTACTGTGGAAATTCATACCAATGTGTGTACATGGGGGCAGGTGTGGGATGGGAATAGGAAGTTAGAGCTGGTGGATTCTGATGAAATACTCTGTATTGACCTCATAGAGCCTTCATTTGTTCACTTTCACATCATGATTTCCAGTCATACAAAAATAAGTCTGGTCAGATGGAAGTGACTAAACAGATGAAAAGTATTCCAGCTTTCTGGAGGTGTGTTATTGACCAGTGTGAATTCTAGGCTGGCGATGCTGTCAGAATCTACCAGTGTGCGTCACTAAGACCTCTTAACCATCTTCTGTTCCAGGGCATGATGAGGGCCCTTCACCATCTCTTGCCTTAGTCCACGAAGCCTACATGTAAGTGCAGTATAATGTCGTATGTTTTCAGAACCCCTACAAAGGAGGAGGAGAGTGCATAAGGGAAGGGCGTAATATCCAACTAATTTTGTGCCTCAATGTCCAGTTTTAACAGCAGCCCCAAAACCATTTGATTACTGAGTGGTTTTAGAGGGCAGATGCCTGGCATCTGTTAGAAAAACAATACAGATTATGCTGCTATTACTCATCAGCCTGCCCAAACAGCCTGGGAGGGAGGGTTTGGTTCATTTTAACACATAAGCATAGGGCTTCTACTCAAATGAAGTTTCTCTTTCTAAGGAGATTTTTTAATACAGGTTTTCCAAAGGCTGTGCTGTAAGCATTAATACTTTATTTATCCCACAAGAAAGGAAGCAAGAAGGCATTTATGTTAATAAACCAAAATGCTATGGTAGTGATGTGAAATTTATCTTTGATTGCTTGTGCTATTTTCAGAATCCAAATACCAATAGCAGGGCACGGTGTGCTTTACTTTGACTATAGCTGACTTGTTGCAGATGATGTCATCTAGAACCAATAGCTACTCTATAAAAAAACACCCACGTCTGTCTCTCTGTTGGAGAGAGAGGAGACTACCAAAGGTCCCCTAAAGCCATTAAATGGCTCAGAGAAAGTTCCAAGTGTTCATAACTAAGGCTCCAGCTCAGCTTTACAGCTTTTTTTCTACACTGTCCAAGAATGAAGAAATCTTCCATGGTGTGTTAATACCACATAATGCAAATAAAATCACAGAAGTTTAGGTAGAGAAAATAATGGTATTATCTGCCACCCTGAACAGGATTTTCTGTCCTCCAATCTGAAATCTCAGAGCCATCTGAGGTTCCAAAGAATGGTAACATTGTATTTTCCCATTTCTGTGCAGGGCTCTGAGAGAAGGTGGTTACTCTCTGCCCTCATGTGAAAGCACTTGAGCCATGAGGGCTCAATCCATTGAGGCAGTGCTGTGAACATAGAATATGTTCTTCACCCAGATGGATTTTTTTACCTACCTGAGCTCTGAGGTCAGACCTGCTGAAGGAAGATGCAACTGAAGCTGTCTTTGCTGTCTGAATAGGGAACTGCTTGAACAGAAGAGAAGTGGCTGCCATGGAACAGACCAAAAGTCCACCTGTGCCAGAATCCTGACTGTGATAGCTGTGAACAGTATCTGGTGAGTGAAGAGTAAGAGAATAGGCAAGTACATGTGATACACTCCCTGAGTACTGCCTCCCTTCTGTCATGTAGTTGCAGTTCAGAAGCATCCCCAGTTAGACTGGTTTTGTGGGTTTAGTATCTTCTTCTGTGATTTTTCAGCCTTTCCATAAACCCATGTAAACTTCATTACCCACAGCAACCTTTGACAAGAAGTTCAGTAAGTCAGCTGCTACTCCTGACTTCATCAAGCTGTGCTTTCCTTCCACCCTAAAGCTTCATGTAGTGGGAAGCACCATTACAGGGAGTTGGCAAGGTGTACAGATACTTAAGTCAGCTATGTTTTTTGGGACAGGGAGAGTATGTCAAGAGCTAACTGATACTTGATTGCATTGACAGTTTGCAGCACTGGGAGTTGTCCCTCAAGTGTTTGGGTTTTTTTCAGGTAATGCAAGGATCCATATAGCAAAGATAACTTCTCCCTCCCACCCCCCCACTGATAAGAACTACTGAATGTAAAATTTGGCAGCATAAATTTTTCACAAATACAGAGCAAAGGGGAAGGCCCTGAGGGAAGACCTAGTAGGAGGGAGGGATATTGTTTCATGTTGCATATGGGAAGATTCGTTTAGTTATTCTGAGAACTCCTGCAGTAGACTCTCTCCACCACACAAACTTCATAGTATGAAGTGTTTTCTCATGAACTATTCAATCCTTAGTTACTGCAGCTGACCATAGACGTTAGCTTTAAAAAGGAGAATGAATAGATCAGATTCCAGATTTAGTCTTTTGAAGAGGACCCCATGGCTATTACATGATTGTTCGGATTATTTTGGATGTAATGAATGATGGTTTTAGAATCCCAGAGCTCAGCAGTACTACTGCCGTTCCTTTCTATCCCTACTGCACTGTCTGAGATGGCCATTTAGGACATCCCTCTCACAGCTAGTGATGGAGCTAAAAACCCCAAAACTGCATCAGACAGTGTGTCATGGGGTAGGTCAGCCAAGGAGAACAATGAAGTTGAATGCAAGAGAAACACTATTAACTTCTTTTATAGGAAAAATGTTTTAAGATTTCCCAAAGAAACTTGTTGAGCCTCTTCCAATTTCAAACAAAACATTTTATTCCCATGCTTTGCATTATTTCCAAAGTATTCTAGAGAACATAGATACTAAATGCCGGAAATAATACAACTTGCTCACACAGATTTAAAATAGCAAGTATTACATAAAGGTGTGCACAAACCCAAAAATGGCTCAAGAGCAGAAATGGAAGAGAATATCTATAAGATACAAACATTTACAAGAAAAGATCTGGCAAATAAATTATTTAAATTCTATTTGCCTGGACCTTTCCAAGAGCTTCTAAAATATTTTTTACCAAGTTAAACACAAGAAGGAATATGCAAGACAAACTGGAAATATCAAACTTAATTGATAAAGCCAGTATCTCAGAATTCTTTTAACAGGCATAATGTATATGCAATGATGAGAGACAGAAATGTTCAGTAATGTGTAGATACATGTCATCCATAGTAACAACAAACAGCTTAATTTGCTTAATTTACAAGCAACCTGTACCAGTCCAACATACCACATTTTCCAATGTCCTATTAGTTTCTGTGAAAGAAATATTCTGGTTTCAGATCTGTGTTACTTTGTCGTGGTTTGACACTGGCCCAACAGCAGGCACCCACGAGAGCCACTCACTCACCCTCCCCTGCCACAGCTGGGCAGAAGAGGGAAAAGGAAAAAAAAAATCAACTAAGGCTTCATGAGTGAGATAAGGACCAGGAGAAACACTTCAAGGGCAAAACAGGCTCAACTTAAGTTGAGAAGTGAATTTATTACTAACAGAATCAGAGGAGGATAATGAGAAGTAAAATAAGCTGTCAGAACGCCTTTCACCCGCCAGCCCCTCCCTCCTTCCCACCAACAGCGCAGGGAGACAGGGCATGGGGGTTTGGTCAGTCCATCACAGAGATTTCCTTCCGCTGCTCCAGGAGAGGAGTCCTTCCCCTGTGAGGCCGTGGGGTCCCTCCCACGGGACACAGTTCTCCGTGAGCTTCCCCGGCGTGGGTCCACTCTCAGGAGCAGCAGCCACACCGCACCTGCTGCAGCGTGAGCCCCTCCCGCGGGCACACAGCCCTCCCAAAACTGCTGCACCGTGGGTCTCTCTTCCACGGGGTGCAGTCCTCCAAGGGCAGGCTGCTCCAGGGACCCCTCTCTCCACCGGGTCTCCCACTGGAACACGGCCTCCTCCAGGCATCCACCCGCTCCGGCATGGGCACCTCCCCCACGGGCTGCGGGTGGATCTCTGCATCCCCCATGGATCCCCGTGGGCTGCAGGGGCACAGCTGCTTCACCACGGTCATCACCACGGCCTGCAGGGGAATCTCGGCTCTGGTGCCTGGAGCACCTCCTGCCCCTCCTTCTTCGCTGACCTTGGTGTCGCCATGTTGTTTTCCCTCACATGTTCTCACCTCCTCCTCTACTCTGACCAGAATCCAAAATCTTGGGACTTTGTTTTGATTTTCTTCTTAAATATGTCATTGCAGAGGCGTTACCAACCTCTCTCATTGGCCCAGTTTTGGCCAGCAGCGTGTCCATCTTCACAGCCATCAGCCATTGGCTCTGCTGGACATGATGGGAAGCTTCCAGTAGCTTCCTCATAGGAGCCATCTTTGTGGCCCCCCTGCTACCTAAAACCAGGCCATGCCAAACCAATACATACTTTTAAAAGCATTTTTAACATAAATTTTGATTTAGTCTTTCCTCTCTTTCTGAAAAAGAGTATGATTTAAGATTGAATTTTCTTTTCCACTGGTACACTAGTGTCTGTGAAGTCTGTAGTATAAATGTCTATTAGAACTTGATTGTCTTTGCTGCTGCTGAGATACTAAATAAAGGCACCAGCAAAACTTTTTCTCCCTTTAATGGTTATTCCAGTGCCAGAAGGGTGGCAGAACCTGGCTAGAGGGTGGTGCATCTCAAAAGTCCCGTGTTTGTATGGGACTCTCAGACATGGCCAGAGCACTATAAATGCAGCTGTTTCAAGAGTAGGGAATTTTGCTGATCTGCACACTTAAGAAGCTGTCTTTGCTTCTGATGTAACACTGAGTGAGTCCAGGTTACAGAAGAGGAGGTCATGAATTATTATTTGCATGAGTTTCAGCAGTTTTGCTTTCAGAGTTTGCTGAGAATCAACCTAAAATGGAAACATGCCCCTCCCCCAAAATAAATTAATCTATAATGCAATACTGTACATTTTTTTTAATGGCTTTAACCATGATAGAGTACTTATTTTGTATAAGACCATCTCATGGAATTCATGAATCTAGGCCTGTGCTTCAGCTCACTGAAGCAGCCTTCATTTATATTCAGAAATACAGAATTGAATTGAGTTTTAAATATTTGGAAAATACAGAATCAAATAGAGTATGTACACGGCATTTGCAATTACTCCGTTTCCAGTTGTAGTAGCCAGCAGTTCCAAGGGCTCTACCATTATGTTTTCTTGGATACTACTAGCCTACATTACATAAGACCTGACTATTGTCTGATCAATTTAATTATAGTTCCTCAAAGACTAGAATTCCATGAAAACCAGTGCAGATATTACAAAATTAATTTAAAAAAACCTACCTGAGGGCAAATATTCACGCAATATTTTCCATTCTTATGCCAAGGCTTTCAAATAGATGAGTGAAATGATCTGTGGTAACCTTGGTAGCAGTTCTGCAGAGCTAGTCTGTGGAGTTGGCTGGGAACAGGTGTGATCCTGCCAGCAAAAGCCAGGCACTCAGGCCACTCAGGTGTTAACAATGCAGCTGGTGCAGAGCAGCTCCTACCCTGAGTCCTGATGTCTGCAGGAGGTGTAGAGAGCCAGGCCTCTGTTCATTTGTTTGTGGTGTATGAATGAGCTGAGCGCAGCCAAGCCTGACCTTGGCCTCGCCCCGTCTAGCAGCAGGTATGGCAGAAGGATGCTTTAGTGCTTTAGACTGGGGGTTGTTCCTTGTGTCTGAGTATGGATTTCCTTAAGCACATTTTGGAGAGTCTATGTCCCACCTACAGCCAGGCTGTGGCCAGCCAGAAGATAACTGTGATTCTTGTAGTTGTGCTGCAAATATTACAAAGCTCAGGTAACAGATCTCACTACAAGATAGAGAGATGTTCTTAAAACATGTTGGAGGAGCTAAAAGTCAGCCTTCAATGCAGTAAACTGTAACCTAAAGGCATGATCCACTCCCTTGGTCTAACTCTAGGTTTGAGGCAGCTTAACATAGAAAGTGCTAAAAGGAAAGTTCTACTCTGTAAGAGAGTTAAGTAGGGACAGCAGTGGTGGTAAGAAAACAGGAGTTACAGGGTGTTCAGAGCAATAAGCATGCTCAGATTAAACAGAATTGGAATATGGTAAAAACTGGCTCAGTAATCCAAAAAAAAACAACCATCAGTAACTTGACTGGGTAGCCTGGTGTTCAAAACAAATTCAAATAAACCAGCTCCTAAATAGGTTTTTTGAAAAGTGAGAGAGCAATAGTAAGGGACACAAATGCCCTAATGTTTCTTACCTGTTATGAGCAGCTGCAAAATCAGTGATAATTTTCCTTCTACCAAAATAAAGGCAATATGAAGAAGCAGCTTCTTTTCCCACCTCACTGAACTAAATCAAGAACAGCAAACAAAAGACTAGATTTGCTTAAGTCAGGATGACAGAACGAGAAAAAATCTGTTCCATTTTAGGCCTGGTGGAAGTTTTAGAAATTGGCTGTTAGAAAAAGAACTGAGCCTTTTGACATGTAGGCGTTTGAGAGCTTTAACCTTTATTTTTTTTTTAAATGTGATTTTAATTATCAAACTTTGTCCTTTATTTTTAGTCATATAAGTACTCCTAAGTCTTAACTGTTGGTTTCCTGCTTCTTACATGTTTTTTTTAGATGAGGGTATATTTTATATTTTCTCAGTTTATAGATATAAATTTTACTATTTAGGTAGAGCATTCACATCTACTTCTAGAATTATCATCAGGACCATATGTTTTTGCCCTGCACTGATAAGAGGTTCAAGTAAGTGGTTGGTCTAAAAGAAGACCACTCTGGAGGTACTTTCAGCTAGAGCAAAGCATATTCTAGGGAAAAAGGTTATCTTCTTGCTTGATTCACTTCATGCACAATCACCTCTTGACCAGATTTTGGCTGTGATACTTTGAGATGTTATAGCTCAGTTTGCTTGCATTCTTCCATAAGAATTTGGTTCTGCATTGTCACAGCAGGAAGATAATCACTGACTGGGTCTTGAATGCTTGTAAGAATCTGACCTATCCCTCGGCTGATTCTCTGCCCGTAAGACCCACTGCTGTTTTTGGCTGAGACTGTCTGACCTCTGTAGACTTGAGCCTGATGCTCACATATCCCAAACTTGCTTAGCAGGATAAACACATCTCTACGGAAAGCTTTGGTGAAAATAGCATAAAGAAAGGGGTTGGCACAAGAATTGAGTGGGTAGAAAAGTACCAGCAAAATCTTGGAATTGGAGACAGTTATCAGTGGTTTGTTCATAATGGCAGATAAAGCATGGAAAGAGATGGGAGCCATGCACAGAAAGTCCGTGAAAATCAACACAGCCATCCGCTTGGCAATTTTGGTGTCTTTGTCCCCTGACTTGTACTGGGGGTTTCGCACAGTTACATAGATTTTAATGTAGCAGGCACAAATGATGACAAAAGCAATAATGTTACATATTAAAACGAAGACAATGTAGGCTTCAGCCACTGGTGTTTCAGTGTCCATAGGCAAGCAGATGCTGACTTTGCTGTAGCTGCTGACACCAACCAGTGGCAAAAGGGCGAGCAGGATGCAGGAGAGCCACCCTCCCAGCATGATGAGCACAGCGTGCCGGAGGCGAATCTTCCGGTCGGGGCGCATGGCAAAGGTGATGGCATACCAGCGCTCCAGGGTGATCACGGTCAGGGTGTACACAGAGAGTTCACTGGCAAAGACCGTGAAAAACCCGGCTGTGTTGCAGCCGGGGCCAGTCTGCCACTCTATGGCGTGGTTATAGTACTCTGACCTGGTGTGGAGATCCACTGAAGCGATCAGAAGGAGGTATAACCCCATGCAAAAGTCAGCAAAGGCCAAGTTACACATCAAAAAGCGAGGTACAGTCAGTTTATAATGACTAGTGAGAAGGATGAAAAGGACAAAAATGTTGCCTAGGATGGCAAGCAGGTTTACAAACCACACCACAATCCTCAGAAATTGATATCCCATTATATCCTCACAGGGATTAAACTCATCAGGCTCTGGCACGCATATTACATCTTCATTGCCTCCACAGACAGGATAGTCATAATGACTGTCAAAGGTCTGGACATCTTCCATTTGAGGGTTCTTGAGCTCTTTGCCAAAGCCAAGCTTTCCTTCTCCACGTTCTTCCAAAAAAATGTAGTAATGGGGATTTTCATGAATATTTGTGAACTTGGTGTTTGTGTCATACACAGCATCTGTGTGGTCTGTGTTTTCTTCTGCATAATCTTTGTAAAACGGGTCTCTGAGAGCCTTGACTGATCTCTTATGAAAGCTGTGGCTGCTCTGGTTACACATCAGGTACTCCAGGATCCTGAAAGAGTAGAGGGGGAAATCACTGCTGGCATTTACAGTCTGAATGGCACACAGCATGTAAACAAAGGGAGTGCTTCAAAAGCAAATCATCCTGAATGAAAATGTAGCTATAAAAATGTGATTGGATATATTTTTGTTAACAGACCATATAGTGTATGATAGCATTTCTGGGCCTTTTTTTGAACTGTGTTTTTAATTTTATCCCCAGTAGTAATTTTACTTGTTCGGCATCCATAATCTATCTTCATTTTTGGGATCTACATTCTTAGTAGGTAAGAAGACATTTATCTACTGTTTATAACTTCTTGGCTAATACATACAGTATTACTTTCTTTTTCACTGTTGTTCACAACTCAATTTCTCCCAGAACTTCCATCAGTCTAGTTTCTGTTCAGTAGCTTCTTTACAGCTAACTAGCAGTACAGCAATTTGGAATCCTGTACCTCATGGTGTGATGCAGCTGTGTTTGCAGTCAAAAAATTTTCAGTAGTCAAAAGCTTTTCAGCTAGAAAACATATGAGACTTGAGGGTATAACCCCTCCAACACTTTTTTCCCAGGCCTTGCTGTAGCACATTACCCTTTTCTTTTTTCTTTCCCTTTAATTATGGGCCCAACAAGAGGAGGAACTGCTGCAAAAGGTCCTACAAAAAATTCTTCTGCCAGTCTTCAACTGTAATCTGTTTCAAAGAATGTTGTCTATACCTAGAAAAAATGGTTACAAAAGTGCCAATAGATGTATTTTTATATTACTAATAAGACATAGTCTTCACTGACATACTTAAAAAATAAATGCCAGTTAGTGAAACTCACCCACTTTTTTTTTTCCAGCTCTTGAAAGCACAGCAGTGACTTGGATATGATAGGTCAGCCCGCATTAGCTGAAGAAATACCTTCACAGCTGGTAATTTCTTTAAAGCCCACGTATTTTTTGCCATTAGTTCTTTTAGGCTTTCCAGTCCTTTGGCTGGAAGGTTGGCAACAGCTGTTCTGGAGATGTCCCTAAGTAAAGAAACAAAAAGATGACTGGATCAGATGTTTTTTTCAGATTGTTACAGTTCTTCAGGAGTTTCACTGAATTCTACAATAAAAATCAAATCCAGAGGAGGTGGGGATTTCATATCACCTTGCTAAGTTCTGATAGCATTCAAATTCAAGTAGGCTGTTCATTTCTCTCTGATTTTCACTGTCTTTTAAAGCTCTTGTCTTTAATGTCCTATAGCACTGAATATGAATTATAATGAAATATCATAACTTTTAAAATTACACCTTTAAAGCCAACCAGACAAAAATGCATATGCAAACGCAAAGTTTTAAAAATTCTTTAAAGAAATCACATCTTCCATTGGAAGAGTTGTATTCCCATAGACTTCTTTAGATTCATTTTAACCTATTGGCACACTTCAATAGAAAGCATTGCAATTCTTAAAAGAATATTCTCTATATACTGAAATTAAAAGTTTCTATCTTAGTCCATCCTGAATCTCTCAGAAAACTGAGTATTATGTTTATTGCTTTCTACTTGTCTGCTGAGCTGGACTCATGAGAGAGATGATGCACAGTTGATGAGGAGGTGGCTTTCCTTCCAAACTGCCGAGTGACTGTCACCTGTGTTTTCTACTCAGTTTTTGCTTTGTCCCAAAACCTCTTCTAGTGACACTTGAACTCAAGTTATTCTTAGAGTTACTGTCTGTGAAGAACTAAACCTGTAAAAAGGATTCTAGTGTAGGAACATTGTCTGAGCATTGTTTTGTCATGAACACCGTCATAATAAAAAATGCAGCTTTTTTCTACACTTTCTTATCCCTCTAGAAGTCTTGCTCACTGTCTGGTTTCTTGCACCTAAAAGGAAATTAGAACTAATTTTATGCTTTAAACAACTTTTAAATGTCTAAAACACTGGGGTTTGCAGTGGGTTTTATTTTCCCTTTTGATTTGTTTGGTTTTAAATTGAGTTAAAAAATGCTGCCCCTTTTTGTAGGAGGACTTTTTCACTTCTAAAAGCTTCCTTGCTATCATATGTTTTTTAATATGTCACAACTAATTAATTTCAAGTACATAAAATTCTTTTTTGTTCTTCTGGAATCTTTTTCAATAGGTGTTTCTACCAACACTGGCTCTTAGAAGAGTCTGAATGTTGCCTCCTATCATTTTACCTTCTAAAGAATCACAGAGTAGTCAAGTTTGCAAATCATCCAGTCTGACCTCCTTGATCAAAACAGGGTCACCCTGGAGCAGGTTGCTCTGAGCTGTCCCCATTAGCTTCTCAGCATCTCCAGGACAGGAGACAGCCTCTTTAGCAACGTGTTACAGCATTTGACCACTCTCACAGTAAAGAAATTTTTTCATATGTATGACGAGGTCCCCTCTCAGTCATCTCTTCTCAAGGCTGAACAGGCCCAGCTCCCTCAGTCTTTCCTTGTGAGAGAGATGCTCCAGTCCCTTAATCATCTTTGCAGCCCTCCACTGGACCTGCTCCAGGAGCTCCAAGGCTCTCTTGGACTGAGGAGCCCAGAACTGGACACAGCACTCCAGATGTGGCCTCACCAGGGCTGAGTAGAGGGGCAGGATCACCTCCCTTGACCTGCTGGCAGTGCTCTTCCTAATGCAGCCCAGGATACCATTGGCCTTCTTGGCCTCAAGGAAGGGCGCACTGCTGGCTCACGGACAGCTTGTTGTCCACCAGCACCCCCTCGTCCTTCTCCACAGAGCTGCTTCCCAGCAGGTCAGCCCCCAGCCTGTGCTGGTGAATGGGGTTATTCTTCCCCAGGTGCAGGATCCTGTACTTGCCTTTGTTGAATTTCAGACAGTTCTTCTCTGGCCATCTCTCCATCCTGTTGAGGTCCTTCTGAAGGCTGCACAGCACTGGGGTATCAGCCACTCCTCCCAGCTCTGTATCATTAGCAAACTTACTGAGGAGCCAACTGCCTCTTAATTCAAGTCACTCCCCAGTCTCACGGTCACTATAGCCATGCCTGCACCCAACCTTCACATCTCCAACAAGGCCTTCCATATTTCTTAGTGTAAGATCAATCAGCACACCATTCTTTGTGGGATCCTCCACTACCTGTGACAGTAAGTTGTCATCAGTGCTTTCCAGGAGCCCCCTAGACTGATTATGCTTTGCTGGGTTGCTTGTATTGGTTGTGTCAATATCCCAGAGAGGGTGCAAAGGGATGCCCCGTAGTCCTGTCTTGTGGTTATATGTTTGCTTGTATTTACTCGAGTCAACCCCTCTTAAGTCTCCCTTTACTCCTTGGGTAGTTGCTATAGCTCTCCCCTTTCCACACCTTATCTCTGTTGAGCCCGGCTGTGTCCCCATTTCCCTTCAAATGTAGTTCAAAACTCCCATAATAAGCCCTGCTAAGTCCTGAATGAAGTCCTTTCCCCCCTTTGAGACGTTTTATAGAACTCTTCTTCTGCAGTAAAACATCTTGCTAAATTAGATCTTGGGATAGATCTTACCAAGACAAAGCTGACCTTTCAGCAACCCTCATGGGTCTCCATCAAGTCCTCATGGTGGTGGCAGCTATCTGCAGGCAGATTAAACGGCGTGTGATGGGAGATGCTGAGACTCTTTGAAATGGAAATTACACCTCACAAACACTAGAGAGTTCTTTGAAGATATACTGGCACAAGCTTATGGAGAAAGATGATCCTGTTTGTGCAATGAATTGGGAATTCTGACAAGCCGTGACAAAATCAGATACCGAGGGCTGTTGAGAACTAATTTGTTATGTGACAAGGGGAATGTCTCTCCTGGATTAACTGAAAAATAGGAGTCGGGGAAAAGCCTGAGAACAGATTACAAGTTTTCATACTAGAGGAAGAATGGAAAATTAATTGGTATCTGAATACACAGGTCATTGCAGCAGGGCCCACAGAGGCCAGGCTGGCACTGGTACTACTGAAATACTCATAAACAGGCTGGGAAGGAAATGAGAGTAGCTGCAGCAAAGCTTGGTTCTGGCACAAAGTAATACAAGGTAGTTAAAGCTAAAGCCGATTGTTTAAAGAAGCAGAAGGCTCCTGGAATAGTATGTGGCTGAGCAGAAGAATGATCAATATGATTCAAAATTAGTGAATGTAAAGTACATTTAGGAAAAAGCAATTTTAACTTTACATGGATGACAATGGGGTTTAATTTAGCTAGCACTCTGGAAAGATCTTGGAGTCCTCTGCAAATGCCAGGTCAGTGCTTTTAGTAATGTTGAAGGGAAATAGACTGCTAAGAATTCTTGGGAAAGAAATAGAAAATAGAGCAGAAAAACTTCACTGCATAAATCTAGTATGACTATAACTTAAATGTTATATGCAGTTTTAAAAATACTATATGCAGTTATAATAAAAGCATGGAAAGCTACAGCTAGGATGATAAAAGTATCAAGTTGTTTATATATGAAGTAATAAGGTACAGATAAGGACTTTTCTCTTGGGAAAAGCTATGTCTGGAAGCAGCAGTAAGACTATAGTGCCATGCAGATTGTAAAGAAGGTGATGAGTAATGATTATTCACTCTTGTAGATGAGTTTTGGAACATCTAAGAATGCGAGGCAAGAGACTTAAGAGAAGGCATAATCTTTTCACAAAACTGCATCATTCCATTGTGAAAATCAGTGCCATGGTTTATCATGTCGGCCAAAAAGCTAACTAACAAAAAGGACAATATACCTTTTTGTTTGGGTTTTATTCACAGTTGTGTAACATTCCCATCAGAAATGATTGGCTCAGGAAGAACACCCTGGGAGACAAGGGCTCATGCTTTGGAAACAGCTGCTGAGAGGAGCTTCTCTCTATGTACAGGGAAGGGAGCTGCAGCTCTTGGAGAGCTGCGAACAGAAGGGAGTAGCCAGCCCAGGGCTCCAGCTGTGGGAACAATTTCCCAGGGAGCAGAGGTGAACATGCAAAGTCTGTGGCAACTCAGAGGGTTACCACGTGATGTTAAAAAGTCTGTAAAAAACATCTGTTCAGTGAAAAGAAAGAGCTTGGAAGAATTAGTTGTAAGACTATGTAATTTCTGTTTTATCTTACCAAATCCTGTGAATTCTTTTATGTATGTGCCTATGGGTGTATATTTAAGCAGACAGGTATTGGAGGTTTTGTTTTCAAACGCTCTGTTTTATACTGGGTAGCTTGGGGAAAAGTTATAGGCACAGATGCCTTGAAGTTCTTGTTGATTTAGGATTAATCCTGTTGCAGAGCTACCAATAGATACTTGGCCCCAGCCATGGGCCATATTAAGCGCAATGGGTCAGAAGTCTGGAAGTTTCCAAAATCCCAGTTTGAGAAGTCCCTAAACTTCTGGTATGTGGTGTCTGCCACCAAGAAGTCTTGTGACCTCTCCGTACCACTACTATTGCAAATCAAAAAGCATCCCAGGAGTCTGGTGATAATTTGTCCCGCAGCAGAAGATAACTTAGTTACTCTACCTAGGCCCACACTTTGTTAGTGACGAAGTGTGTGTCAGCTGGCCAAGAGGAAAGTGTGGGATTCTCAGGGATTTTTTTACCTTACAGATCTAGTCTTGATGATTATCTAATCAGGTTCACAATCTACTTCAAGCAGCATAGCAGCTGTCTTCAAACTAGATTGAAAAGGTTTATAAATCATTACTAATTCTCAGAGCCATGTGAATCCAAGTAGCTGGAGTTGCCAAGACTATGATAGCTGTGCCTGCATTCATATAGAAGACACATTTTCCTAAATGACTTGTGTGCCAGTGTATAGGATCATAGAATCATTAAGGTTGGAAAAGGCCTTTAAGATCATCAGTCCAACCATCAATCTAGCACTACCACCATGTTCACCACATCCTCAAGTGCCATATTCACATGTTTTTTGAACACTTTCAGGGATTGTGACTCCACCACTTCCCTGGGCAGCCTGTTCCAGTGCTTTACAAGCCTTTCTGTGAATTTTTTTTTTCCTAATATCCAATCTAAACCTCCCCTGGCACAACTTGAGGCGATTTCCTCTTGTACTGTCGCTTCTTACCAAGCCCTGATCAATCAAGTATGGTCAGTCCCAATCAGTCAAGGATGATCAGTCCTGATTTTGGTCTGCTGACAAAAATTAGAACTGACTGCAGTTATGTCTGCTTCATTAACATCTAATGATATTGATAACTAAGATTATGTTGAAACGCAGCAGTGCTTACATTGCATGGAAGAGTGTCTTGCTGGCACTGCTGAGCTATAGCTGGCACACTTAAAGAAACACAAGAGAGGCAAGAGGTCTGATGGACTTGTCAAGAGGATCTGTCTCAAACTGCAGTGACTGTAAAAGAGGCTAGGCAGGAAACTGATAAAATGAATCATAGCAAGTCACAAGGACTGGGTGGTTTTCACCAGGAAAGTTCTGAAGCAGATGAAGAAGGAAGTAGTTGAATTGGTAAAAGAGTCATGGAACCTTCAGCTTAGCTCTCCTGCAGAAAGGCAGCAAACAAGCCACCACCGAATATGATATAACTTGGGAAAGTCAGCATGTAAGGAGTTTTCGTAAAAATAAGTCCTGCCTTGCAAACTTCTCTGAGTGTTGTGTTTATGATCTGCTCAAAGTCTCCTGGGACTTCTACAAGGCCTTTGACAAATGCCCACAAGGCCAAGACACAAACCAGGCAGACACGCTCTTGTGGAAGGTGTCAAATGCTCAGGATTATGGAAGAGGCTACCGACATTCACTGCTAGCCTAGAGCCAGACCAGACTTCAGCTTTTAAGTAGCCGTGGCTAGAGCCCACTGAGGTACTGGAAGTGGTAGCGTAGAGTTCTACACTGTGAGGCCGAACAGCAACCAAAGTGCTCTCACCCAATTTCAACATTTTGGCTTGGTAGTGGTTTTGTTTTGTCCTCACATATTTTCTTATAAATCTCATGTGAAATTTCTAGTCTGTTGCTTATCTCAGATGAAATTTACACATTATATTGAATGTTAAAGAGTCATTGGAGAGGTTCAGATAAATGTGGGAATAAAACATAGCTTATGAATTCAGAGGTGTTGTTTTCTGAACCAACTGTATATTATAGAAGTGTTAAAAAGGTATTTAGTTGCTCAGACTTTTTTTCTTTTTTCCTGGGTTATTATATTTTGGTCTAATTCTTTGTTGGTTTTATGAAGTCAGAATTTCAGAACTAGATCTAAGAGAGAATAGCTTTTGTCAATAATCTTTTTCATTGCTAGAAGCATGCAATTATAGTATGAAATCCAGTAATAGCAGTAATTTAAAAGACAGGTAATTAAGAAAATGAGATTGAATGCATCATAATACAATTGAGAATTTTTACCTAATCATATATAGATTTCTGAGTACTGCAATAGTTAAAAAAAGCATAAAATATATAATAGATGGACTTAAACTACAGGTACTATTTTAACTCTACTAAAAGATTTTTTAAATCTACAAATTAGCATTGTTTTATAAGCAAAATACAGAGTGCTCCTTTTGCTCAAAGACTTGCTTGTGTCCCATGGCAGAAACCATTTCTAGATTGGGAAATGATGCTTTAAAGAGCAATTCTGCATTCTACAGATAATTAACTACTCACATGTATCTTGCGTGACTGTAACATTTTGAGTTTCGACTGTGTGCTTTGTAAAAGCTAATTGAATAATGAGCCTGATTGTATTTTTGTTGTACTCTGTTGAACTTTTGCTCTAGGCAGCAGCTCTTGTTGCGTTTAGTAAATCAGGTCCACTGAGTTTCTGAATCCTTGCCAAGGTTTCATTTTGAGGTGAAGAGCAATGTACTGTCATCATACTGTTAAAATAGTTTTCTAAAGGGAGCAATCTGTGTATACATCCACATACATCTGAGTATACAACAGTGACAAAGGAACCGGAATTACTGACATCTGTTTTCCTCTATTCAGGGATTACAATCCCTGCTTCCTCTGCTGTTGTAAACTGCAAATTTGAAAAAAAAAAAAAATTTACCTAACTTTTCAATACTAACTTAAGTATGTTTAATTAGGTAGTCTGAGAGCATGGCCAAATTCACACAACATACATATAGTCAGGCACAATTTTTTGTAGTTAAATCTTTCTCATTGGGTTTCTTTAAAGCCAAAATGGAACCTTACCCCATTAGGGTGGATCCATGGTCTGTTTTTCAGCCTTTAAATTGCTATTGCTGCTGAAATCCTGATCAAAAAAAAAGCACAATCTGTGGGACCCATGTTCCAACCACCATAAATTCTTACCTCACTTGAAGAGTGCACATAGGGGACTCCAGACAATAAGTTCTGCCAGCTTGGTAGGGAGGCAAGACAGAATTTCTCTTTAGAGCTCCATAAATGTTTTTTGGCTTTGGGGTTTTTTGTTTATTTGGTTTTTGTGGTTTCTTTTCTATTTTTTTTTCTGCATATTGTTGCCACTATAAGCAATGTCATTCATTGTCTCAGAAAAAAAGCAATATTCTCACAATCATTTTCCATAGAGTTAAATTTCAAGATGAAACAGTTTTGTAAGTAAAACTTTCTTTTTGAGGAAGATCCAATGGCCAGCTAACAACATCAAGGTGCCTGAACCAAAAATGACGTAACAAATTATTTCTTATAACAAGCTAAGTTGTTTACACTGCCAGAGGCAATGTGGAAGAGCTGTATTGGTCAGACTTTTCCGACTGTTACACAAGTTAACAAATCTGTCGTCTCTCTGTAAATAACTAATTGGTCATGATGATATAGTGGGGGGTGCATACTAAGGCACCAATTGCAAGGACATTTTTGTCTCCTGTGGGAGGTGTTAATAGCCATTGACATGACACAACAACATATGTTAGGTTTTCACTCAGTTTTCATTTTTTGACTTCAGCCCGCTGAAGGTAATGCATATGTGGGAGTTTCAGGAGCCCTTTTGTTCCTGTTAAAATAGTTCTAGTTCTTGAAGGTCACCTAAGAGATCTGTCCAGGTGGAAGGATTCCACTTTAAATTGTTGCTCATTTTATGGAAAACCTTTTCTACATCACACATGCAGAATAATTCCTGGTCATCTGTGGGTAACACAAGCCCCTAACCTGCTATTAAAATTACATTCAAATAGAATTAAAAGCTAATAACTTGAATTATTAATTCAGTACTGGTTTTGGCTGGCATAGAGTTAAATTTCTTCACAGTAGCTGGTATGGGGCTATGATTTTTATTTGAGAGTGAAAATAGAGTTGATAATACAGGGATGTTGTTGCATCAGCTGAACCAACAGCTGTTGTGGCTGGGGGGCCTAAGAGCCCAGATAAGGAGAAAGCCCAATGGTGGACAGGCTCCAAAGACTCTCCCCTATCTCAGTGAGAAGGGCCTCCTCCATTGATCTGTGATCCTGCGGAGATTCGGTCTGTCTGACTGGCCAGCAGTCAGATACCCCTTCTAGCCCTTAAGAGGATGTAATCCAGCCCCCCTCCGCCCCCTCCGTATTCCCATTGGTTGTCCTTGTATACCCCACCTCCCTCCTGTACCCCATAGGTCTATTCCGAAGGGAAGTTCCGCCCTTCTCGTGTTGGACAGCATCGAGGTGCAATAAACTTCGGTGCCCCATGCGGGGGCCACCTCTCACTCATTTACTTCTCGTGTCGCCTGAGCCAGCCAGCTCAGTGTGAGCGTGGCTGCGTGTTTCCCTCGCACGGGTGAGAGAGCTGACTAGCGAGGTGCCAAGAAGCACCGCCGGGGGTTCCCTAGCTAAGGGTTCCCCCGTGGAACAAGCAGCACTTTCTCCATCGACACCCACATGGTGATAGGATGTTTTATTTGTTGCTGGGCAGTGCTTACACACAGCCAAGGCATTTTTTGTTTTTCACACCATCTGACCAGCGAGGAGGTTAAGGGTGCACAAGAATTTGGGAGAGGACAGCCAGGACAGCTGACTCCAGCTGACCAAGAGATATCCTAGACCTTACCAAATCATGCTCAGTAGTAAAGGCTGGGTGGAAGTTTGCCAGGACTGCCATTGCCAAGGGACTGGCTGAGAATCAATGGGCTGGTGGTGAGCAATTGTTTTTGTTACATCACTTGTTGTTCTTGGGTTTGGTTTGTTTTCTTCGCCCTCTGATTTTTTCTTCAACATCCCTTTTTTAATTATTAAGTTGACATTGTCTCAACCCCTGAGTTTTCTCACTTTTACCCTTCCAATTCTTTCCCGCATCCCATTGGGTGCAGGGGCGAATATGTGGCTGTGTGAAGCTGAGGTGCAGGCCAGTGTTAAACTGTGACACCATCGCAGGAGCTTTAGCTTAGGACTAGCATATCAAAGCAGCATGATGTGAAATACTCTGCGCTTTTAAATCACTGTTGATTTACTGTGCTTACATGCCATTTCTGGCCTTGTGCCTTTGAGAAACAATACCTCTCTCTGTAGTGGCACTACAGTAAGTACCATGTCTCTCTTTAGTTGTGAGTACTTCTAGGACTCTTATTAGCCATGAAGGTATATCATTCTAATAGGAGATGGATAGCTGGGCTGTTTAGACTGCAAGTATGAAACATGTCCTGAGATCAAGGATCAGTGGTAGCTGGGCTAGCACAATAGTTATAGAAGACTAGAAAAAATTCAAGTCATTTGGGATATCTAACTTGAAAACAGGGTAGAAAGGAAGTTCTTTACAGTTAGACATGCACATCCTAGGAAGGTATCTCTAGCCCCTAAACCAAGAGGTTTTGTGTAGCTGACACATGTCAAAGCTAGCCCTTGCTCAGGAAGCTTACCTGGCTGTTACAGCATACAATTGACCACCCACAACCCTTTGCAGCACATCACAACTTGTTCACCTGTCTGGCATAACAACAACACTGATGCTTTAAATACCCACAATAATCAAGAGTCAAAAATCTGTGCTTCTGGAAGCTCTCACCTGCTGGAGCCAGACTGATTTTCTGGAACTGAAAAGATTCTGAAAGAAAAATAATGACTTGTGCACCTTTTGTTATTGCAGGTGGCTGCTAGGATTCCTTCCAAGAACAATACACTTATTCTGCTATGATTATGCTATTTTCCTGAAGAGCAGAAAGAGCAGAAAGTAAAACTTATTCTTACGTGGACTGAGCACTGCCGGCACCATCCGGTTTTGCAGTGGAGAAAGAAATTCAGTATTTCAGTTCTCCTTGTGATCAGCTGTAGGCACCACATTACATACTAGACAATTCGAGTCAGGGAATGTGATTCTTCTGGAAATTCTTAACTTCTTTTAAAGTTTTATTTTCATTCTGTATTATGATTCCTAATTTTAGTGAAAAGTTCTTTGGAGAATTATAAAATTAGACTGGAAGCCAAATAACATGAGAAAAAAGAAGAGCATCAGAAGTAACTATTTTTCTAAAATTATTTTTTCATCTCTTTCAATTTCCTTTACCTGTGTGGTACAAGAGTCCTTCTTTTGTATTACAATTGTGTAGCCATAAGACAGGTTGTAGTACAGAGTCTTCCAGAAGAACAATTGATAGGAAGAGTATACATAGCATTTCATAAATCAGTTCCCTAAAGCGCAAGTTTTGTTGCTGGTATTGTTTTTGTAAACATGCCATTCCTGTCCCTGCTGCTCTGATGCTAATGGTAGTAAAGAAACTGTAAACTAAAACATTATTGTTTTTAAAGCTTTCTCCACTTCATTTTCTCCTACTTACAGTAGAGTTGGTCCACTGTGCACTCCCAGAAATGCATCATCATTGATAACTTCAAGGTATTTGTTCTTGTGCAGATAGCTGCAGAAACAAACAAAACACAGTGATTTGGAAGTAGTTATCCATAGGTCACAGTAGATCTTAAGTTTACTTGCCTGCACACATGTACAAAAGCAGTATGTACAAAGGCCACCCATTCCCAACAACGTATTGAGGCATAATCAGTTACTTCATTTTCTGTGTATCCAAGAAACAAAATACAGGTTTCCCATTTTGAAACGAAATTAAATTCCTCAAAAAATATTTTATTTTGCTAATTTACTTATTTATTATCTTTGTTCCAAATTCTTTTTCTCTCTCTACGCATAAGGACATATATACACATAAGGACACGTGCATACACACTCTATCTTCAAGTACATATGTGTGAGAATGAGGTGAAATAGTTTTGTTTTCTTTCATCAGAATGGGGTATGGGGAATTACATGATGGAACACATCATGAACAAACAGAAAAATAATTTCCTCCATGCTGTGAGTTCAATGAAAGTTTTAAATGCTTCAAAATCTCCATAGTCAAGTGTAGATTTAAATATACAGGCAAAGTTAAGACTGAAGTTTTTTTATAAGAAGAGAAAGGAAAGAGTTGGATGTTTGGTACCCCATTATAAACATTTACAAGCTAGCTTGTGATGTAGCTAGTAAGATAAAAAGTACAATAGGAAGGTGGTCACAACAGATGTCAGAGGGTGTCTGTGAAGTTCACAGAGTCACAGAATATTCTGAGTTGGAAGGGACCCATCAGGATCATCAAAATCCGACTTCTGGCCCTGCAAAAGGCAGCCCCAAGAGTCACACCATGTGCCTGAGAGTGTTGTCCAAACACTTCTTGAACTCTGTCAGGCTGGTGCTGTGACCACTTCCCTGGGGAGCCTGTTCCAGTGCCCAACCACCCTCTGGGCGAAGGACCTTTTTCTAATATCCAGCCTAAACCTCTCTGACACAACTTCAGGCCATTCCCTTGGGTCCTGTCACTGGTCACAAGAGAGAAGAGATCAGTGTCTTTCTCTTCTCTTTCCCTCATGAGAAAGTTGTAACAGCAATGAGGTCTCCCCTCGGTCTCCTCCAGGCTGAACAGACCAAGTGACCTCAGCTGCTCCTCATACGGCTTCCCCTCAAGGCCCTTCACCATCCTCATAGCCCTCCTTTGGACACTCTCGAATAGTTTAATATCTTTCTTATATTGTGACCGAAACTGCACACAGGACTCCACGAGGCCACACCAGTGCAGAGCAGAGCAGGACAATCCCCTCCCTTGCCCAGCTGGCAAGCCGTGGTGTGGAAAAAATTAAGGAAAGATTCTAATCCTGTCCTGGTTGAAGTCATTGGCAATTTTTCCATAACATTCACTGGATATAAGCTTATATTGATCACCATGGTGAGAAATGAGAAGTAAATGCACTTCATCTGGGTTACACAACAGAAAGTCTTAGGGAGGCAAATACCGCTTCTGGCATGTTATTCATTGGACATCACTCATGCCTTAAGCCTTGTTTCTTACAGAGGAAAATAGCTTACATCACCTTCTCAGCTGTTGTTTGAAATAAGCTTTCATTCTTTATAAATATATGGCATTCTAGTATCACCTGGCTTTTGTGTTTTCTGAGAACTGATTTTCATATTCTGTAAATGGCACATTATTGTTGTGAACTTTTCCTTTAGCGTGCAAATTTCCTCATGATTTTATCTGCCAAACGAATGCAAAAATTCAAACCAGAGCAACCAAGTTAAGAATTAATCCAGATTTCAACATCTAGGTTGTAGTGTTGAGGGACACAAAAACCTGCTTAACCTAATAAAACCTGTCTGCTTTAGTAACTAGACACTATTATACAACCAGTTAATTGCTTGTCCAAGCTGAAATATTTTCCCCTGATATTTGAGTACCATAGTGAGTAATAAACCTGAAATATAATAGCTGATACACATGATAAAAATCTTCAAAGTTACAAACAGAAGACTTTGGAAAGTACAGAACCATGTGTTACTAAGGAGGGGCTATGGTGTTAGCTGCCAATTTTCACATCAATGAGTCAGGCCCATCAGAATGTATAATTTCCTGATGCTAATTGATTTCAGTTGTTTAGGCCCTTTTATTTTGATAGGTACCACTTTTAAATGGAAAGAATAAGGTTTTGGCAAATACTAATTTGACAAAGAAAGCTTATGTAGAGTCAGTATGGTTCCTTCTGAAAGTGCCATTAATCCTGTTGTTACTGATAGCTAAATGACACAGAACGTCATTTAAATTCACTGCAGAAGAGGAAACCGCAATAATGGAATCAACATGTCTAAACAACCATTAGAAGTTTTAGAAATCACATAGTTGATGTGTAATATCTAGCTGCAGTGGGGACACTGGAATAATCGTAATTTTGTAGAGTTGGTGGACGGCAATGAGATACACAGGAATACCTCAGTGCAAACTGTGCAGGAAATCTGTAGCAGTAAGTGCAGAATCTGGAGTAGGAGATGCTGATGTTTTTGTAGTGCTGTGTAAGTAAATGAAGGCCCTTTTTCACATTTTCAATCCAGTCAGATCAGTAAGCCAACTATACTTGTGTCTAACAGAGTCTCTATGGACTCAAGGTCCAGGGGTAAGTGGGAAGAATATTGGGTTAAGCCTCAACCCCACCAGAAAGTACCATGACTGCAGGATGCTGAGCAGGACCTTCTGAGGGCACAAAACACTAACAGGACATTTCAAGTGCTATGTAAAACAGGACAAGGTGATGGCATGACAGAGATACTGAGTATTCAGGCATTATCAATGCATGCTTCATAAAGCGACAGGCTAGAGGGTCTGCATGAGGAAAAGCAACCTTTTATTTCATCTTCAGTGGCACGTGTGCTCTGTTTCAAAATGTGTCTCAAGTCTGTTTTAGAAGAGCAACTACCAGATACTGATATTCAGCAACTCTCAAGGACCAAAAAAGCTGAAGAGGCAAACATAGCTGTAGTCTCCAAAATGGAGAAATAGATAGATAGATAGATAGATAGATAGATGTATACATATATAAGAAACAAAAGTATGAAGGTTACATTATTGAGAGCATTCTGGGAGCTCTTTAGGGACACCATTTTGAAGATACAAAGCAAATGTCAAAAGCAAGGATTGTCAAAAGAAAACCAAAATCCTGAATATTCAAAATATTCAAGTGAGATGGAAAACTGAATAATACTGTAAGGTCTGAAGATAAATTTACAAAATACTTTATTTTTTCTGTGGGTAAAGGATGTGAATGAAAAATTCTGACCAGCTATTCAACTAATTAACATATAGTTCCACATACCTTTCTTTAAATGTGAAAGATTTCTATTTCTCTTTGTTCATAGTACAAGGTCACTCATGCCATGCCCTATGTTGCAGCTGGACAAAGCTTTCTTGGTGGTTTTTTAAAGCTGAGTTATTTCACTGATTAGGTTTTACTGCAGTCCAATTATGTCAGCACAGGGAGTGATGGGATAAAAATGAACAGATAGTTTAGGGTACAAGGGAGGTCTTGCAACATTTTCTTACAAAGGATCACTTAGTTAAAAATCAAGTTAAGTTACCAAAGATCATAGTTGGAACACCTCACTGGCTTATGGAATTACATATTGTCTGCTCCTTGTTTTCAGCTTCTAGTTTTAAAATAAGGCAGCAGAGAATAAAAAACAAGGAGAAGATTGATATGTTGAGCACATATTTCAGTATCAATACTATAGTATTAAATGGGCTCTGAACATGTGACATGTTAATGTATCTATGCATCCAGCTGGATTATGAAATGGAGGTTAAAGAAAGGGAGAACAGGCAAAAAAGATGCATTGGTAAGTGAGCAGTACTAAGGATTCATCATATGATTTTTCCACACAATTGTTTATCATAACTCTGAGCTGTGCCAAGCATAATAAGTGAACCCTGAGAGTGTATACCAAAGTAAATATATTCTTTTGGAGTTTATTTTTGTAATTAGATTTTGAGATCACACACTTTCCACTTCAGTAATTTAGATAGTTCTATAAAAGCTCATCACAAATATAATTTGCCATTCACTGAAAATATCTTTTAAAAACTCTTCTTTCCTCACCAATTACCTTACAGAAATAAATATTGGTGCAATAGCACCACTTTGCAGGAGTGATGCAGTTTATGGACCTTAATGATAGGTTACGATGAGGGATTCAAGTGTCAGATGAATGCTTTTCAGTAAAAGTGTCATTCAGCCCTTCGTTCCTGGTTTCTTACTTCCTTGCCCTTGTAAAACTTACACAGCAATACTGTGGTTTGCTGTTAAACACAGATCCTTGCTGGATGACAAGATAACTAGGTAGTGCTATTATTCAGTGTGATAATGGAAAGCATTTATCCATGTTTTTTTACCTATACCTGCATTAATTTTTTTGACCCCCTTTAATTACATAGGCATTTTAATACTGCAAGAGTAGTAGAAAGGCATAAGGCATAGTAGCAGATAGCCTCTGAGATTCCCAAAACGTCTTCTGATTTGTGAATGGAACATGAAGTCTTTGAATAATTTGCCAAAAATTTATTATTGTTTTTTGGTTTGCTTTATTACTTATTCTTGTCCTTGAGATAATAATTCAAAACCCATTCAAATTTCCCTCACCCTTCTTCTATTAGTTTATTTTTGCTCCTATTTTTGTTAAGTTCAAAGGCTCTTGGATCAGACCCAGAGAAAAACAGGTACTTCCTTCACTATGCAGTGGTAGATAAACAAGAGATCAAATTAGAAATGTCAGAATTGAGAGAATGAAATGTTTGCCTCTTGCATTAACTTAATGCTGCTGCTAGAAACAGCAAATCTCCAAGCTTGCACTTAGCAAAATTATACTTTATCTTGTCATATGCTAACCAATCTACTTCAGAAAATTAGTTTAGAAATTTCAGTGTAAAATTTCACATAAAGTCTTTACCACTGATGTTCAGCTCCCTAGTTTGCCTTGTACATCTGGAGTAGTGCTTTGCTCCAAGTAAATGTCGTATGATTTAATTAGGAGAAAAGTGTTTGTTGTAATAAACCATTTTTACTGCTGGTAGATAAACACATGAACTTAAGTTGAGTTTTAGTTACTCTGTTGCTTGTTTTCTTTTTTCTTTTTAGATTTGATTAACTAGTGCATCATAGCCAGTCTCTGAAAGGATTCACTTAGGATCATAAATCGTAGAACATATCAGGTTGGAAGGGACCCAGGCATCACGGAGTCCAACTTCCTGGTCCTTGCAGGATGACAAAAAACAAAATCATGACTATGACCACCATCCAGATGCAATTTGAACTCTGACAGTCTTGGTGCTGTGACCGCTCCCCTGGGGAGCCTGTTCTAGTGACTGACCACCCTCTCGGTGAAGAACCTTCTCCTAATGTCTAATTTGAACTTCCCCTGATGCCGGTTCATTCTGTCTCTTGTGTCCTATCACTGGTCACCAGAAAGAGGAGATCAGCACCTGCCCCTCCACTGCCCCCCCAAGGAAGCTGTGGGCTGCCATGAGGTTTCCCCTCATGCTTCTCTTCTCCAGGCTGAGCAAGCCAAGTTACCTCAGCCACTCCTCATAAGTCTTGCCCTCAAGGCCTTTCACCATCTTGATTGCTCTCCTTTGGACACACTTAAGGGTTTGATATCCTGCTCATGTTGTGGCACCCAAAACTGCCCTCAGCACTCGAGGTGAGGCCACCCCAGTGCAGAGCAGAGCAGGACAATCCCCTCCCTTGCCCAGCTGGTGATGCTGTGCCTGATGCACCCCGGGACATGCTTGGCCCTTCTGGCTGCCAGAGCACTGCTGGCTCATGTTCAACTTGCCACCAGCCAGGACCCCCAGATCTCCTTCTATGGGGCTGCTCTCCAGCCTCTCACTTTGTATGTATAACCAGGATTACACCGTGCCAGATGGAGAATCCAGCAATTGTTCAATTTTATAGGGTTGGTTATTGCTCTCAAGTCTGTCCAGATCTCTCTGTAAAACCCTCTACTCTTGGCCTTAAAATATACTTAAATATCCTTAAAGAATACTAATTACAAATTTTTTTTTTCTAAAAGTAAACAAACAGTATCTACAGAAGCTAGTATGTGTTATCTGCTTCTCTACTTCCCAGTTCAATAAAACAGATGTTTAGGACTCCATATCTTCTAAAACTACATTTTCACTTTAATAATTTCACTTTAATAATAATGAGAATTCCAAAGAGGACAGAAGCAATAGCACCTACATACTAGCAGAGAAGCATAAAGAAAAATTTCTATAAAATAGTGTGCAAGCCATGTTTTGTCAAAATGTAAGAAATGGAAGAACCAACACAGTTCATATATTGGCTAAGGCTTGGAAAGGTTCTGAGTATTGCCACATGCAGCTTAGAGGGATTCAGTCAAGACACTGGATTTATTTTGCCATATTTTACATCTTGAGATTTCTGTGGGCACTACTGCAAACACTATGTCATCATGGAAAACTTCCTTTTTCATGTGAAAGTTTAAAGTAACTAAACTAGTGTGAGTAAAACCAGATCTATTCCAGATTTTTGGTTTAACTCAAACCTTTCAGACTTTAAGAAGTCTAGCTAGCTGCTAAGGTAAAATAGGCAGTTTGGAAAGATTAAGACCATGTGAAGGATGCTCTTATGGAATTCTTATATAATTTTAGCCTTATTTAAAGTACTAAAAATAGTCATATCTATCTTCATGCCTCTCTGGTTAATTTAAGAGCTCACGATGAAGAAATCTCTTTACTCATGAGAGTGACAAACTCTTCAGTAAAACCTCTATAGGACAAGAGTAAGCTCTGCCAAAGTGAATGGAGTCTCTAGAATTGAGATTTATTCTGTGTTAGTGATTGAGGCAGGTGATTTTGGGTATGGTGTAAAAAGGATATCCACTCACTAAATATTAATTTTTCAGAAAATACAGTAAGAAGTTGCAGGGAAATATGAAATGGTTGATTCGTGCTTTTGAGTTGTGCATCTCATTTCTAGTGTAAGGGGCTGGTTCATCTGAATTGCTTGCCAGCACCTTACACCACTCTTTTTTTTTGCAGGTAAGAGATACTTGTAAAAGAGCTGCTACTATTATCAGTGCTACACTTACTAAAACAAACAGTCTTGTACAAAAAAAAGCATAATTATCTTCCAAATTGTCTTAGAAAAGTTACTAATCAAACAAAGTTTTACTGTAGCTTCAAACCAGAACAAAACTCACACTGGAATTACTTGCCATGATTTTGTTTCTGAGCTATAAATATACATACTAAATGAAACCACACTGCGAAAGACATTAAGCAATGATACTGTTATTGCTGGCTGAAATTGATATCCTCTCTTCGGTCCTTAAAAGTAATTAAAATATGTATTTCAGAGCCTCAAATAAGCAGAGAAATTTGAGTTTTTTCTCTTGAAAGAAGAGAATAACTTGCTACTTACATAGCATCCAGATTTGTCCCATTAAAAGCATGGCCTTGAATACTGGTAAAACCATTATTGTAGAGTTTACTGCAGGCAAAAAAAAAAAAATTACATTAGCGTATTTTGGGCTGCTTCAATACATGAATACCTAACATCTTATGTATCATTTTTCTTTGCAACAGCACATTTATGGATGGGTTAATTTTAATCTCTTGAAGAAGCAGTAGTTACCGTGCAAGGTCAAACAAATGCCCAGAAGCATTCTTGGGTGCACCTGAATCAAGGATACCATGTGGCAGGTGTGCTGTCTTTCACCCCTTTTTACAGCAATGATAGGCTAAAACACTTTGCCCGCCCTTAGGCTACAAGCAAGGAAATAAAATCCTGCTAGGACTGATAAAGGAAGGCTAAAGGAACTAACAACTAGCAAAAAAGGTCTGATTTTACTATCACGCCTGCTTTAAATTTTTAGAATTCATTCTTTTCCTCTCTTAGAGCAAAAGGATTTTTTTTAGAATTTCTTTAGAATTCATTTGTTTGCATTCTACTACTCTTCCTCCCGGTTCAGGTCATAACTCATTACAGTACTTTTCACTCCCATCAAGCCTTTCTTGTGGCTCACATTGACTGACTTGCATAACTGAATTTTATTTAGCAATTCTCTTTCAAATACGACTCTTCTGATGTTTGCCATCCATTAGTTTCCATGGTACATGCCACTTAGGTTGCAAAAAATGTTAGACACTGTTCTAAGTAGCTTTACAGGGGGAGAACTTTGCAGACTTTCTCCTTTGTTTTTTTTCAAATATAACCATTCACTGGCACTAGGGTCATAGAAAAACAAAAGCACTTTAGTCAAGCCAGTTTGAAGAAAAGAGCAGGACTGATTAGAATAGCTGTCAAAGTACAGAATTTATGAAACTAGGATATAGATACTGTCTGTCTATGGTGTTTCTCAGCTGCAAACTACTAGAGAGTAGGACAGGAATAATTTTTTTTAAACATTTTGCCATATGCATTACCAGAGAGGTAATTGCCTTGTGACTTAAACTGGAAGAACTTACAGGGTTAGAGATTCGTTACAAAGCCCATGGAAAGCATTTGCAGGCACTGAAGTCATATAAGGATTATCTGCAATTTCACTGAAAAAGGAGACAAAATATCACAATCAAACGTCTGCCCAACAGAGCATCTCAAGAACAGCTTTGTTATTAATTGTTCTCTGCCTTGATAATAAATAAAAGTTTGAAATATAAATTTATTTAAATAAATTATTTTAATGTATTTTAATATGATATTAATATAATTAAAATAAAAAACATTGCCATATTTATTGTATTATAAATTTAAATTTATTTTTTTAAATAAGTAAGTTTAAAAGAATAACCTGTTTAGTTATATCTAAGGCCAGAAGATACATGTAGGATGAAGAATTGAGCATGTTCCAGCATCCAGGATGACAGCTCATGAGGTAAATGGGTTTTGTAGTTCTGGTGAGGTGTGCCAGCCTGTGTGATAATAATGGCTAATGGCACAAACAGGTCCCTGGTCTCATGAGCCAGAGAATTGGCAGAGTGAATAAGCATTAGCTGCAGTGTCAATTGAACAACACTTGTGGCTTTAGAGCTAAAATCCTGCTCTCTAAATTCAAATAAGATATCACATAATACATTATTCAGGACAGAGGCATTTTACTTTACAGAAGTGCATCTAGCACATCTCTTTCACGAGTAAATGAAATAACTTACTGATTCTTCTCGCCTCTTGTCCAAAGTAGTGTTTCACTACTCATTTCTTAAATATTTTATTTTACTCCTACTCTGCAGTCTTAATAAATACTGTGTATCTTCAGACCAAAATTCTCTTGTAACAAAAGGGAGAAACAAAAACTAAAGAGATTTACTATGACTAAACTGGAGAAGGAAGAGAGGAAAAAAACTGATAGAAACAAAGGGCAGAGCAAAGTCTATGATTGCTCTTTTTCTGATTTTTTCTGAATGATATTTCAGTCTGGAAATGAAAATATTGTGCAAAGTTTTCTTTTTCTTCAGCTTGTGGATTAGGTACAGCCTAATAAAGTCCTTGAGCTGAGAAGTCCTAACAATTACCCATGTGCCAGAAATAACTTCATTCCTCTTCAGTGCTACATTTGTGCATATATATGTGCTAACACTGAACAGTACTACAGCCATTTTCATTCCAAGTAATTTTCACTGATAGGTGGTTTCCACCACGAGTTATTTGGGTTTGACATTTTGCAGATTGGCTCATTTTTCTAAATAAATGTTTACTTGTAAGTTGCTTGACCTCAAAGGCAAGTAGTAATATAATGAATGGGTTTTCCCCAGCTATACCTTATTTAGAAACCTATTATTTTTCAAAAGCATTTTTTTTCTTGATGGAAGAAACAAAAAGTCTTTCACTGAATAGCAATATTTAGAATTATACATCACAGAACTATCTTCCTCGAAAGTACAGGTCTATTCTTTAAAAACTCTATGTAGCGTATAAGACCTATATTTATCTTTTGTTAGTGATCTCTATCAAAAAAAAAAATCAAGGCAGAAGTAAAACAATGTTTGGCTTTCTGCCACATAGGCACTGAGTTGGTTGGAAGTAAGAACACAGATGGCTGTATAAACTGCTTTGTTTCCTCTAGCCTGTTCAATTCTCGGTTCTCTCTACTATATAGAAATAGATCTAGCAGAGTTCAATCTAAGCTGAAGCCCTTTTGGTCTTTGAGAAACTCCCTAATAGTTCTTAAGATGTAGTTATATCTCACTCAGAGCTCTGAATGACTCAGGTTTCAATCTTGGAGCCAAGGTGAATGTGTGAGTTAGAACAAGTCTTATCTCTGGTCTCAGAAGATTCTTGGAAGGGAAGATCTCATTGCTTCCTACAGGTCTGTTTTTGGCAAAACAAGCAGCATTTCTACATTGCTCTGATGTTCATCTTGCCAGTGGCAGACCATGAATGCAGAGGGAACTGACCCTTCTTGACCAAATCCACCCCTTAGCAGCACTGAAACAAGGCCTGTGGTAGATCATCAAGCATGTCTTTGCAAGTCACCTTCTAACATAATACTTCTCATTTTTAATTGCCTTTTGCCTAGCCCATCCAGCATTCAAGCCTCTTCCATCTGAAAACTGCTACAATATAAAATTTCTGACTCCTCTCTGGGACCAAGAAGTGACCAAGATACTTTTACCTTGTGTCAGCCTGCAAGTCTTCATCTGAGCTACTCTTCCTCCTCAACTTGATTACAATCCAAAATTCTAACTTAGATTAACACAGGTGGATGTTGTCTCTGCTTTTTAAATACTAAGAAACACCTGCTTTTTTTAGAGTTCAAAGCAGAACTCCTTTTTTCTGAAATACCTTTAAGGATAATAGTGGGAGACCTTCTCGCCCCCATTTGCATTCCCATTCTCTTTCTTCAAGAAATTGTACTGCAGTTTGCTTCACCATGCCAGCACAGATTTGTTAGAAGAATTTTGATAGGATGACTTCATGTTAGCAGGATGTATGCCAGCTCAGGTCCTGTGTGTCACACTATTCTGACTTCAGATTAATTCAGGTATTGCATAGCCATTGCAAAACCAAAAACCAAATAAAAGCAAAGGGCCCGTAGAAGTTGTGTATCATGAATGTGCTGTGTGTCCATGTCTCTAATTCAGGTCAAACGTATAGTGCTAGGTGACCTGGAATTTTCCAGATTTTGTGCTATTGATCATTGAAATATCACTTGAGGAAACTGCTTTGTCAGACTTACATGGTATTTTTCTCAAAACCAGAAACCTTCTGTCACTGTAGAGCCAGGAACGGAGAGATGTAGCAACATCAAATCCAGTGAAAGAATGAATTATTTATTAATTTTACAATCATTTTTATATAGTCTAGTTCCGTAAAGCAATTGGACAGTGTTCACACTCCTCCTAGGGTGATTGGTTTAGGTTCTATCACATCCACGGTAAAACATTTCTCAGTGTACCATAAACAGAACTTAGCAAAACACCAGATGTGAATATTGTTTACATAAACATCTTACTGTTTTCATATCTTGCATGAGAAAGGAAAGGTTCTCAAAGAATTAATGCAAGAAGCTGGAAAATTCATCTGCTAGCAGCATTTCGGTATCCACAACCTTCATTATAAGTTTTCTTGTGGTCTGAAGATGGCAATATTCTAACCAGCTGTGAGGACAGATACTTACAGCAAAAAATTCACATCAAATGAATAGATTTTGTTGAGGTCTGGAAATAGTTTGAGTCCAGTATTAAAAATACCACTGAAAAGAGAGGAGAAACAGGAAGAATTACTGGATCACTGAACAGCAACGAAAAATGCATTAAAGTGTTCAATAGTGCAGGATGGTTATTGCATCATCTCTATTGTCAATCAACTCATTTATAATCAACTGTTCAAAATAGAAGGATACAAGAACAATTTAAAAAATTCAAAATACCAGACTTATGATAAATTATAGAATCTAAAAAAATGGGAACACGGACTAATAGGACAGCTAGGCAGATCTGGAGAGGGAAGTAGCTTATGAGGTTGATAGGGAGAAAATAATTAGAACTCTGGTTTATTTTAACTTGAGAAATTAAGGCTGCTTCAGTTAATAGTTTGGACCCCTGAATCCTCTATCTTTCATTGAGGCTAAGAGCTGTTCATATAGCTCTCAAAATGGATACTGTCTTAAAATGTGAAATGCTTAAAGTCCCTTCTTTCTGAACTTCTGTAGAGTGAAAATAACTGAAGAAAATATAGTTCTCAGTTTTAAAAACTTCTCCTGAAATGGAATTTTTTGCTACTTTCCTTTTTATTGCTTTCACATCTATAGGAAAAACCTGGACAAATCTTTCCTCCTTGCCACTGCCCCCACCACACACACAGAGAAGAGGTCTTTCTTCCAAATATTGCTCAAAATCACAGAAGTTTCTTTAGAAAACCATGGGAATTTTTCAGGATTTCTTTCTGCCCTAGAGGTCATATGAAATCAGGTGTCTATAGGTGGGCTTTTCACATTTGGCTGGCAGGTATGCTTTAAAATTCTATATAAATATCTAGTAAATACTAAAGACGTGTATATATTTGTTGTGTCCCTTCTTCCCACTATTTCCTACAAAAATAGGGTAAGGCAGCACTTATAAGAAAAAAGCTAGCTGTGGAATTTTGCCAAGGATCATTAGTGTATTCTAGATATTTAATGGATAAGACAAATGGAAAAACTACTGATGAATTTGTGAACATGTTTTCCTTTCTCACAAAAGTAGTAGGAGTTCCAACCCCTACCCTTGCTGGCTTACTGTCATTAGAATAAAGCAACAGGCAAAACCACAGCAATCTATTCCAAAATTGAATGCAAACTAACAAAACTGCTATAATGTAAAGAGTCATCTGTGAGATTTAAGTACCAATTTGTTACAGCTATTAAATACTTACAGGTATTTCAGAAGTGGGAGGTTCTTAAAGGCATCTGGATCTATGTAATACAAGTTTCTAAGATTTCGAATTTCACTGTAAAAAAGGAGGAACATTGACAATTAATATTTAATTACCTATCACAACAGAAATCAGCAATGTTAAAATGAAATTTCAGGGACCTAATTCCTGCAATAAACTTTTTGTACTGGCCAGCACTAGCTCAAGACCAGAGCAATCTTGCAATGATGCATTATCATCTGGACAGATGCCATCCTGGGGACTGGCCTGTTGAAACAAGGGGGTAAGAAGTATCTAAGATTTGATTATGGATCCTTTGTCTGCATGGTCCTAAAATCGAAACAAATACCCTGTGGTAATGGCTATTACTTTGAACATGGTGAGGATTTTGTGTCTGCAAAGTTGAGTAAAAAGAAGAAAAGTAAACTCTTCAGGATTTATATATAATGAACCTATCAAGTTACAGCCATCTATGCACCTTATCATTTTATGTGCTGTTTTTCTGCTTACTATCTTCATGTGTCTGACAGTATTTTGTATTATTTTTTCCTGTCTCTTTTACACAACTCATGAAGAGGTGGCTCAGTCACTTAAATTAACTTTGTTCTGAGACTTGGAATGGACACACCATTCACTACATAGCTATGCCCAGCAGTACAGAGGATAGCATATCTCTTTGCTATATAATGAGGCAAGACACAACATAAACTTCATTCCTTACATCTTCTGTCCACAGTTGTGTCTTTAAATACTTCTACCCAGGAGACAGCTTAGTCTGCAAATGGCTTTTTAGCCTGCACATGTTGGAAAACCAGCCTGATCACAGCTATGATGGTGCTTTCTGCAGGTATGTTGGTGGGGCTGCTGCCCCTCCAGCCACCACCATCATTGCCTGGAGTCATGACTCTTCCTCATTTTTCTAAAATGTTTGTCTTTTCCCTTAATGCAATTTCCCTCAATCTTTCTTATTCCTCTATTTTCTAGCAGATTTCTTTCTTTTCTATCTATAACAACAGTCAGCAGTCTGGCTGCACCAATCAGACTGTGCCAAAATTCTCAGTATTGAGGTAGATTCAATAGACCTACCAATTTTCATCTTTTATTTAAAAAGCCCTCCTCCATCACATGCAGACTTTTCATTTCCTGGACTCTTTACTGTTTCCAGAAGGATATGGATGGTTTTGCATGTTTGCTTCTATTTCTTTACCTTAAATCAGCTCTGGACAGTGGTCTCATAACACTGCTGAACCAACTCTCAGCCTTTCTTAAAATAGAAACCATGTAGAAGGAATGGTGCCAGGCTTCCTCCTGATACTAGCAGTGGAGCAATGGGCCTGAAGAAAACATTTCTGTCTACTTATATAGAGAAATTTGATGAAGATGACAGATTTAGATGGCACGGTGGTGGTGAAGGTTATGTGGGTGATGTTCCAGCCTTAAGTCAGTCAAAGAAGTGCTCCTGCTGGACAGAGACCCAATGGGCAGAAACCAGTAGTATGTGATTTGCCCTGGCCTAACTGTGCCAAGTAACCTATATCATATAAGAATCAGAAAATTGGTATTTAAGACTACCTCTGCCTCTGGAATTGTTTTAATAGGATAAAATCAACCCAGACAAGTTGTCTAAGAAATAGAAGTGAGAAAAGAGACAGAAGTTAGTAGATAAATCACTATGTAGACACTGGTACAAAAACTTCAACCTCTCCATATATTGTTGTATTGACAAAACAAAAGCTTCATCTTTCCAGTCATCAGTTTTCACTCTGTTTACCAAAACACTGCAGGGAAATGAGGATTTTCCTTTTACTTGCATGTTAAACTCATGTCATTAATAGCTATAGTACTGCTACTGTAGTGCTGCAGTCAACTGTTCTTCACATCTCTTAGCTACTTTGAGCTGTAGCTGTGTTTCTGTATTTGAAAGAAATCCTCTCAGTGTTAGTTTCCTGCTTCTCTCCAATTATTTTATTAGTTATGTAGCTATCATATTCCCAACAGTGGAATTAACTTCATAAACATTAACTGACATGTTTTTTCCATCACTGACTGCTTTCAAAATGTTGGACTCGTGAGCTTCCTGGCCTCCTACTCCTCTGTGGACCAAGCATAGCCCAGGGAAAGAGAGTCTCCAGTTCAGCCTTTAGCCTGGAAATGGATAATCCATTGGAGTATCATAGAGTCATCAGGTTTTGGCTTGTTGCTATTCATAGTATTCTGCATAAAATATTTGGATAAGGGTACTGGAAATAAGAATTCGAAATCAGCAGATGGTACTAAAATTAAAAGAACAAAATAATGTAATGAGATACAATTTTGATTTATTAAGTAATGGGCCATGAGAGGACATTCGCTGATTAAAAAAGGCAAATGAAGAACTAATTAATCTGGGAATAAAATATTTTAAACAGCCAGATGAGACACTTAGCACAGTAATGAGAGAAAATCTTAAATAATGTGAGTGAGGGAGTCAATATGATTCAACTAAACATTGGGAAAAGGTTTATGTCCCTGCTGTTCAATTTCCTTGAACTGGTAATGTTGAGGTTAAAAAAGAAGTATGCTTTAATATATACTGTATTTATACTTGCATTTCACCCTACACTTTGTGTTACAGATGTGTCTTAAAGACCAAAAGGAAGAAAAGGGCCATTGTGAAGCAGACAGCCAGGCTTAGAAGTGTCTAGTCAAAATGGATGAGAGAGGTATAAAAATGAAAGGTGTTTTGACAAAAGTGAATGTTACACTTAAGACAAAAATGAGAATGGAAATCAAATTTTCCCTACTTCTAGTCCAGTCATATGTGCCTCCTGCGTTTGACTGACCTGAATATGTGGCCTCTTACTTTATCTGCATGAAAAAGAGGAAGTTCTTGTGTGCCCTTGATATATGTAGGTGACACCAAGACGACCACAACACACAGCTGAAGTGCAAAGAGTAGATTTATTCCATCATCTCGCTGGCTGGAGGATTCAAAAAAAGCGAGCGGGGACACAGAGACTGCTAGGCTTGTGTTAGCAGGGGCAAAACACACTGAGGCCCGAGTCCTGCCTTCCATATCAAAGGGGGCCTGGAACATGTGCAAATCTTCACCAGGCTGTGTTTACAATCTTATCTCCTTTCCCTGCTTACAAAGAGGCCCCAAACCTATAAGAAGAATGCTTTTAAGTCTTTCACAATTTTGTGTTATCTTCTCAGAAAATTTCACTTCTTTAGTAGACAAAAAAAAACCAAAACAAACAGAAAAACATGAATTCTCTCACACTGTTTTCTAACATCTCCCCGGTGCAAGATTGGTCTCTGAATGAAATCAATTCTAATCCAATTTATTTTTCTCTCTTCTTGCCAATCTTTTATTTTTCAACCTTTTCCTCCCCACATATCTTCAAATTCATTTCCATTCATGAACTGTGCTGCTGTCCTTGTTTTAAACACTCAAACATCATTAGTCTTAGAGTACTAGAAGGAATTCCTCCCTAAAATCACTGATTTAAAGGATATCTATTGCTTCATTGATATTGGAGCCTATGAAGTTAAGCCCATAAGGAGGAAAGATATTTGAATCATTCTGATCTCATCAGTTAACAGGACAAACTGCATTTCACCATTTCCTTTACAGTAATCAGTCATGAGAAATACACTCAAAGGCATACATAACACATAAATGTTATATGATCTTAATTTTCAAACTGTAATCAAAAGACTGCCGTGGTGTAAAGATTAATCCTGGAAGGTCTATAAAGATAGAAGAGCAAGTTAATTATAAGTAAATTAATTAAGCAGGATTTGCACTTATATCATTTATCTTTTATGAAATGGTGAGTTGAAAAGATTGAAACTTGTGAACTTAAAAAGTTATAGTTCTTTGAAAAGGAGCTCTAGGAAAACTATTGGTAGTTTTAGCTGCCTAAAATGCAGATAAAGCCAAAGAGTGTACTTCTAAATGCCTAGTAAGCTAGTTCCCAGATATCTAAGTGTCCTTGAGAGCTGATTTTAAATTACTTTTGAAATGCAACTTTGACACACTCTACAAATACAACTTAATCATCGCAGTGTTACAGTTCTGAGTCCTTCTGGGCATTCAGTCCTTTTAAGTTATAAGAAAATCTGAGACAGTTTGTAGGCATTTTTGTGGACCATTGATGCAAAAAGGCAAAAGGTGCCCTGAACAAACATTTCACTTTGCAATCCTAACTAAAATTACTTAGAGATGCTCATAAGAAAGAAGCATGCTGCTACTTACCCACAAGCTAAGAGAATAATTTGTGGAGTATTTATAAAATTATTCAAAGCTACTTTACAAACTATTCGACTTCCACTCTATTTTTGGAAGCACAGAAACCATTTAAAAACTGGCTTATTTGTGCTTTAAAGACAATTGATGTTTGAAATTTTAGTTCTGGCACTCAGACGAGGAACTAAAAATGTACTGGGTTCACAACCAAATCACCACCTGACTGTCCAAGAACAGCAATTCACTTTTCCTTTTAATGAAAATACACAAAAGAACTTTATCACATCAAGAACGGATGTGCAGAAAAAGTCACTTGATGATATAAAGATATGTGTCAAGACTTACACATAACTATGAACTTATGTTTAGTTGCAAAGATATAACTACTTAGTTTCAAATCCAAATGAATCTAAAAATGAAACTAATAGTAAGAACTGTTCAAATATTAGGCTAATTAATTAATTGAGACATATGTTTGCCAGCTAACTTTTCAGAAAGGTTAATATGCTACTTAACATTCTATCTGAATTGAGTAACATTAAAAGAAGCACAAACATTTACATATTTCAGTGGATTCTAAATTTCATTTACCAGACATGTTTTTCATACCTGCCTTGCAATATTGACACATTCCTGAGTATGTTTAAGCCCAGAATTCAGAAATTGCAAATCTGGCCTTAGAGTAGCCATATATTCATGTTATGCTGAGATACCTACAAAGACTAAGTATATCCAGGTCAGCAATTGTGAAATGTTTTAAATAAGCTTTTTTTTTATTGTCTTGTAATAACCTGGGCCCCCCTCTCTACCTTCTGAGTCTTACTTTGTCTGTAGCTACCTTAGCTTCTCTCACTTGTACATCTACTTCCATGTTTTATTCTCCCCCTGCAGCCAAACTATCCATGTTATTTCATCTGCATGCACCTGTTTAAGCCTTTGCAACACTGGCACCAGAAAACTGGCATAGGATCCCAACAGTCTATTCCATACCTCCAGACTGCAGATTTTAACAAGATTTTTTTGCACAGCACTTATCCCAGTGCTCTGAAATTCACTGCAGGTATAGAGCATTCGCCCACAAATCTCGTCAGTCTTCCTCTCCAATTGCTTCTCTCTTCTCCCTGCAGCTCTGTATGCCATGGCCTGGCATCACAAGCTGTCCAGGAGAAGTGCAGCCCTGGCCCAGACGATGGTGGGGCTGCCCTGGCCCTTGGCTCCATCTCACTGCAGAGCTGGAGAGTGGTCCCAGACCCGCTCTCCAAATGACGTCACGTATATGAGGGCAAGCCACTTGAACCATAACCTTAGGCCGTGTTCCCAAATGCTGAGAGGGCTTTTTATGTGGTTGTATAGGAGAATGCTTTACGAGTGAGGAGAAGAGAGTAGAGAGAGACCAGGGGAGGGTGAGCCAAGACACAGAGAAAGGAGGAAAAGAAAGAGTGAATTTTTCTGAGGTTCTGTTCACAGGAATGTTTCCCTGAGAAACAGAGACCTAATTACAACACGGTTTTATTTAGTGTAATGTTACCAGGCTTCAGATTTCCTAGTAAGGCAACTACACAGAGACACTGATTGCTTATCAGACCCTTTCACAATTACATTTACAAAAAATACTTACGTAATTGTATGAGAGAGACAGTTCTGAATTCATAAACAGACATACTTAGAAAAGGTAAATGCAAAAAGAGGAAACAAGAAACCATTGTGAGACAAATTTAACACAATCGGGGAGAAAAAAAACCAGCAAAAGCTTGTTCCTTATTGACATCTTCATAGAGCAGAAATTTTTCCATTAATTACCAGAAAAATGAGATGTGGCTCATTAAGATACAGCAGGTGATCAGTATCCTTAGTTTGCAGAAGTTGCTCAGTACTTGAAAGGCATGGATGCATAAAAATATGACGCATGCTTAAAGAGCTGAGGTCTGGAAGGAACAGAAAGTCAGAACAGATGCACATGAACCAAATAAGGACCGAGAAAATGGGTTGGTGAAGATCAAGGCTGAAGTGTGCTAACAAGCTTGGCAGACAGATCATGATGAACACAGGATGCCTATTCACATTACACTTGGCTCAAGCCAAAGCATTAGTTCCTCCCTTCCACAAACACTAAATTTTCTCCTAAGAAGTTCTTATGTCTAAAAAGAAATGTTTTGAAAATGAAACTGTGTGTATAAGTTCCAGTTAGGGTAAAAAGATTATTTACATAAAGCTGCACTTTATGAAAGTTCAAAGAAAAACAAGCTGTAAAAATAAAACTCCATGAAATGACTTTTCAAAACTGTTAGAGTAATCTCAACCTCCTTTAAAATACTTTGTGATAATCTTAACCTAGTATTATTTTAGCAATAATACTTCAAAAATACTATGTAAATGGAGAACATTAAATTAATGCATAGCACAAGACACAAATTTATCCCTGTATAATCCTGTTGTTTGGAAAGTAAATCAAACTCCACAGTGATAAGTTTTAACAAATCAGGAGTTATGGAAACAATTCATAAAAATGATCAAATCTATAAATTGCTTTCTTTCACAGCTTATATGCAACTGTCTAACTTGCCAGATGCCTGGATATTCCCTGATTAAATCATACATGTGCCTTACTTCCAGATAGATTTTATAAACCTGGTAAGCACTTTTGAGTGGTAGAAGTGTCCCTTCTTTGTGGGCTATCTGCAAAGGCTTGGGGTTTTCCTATAACTTTTGTGATCAGAGGTCTGATGTCTTGTCCTGGGTAGTATTTTTGGCTCTTGTGCAGAAAAAAAGAAAGAGTCTATCTTGTATGTCGCTGTACAGTTTCTCTTGTGGTAGTGCCTTGCAAGAAATATAAGGGGTGCCACGTTACCATACCCTTGTATAGTGGAGCAGGAAACATCCCCCCAGTGCCCTCCCCACAGCCTGTGCCGGAGGTGACATGAGTGTGGGTGCCTGTGAACTCTGCTGAGTCCTGCACAGACCTGCAGCTTCCCAGTCATGGACAACACATCCAGGCCTGGTGGCTGGACTGGGTGTGATAATGCTGTGATTTTGGAGCTTTCTGGAGCATTTTATCTTTAATTTCTAATAAAGTGAACCACGAAAGAAATACCACATGAGGAATTTGTAGTGCATAGTGGCAGATGCTTTATTTATTGCTGATAAAATGTGCTGCCAGTAAATGTTTCATTAAATGCTCATTTGTGTTAAACAAGAAATTCTAAAGACACAACAACTATGAAAGAGGAAGAGAGAACATGGACACGACAGGCTTGGAAAAAACCATCTACAGAATAGGGAATGGTATTATAACCAAAGGTAAGTACTGATATCACACCAAAGCCTTGCTGTGAAACTCTTTCAGGAGTACTACTGGAGCATGTTGTTGGCCTGAAGTAGATCTCAGGATCCTGCACTCTGCTTCTAGATATGCCAGTCAGGTTCAGGTTCTCTTAGAGGAGTCACTTACACTTTCCAGCATTAGTTTCTCTCTTCATTAACAATAATTATATTTTTCTCCTGTAACTTTGTTAGTCTTTCTGTTTCACACTGTGTAAAGTAAAAGAAAAAAAAAATCATAGAAAATACAGCAGTGTTAAGTGATCATCTAATTCAATCTCTTTCTCTGAGTGAAGATTAAATAGGTCTATGGAATTTGAGATCATACAGCCTTAAATGCCTGCAGTGGTAGAGACAATGTCTCCAGGAAAACAATTCTAGTGTTTATTTATACCAGCCATATGAATACATTTCCTAGCATCTGACATGAATATTGTCTAATCTACTTTAATGTTATTATTACTTTTTCTTTTTCAAACATTAGTGTGAAAATGGGTGGTAGCTTTCACCTCTTGCAACAACCTTAAATAATTGATCTGCCTCTGGCGTGTTTTCTTTCTGGACACAAAAGACTTTCCTCTCTGACAATGTTTTCTGGATCCATGGTGACCAACAGTGCTCTCCCATGGAACCTCTGCAAACAAAAACCTCTGACATATGCCAAACTGTAATTCAGTGAGCTTTACAATGGTAAATGGCACACTTTCCAATCCCTCCTTTGGATCAGTAATGGAAACACGGAAGAGTACCAGATATAGGATGGATCCTATGGAGCTCTATTCAATACATCACATTCTCATTTTGAATTCTCTGGATGCAGGTGTCCTACCAGTTCTATAACTGCCCTCAGTGCATCATTTGGTGAGGATTGGTCAGAAAATGAGAATAAAACAGTGTAAAAATACTTCCCAGAAGCCTTTTTCCATATTATTCTTGTTCCAGTTAATAACCATATAAACACTCTTCATTCTACTAGTGCACTTTCAGAATGAGTTCTTATTCTTCATGTCTCCAGCTAGTACCATTTTGCTCTGTGCTTTGGTCCTCCTGATTTTATTTCTGATGCTTATATTACTGTTTTATGCTTACCTGCAGTAAACTGACAGACATAATTCTAAGTTGCCATTTTATTTCAACCTGACATCAAGCTCATGATGTAAGTCCCACTAGTTTCTCACTACATTTACCAACATTTCTATGGGAGGATACAGAAGAACAAAGGAGCCAAAAAGATGTATGGAAAACAAGCACAATAAAATAAGCTCATAAAAGACGCTGACTCAATCCACATTATGGAGAAAGGAAATGAGAAAAGGAACATTTAGCTACAAAGGAGACAGGAATGACAACTCAAACATCATCATGTATGCTACTTCCACACATCCCAAATTTATCTCATCACTGTGTTCATTTATTTAATTACAGTACTTACATGTGAGTGACTTTGCTTAAACTGTTGAAGGAATGGGCCTCCAGACTCTGAAGTGTTTCATCTATAGAGATGTAACTAAACACCAGCAAACAGAAAAATAAACAGGTCTCAGACACTGGGAAGCCATGGCTAGTGCCCATCATGCTACTTCATTTTTCATCTCATTATTTTTCTCATCCAGCTATGATGACACTGCCAGACACATAAAGACTGTCTGAAGGACACACTTTTAAAATCCTTCTAAGGATTTTGATCTTGGCTGATGCTTTAGATGCACACTATACTGCAGAATACAGTTAGAACAAAACAATACAGCAGTGCTAATAAGCAGCAAAAGCAGACACCAATATTTCACAGTTCAGCATCATATTTCTTCCCTTTTCACCACTTAATATCACCTTGGAGTTCTCTAAGGAGAATCTAAGCCTCAGGTAAATTGGTATATTTCTCTATGCTAAAGAATTGAAAAGAAGGAAAGAAACAAAGATGATCCTTCGGGCATGCTGCAACAACTGTTGCAATTTCTCTGGAAAGAAACACGTCATCAGGGCAACAGGTACTCTGATATTGCTGAGTAAAACGTGCTGTAACATGAATTTAGAGAGAAACTCTAGCCATACAATGAGTGTCATAAAGTATGTAAAGAGTAAGGTGGCTCAGAAAGAAAACCAGACAAGAAATACTTATTTGCACACAGTTCAGACTGAGTAGCATTTGTACTGCTAGTGATCTATGAAATGTGATAAGAAAATAGCCCTACAGTCTCTCCACCATCATTAGGAGAATTATAATACTGCAACTACTATTAAAGACTTTGAAGTGTGAATGAAGTTGCAATACAACTAACTAGAGCTGATTATCAGTGTAACTGACCTATTGCTCTTTAGTTTAAATTACCTGGTACGGTCTTTCAAAATACCTCTTAGCTTAAAATTTATTCATACTGGAATAGCATTTAAGTGATCTATCGCTGTATTTTATTTACTTTTCTAATAATATTTTACATCATATTTCTAATCAGTATATATTTCATTAAAAATTAAATCCTTATATATTTTTATAATTATGGGTAAAATATTTTGGTACTACATTTTGATACTCTTGATCAAAATTGATTAATGCAGTTTTTAATATTTTGCATGGTTACACAAACCCTGAGCAACTTGATAATTATTTTAAATGCACAAAATTAAATTGAGCAGATGAGTCATAGAAATCAATTTTAGATGTCAAAGTAAAAAAAAAAACCATAATAAAGAGTTTGTGTCACATGCCATTCCTCCTTTTTAATCAGTAGACCTACAAAGACCTAGAGTCATATATAAGTTAAAAAATATCTAACTGTTATTTTACATTAATTGTAATTGGTTTGTGTTCCTTAAACAAAATGGAGAAGATTTGTAGCATTCAATTTTTCCCAATGATAGTATAAGGAATAGTAACAGTAAAGAGTAAATTAAAATATGATCATTTAACCCAGGAAGGCTTTCTATTACAATCAATTATAAATCAGATTTCTAATTTTTGTGTAGATTCTTTATTTCTTTCAATGTCTGTTAAAAAAATATTTTAAATGCTTTTAAAAATTGAACTGAAAACTTTGTGACCAACGCATGCCTTAAAAATCAGCAGATGACTAATAGCACTAACTGGGTGGGAATTTATGTCCTTTCCAGACTGGAGCTAAAAGCACATTACTTAAATTAATTTTAACTCACAGAGCATGAAATCTATTTTGTATTGATTACTTTGGAGATGTATTCAACTGTCTTTGAAAAGATAACAGAAAAGTAACAAGTAGAGATTGAATGACTATCAGATTCTCTTTCTAGAGTAATAATGCTTTTCCAAAGCTGTTTGCCTCTTCCAAAATGAAGGAACATAACAAAAGAGGAATACGATAAAGAAAATATGTCCAGTCTGTACCTCTGTAATTGAGTGTTGCAGAGTTAGCTGTTTATGTGAAATGCTTTAATTTTGTTTTCCAGTAAGTAATAATGTCTGTTGCCCAGGAAATTGGAGTTTCAATCTTAAAAGAAAATGGATTAATCCATTTTAACAGACCCTACATTTTAATGTGCCAAAAGATAGGTTGTATTAATGACATATTATTAAAATTTTTTTCTTTATGTAGCAAACAGGTATATATAAATCAGTTTGACAGAAAATGAAATTAAAAACAGATAATGAACTAAGATTATCCTCCTGCAATAGCTAGGAAGCAGGAGACTACTTTTTGCGTGCTCCATGATCAAAATGAGTCACCTTACATCAGGCAGGCAGGTGCTTTTCTCCCATGTATGAGAAGAGTCAGAGAAGATGATTCCTCCTCCCCTGTCTCACGCATACAGCCATTATGTGCTTTCCCACCACCCTTCATGTCACGTTTTTACTACATGCTGTCTGGCTTGGACCCAATTGAGGTATAGTTTTATATCTTACAGCTGTGTGACATAGTGGGAAGGAAATGGCTTATTTTCTTCAGGTGTTGACCTTCATTCTTCTACTTTACAAGCATATGTATTTGTGTTAATTAATTAAACCACACCATCACTGATGACAGGGAAATGAGTAGTTTTATTTGCTTTAGTATCATCTAGATAAACACCCAAACCCTGCACAAACACACTCAAAATCTCCTCTGAGGCGGAAATGTCAAACAGAAATGTATTAATAGTGCATAAACATTTACTTTCAAGCATTCAGAGTGCCTCAAGAATCTTTGGGCTCTGCCTAATGAATGGTAACAGAACATGTTAAATGTAAGAAATAAAAATCATAACAATCATAACTGGAAGGAGTTGCATCAGAAAAAAGAAAGCACGTTTAAATTGCCATTTTGAAGGCAAGCTACAATTCAGCACACCTCCTCTCCCTACTGGCTTTGTTTAATTTTCAGGATTTCAAAATGCCTTCAACATTCATCCTGAATGCAGGGATAGCTTAAACACCAAATGCACAATTTCAGAGGAAGTCTGTTTGCAGATAACACTTTAATCACCACTGCCCACTCAGAAAGAGCCTGAGAGGACAGGATCAGATCAACACTTGGCAGCAACCACAAGGCCCTCTCTCAGCCCTTACTTTCTTCCTTCTCCTTCTCTCCACCTTTCTTTGCTTTTTTCCCATCCTCAGCATCCGCTGTATTGCTGCCCACCAGCTGCCCCTGTTGTCCTCTGCTACTGATGGAGAGCAGCTTGGTTACATGTGGGGCCCTTCAGGAGAGGACAACCAGGAGCAGGTAAGGCAATGGAAACTGAGTTGAGGCTGTGCTGTATCAGCTGGAACTGAGGAGCATGGGAGGTGCAGATACATGCTAGGCATGGGGAGCAGTGTGGTGGCACTGGCTGTGGGGCAGCAGTGTGCCCAGGGTGCAAAAGGCACTGTGTTGCACAGGAAAGTGGTGCACAGGAATAGTGCTTTACATGGGGCTGCTGGCAGAGAGCACTGTGGGATGCTCCCTTGTGTGGAGAAGCTGTGGAGAAAACACTTAGAGGAGCTACAGACCAGGTATTTGTGAGGTACTCATGAATGTGACCCCAAAGTGTCATCCTAAGCCCAGAAAAATGTTCCTTATCCTTGACCTTAAAAATACTGAATGTTCAATACATCCCTAAGTTGGCAGAAAACACCAGGTGAAGCCCTTTTACCAAGATTTAGTGTATTTGCATGATTAACAGTGGAAACCAGAAATTTCTCTTGCATTTGAATATCCTATGAAACTTTTTTTTTATTCAGTGATGCCTTTCTGACAGGAATTAGCTTTGCAATTAAGCATGTAATTAAAATGCTTTTTCTTTCATTCATGTGGAAAAGCAGCACAGGGGAAAAAATTCTCTACTTCTGGCTATCAAGACTACATAGACATGCATTCATTTAAGAGAAATTGTAGCTCTAAAATTTTTGTTTAAACAAGGTTCATAAAGAGGACAACTAAATTTTTCATTCAGTACAGATAAAAAAATCCATGTTTATTTGTGGAAATCATATAGTAGAAACCATATAGCAAAATGAACTGCTGTATTTGGAACAGTAAACACAGTATATATTCCCCTGTTGAAACTGCAGAACATTTTCTAGATGAATTTGCAAAACCAGGAATGATCTGGTAATTTTCATTGCACAGTTTTCATTGCACGGAAATGATGGGCTGAGAGAGGCCAATGAGACGTGGTACATTAGAGGCCAAGACACACATAAAAGTTGTAGTTAAAGGTACTGATTCCTTAACCTGAAGTTTATATCAAGAAGGTGGGAGTTCATGTTTTGTGGTAGTAATAATTCTATAAGAAACGTCCAGATGGGCATTGACAGTATTCAAATTTAAACAGCCAGTTGGAGTTTTTGGAGCCAAAGAAGAGCCAACACCTTTTTATATTGAATCAAACTAAACTAAGTTTATCCTTTCTATGTATGATACTATACATCATGTGAGGGATCCTTCTCCCTCTCCAAAAAAACCCCAGACAATACACCATCTATCTGATTAAACTGAGATGGTAAATGAGGCTGCAGCTATTCAAGAACAATTACTTATAAGGATTTTAGAAAGTGTTTACTTCAATATATCTGTGAAACTATAAAATGTAACAGGCAGACCATGTTCCCCCAAAGTCCTTTTTCATGAATTCTTAGATGGTAATCCTCAGCTATTCAGTCAAAGCTCATACAGAATTGAGACTTGCAAGGAACATCAAGGGCAAGAAGAAAAAGAATTCCTATTGCTACATTAGTAATAAAAAGCTGAACAAGAAAAACGTGGGCCTGTTGCTGAATGAAGTGGCTTATTTAGTTAACAGTGGCCATAGATAAAGCTGAGCACCAGACTGATAAAGCCCTAAGCATTCTGGTTGGATCATATGAGCAGATTATGGACTAGAGGCCTCCCAAGGTCCCTTCTAAATTACACAGCTCTGATTCTAGGGAGTGAATTGTGAGGTGGCAGAGAAATTCACTGCATCAGTCATGCACAGGATCACAGGTTATGGGCCAGCGACAGAGAACAGACAAATGTGAGACAAATTTTTGCCAAGACTGCTGACATCAATGAGAAGTACAGTGCAAGGGCAGCTGTTGGGGAGCCCATTCAGTGCAGGTAGCTCGGTTTGCACCTGCAGTGCGAGCTACAGGTTGAGCGCTGGGTGGGAGGAGCCCGAGGCAAGGGGCCATGAACTGCCAACCTTTTGCATAACAAAGGGCCCAGGGATCTGAGGCCCAGCCAGGTGAGGGAAACGCTCAGAGACACAGCAGGAGCCAAGGACCCCAGAGGCTGGGGCACTTAAACTGTGAGGGTGTAAAAGCCCAGAGATTCCTTTGTTCAGGGTCCCTCATTGGAGGCACCAAACTTGGGCTTTTGTTATTTAGTTATTGAATCAAGATTAAACTATTGAGAGATCTGGACATCTGAGACTTTGCTATGGGAATTGTGGGGTCGAGCTGGCAATGGTGTGAACGTGACATTCAGAGTGGCTCCTAGATGGTCAGACAGGCAAGTTTCCTTAACATAGCCACCTTCAACGGGAAAAGTGTTGATGTGAGGCAGATAGGCAGAGGCTGCTGGTTCTGCTTTTGTGGACTCTATCCATGCATATGTTTGCACACAAAGGAAGTGACACAATGGAAGTCTCTCTCACATCACACAAATATTAATGTTTTGGTGAAAGTCCATCTCTAGAAATGCCCCTGGTCTCTAATGAGATGTGCTACAAATCATGCTGGCAGCTGGAAACAAATTTTTAGCCAGGATCAGCAATTGAATATGTTAATGATTTCCTGTAATTTGCAAACTAAAAAAAAGATTTATAGCTGTATTAATCACATCAACTTCAATAAAGGAGGAGTGGTCTTGTTCACAAATGCTTAGAATGCCTTCCTATAACTGGTTCAGGCTATAAAAAATAGGATTATTACCTGCGGTTCTAAAATGTAAGTGGTGAGGTAGCAAAGGTGCAAGGATATTTTCATTTTGTAAGTTTTTATACACAAAGACAGAATTTTGGAGAAGGAGAGTGATTTCTAATGAAAATTTAAAAGAATAGTTTCAGAAAGAAAACAGAACTTACATCCTAGAGATGTTGGGGAGATTGGAAAAAGCATCTCTTGGAATTGTTCTTAGATGAGTCTCCATAAACCTCCTAGAGAAATAAAAGTTTGGCAGTTAATATCCTTTGGTAAGTACAGTTTAACATTAAAATGTCCTACACAGCTTCAGCTCTACTCCAATATTTTTTGTTCTTATCTTGCCTTTTCCCAGTGCTGCCATCTTTGCCTCATTTCTATTCCTGTTTCTTTATGTGGCTTGCTTTGTTTGGTGTGCTCCATCAATCTAAATTACAATTTTCTGCATCATCCCTCCCAAGAACCCAGCAGTCAGTGGTGATGATGGACCTTCCAAGGTCCAGAACATAACCAGCAAAATATTAAAGTAAATTGAAGTAAAGGAAGTACTAAGAGAATAAGCACTCTTTTCATCATTTCAGGCTCCAAAAAGATATCCCATCCCTCGTTCTGAGCAGGAAATTCAGGCATATCTGCCAAAATTGAATTAGAGCAATTGCATACTATCTCCATAGAATTCTCCATTTTCTTTGTAATAAATACTACATTCTTCTTCCAGACCTCTGATGGGGGGGTGGCATATACCTTACCCATCTGCAGGAGATTTCAGAAAAACCTGCAATATTTAAGGGAGATACTTATCAACAGCCAAGCTCTTAACAGAGTGAATCTCCAGCAGACTCACTCCTCTAAACAAGAGAGAAGGAAATGCTTTGGAAAATCAGCCTATGATGGCTGTTAAACTTGCAGTTACAACCTGTCATTGTTAATCTTTGGTTTTCCAATAGAGTTTGGGAATACACTTACAGAATTTCTAGTCAATGAATAGTTTGAAGAATAATCAAGAACAAATGATAAACTTTTCCCCTAGTTGCTGTTTAACAACAGTTAAAGAGAAAAGAAATAAACAAATAAGGATGATTTCCTGATTCTGTTTAGTTTCTGATTACTGTAATTATATTTGATTTACACAGACAAATATATTATCATCTTGAGATTTATCAAGCTTCTAGAACTTGCATACAAGAAATAAAACTGTAGAAAGAGAGTTTAATAATAACAATATCTGTAAAAATTCTTAAAAGTTTTGTCTTGAATAAAAGTATAAATTAAGAGAATGTACATTCCTAGTATCCCAAGGGAAGAACCTACTTCCCAAGCGTACCTTCTCTACTCCATATACTTGTTACAAGAATGAGAAAAGCCTTCTACTTTTCCAACAGTGTATTGATGTTTCTCCTGACCTCAATACACTTGGCTCCAACCAAGCCCCTGACTGGTGGAATTGGTCCAGAGGTTATTGCTTATTCCCCTGTACCCATAGGATTGTGACACCCATACCAGTGCTCTCCCATCTTTCTCCCTCCTCCACTTCACACTACTATTTCCTTCCATTATCATAATCCTAGACAAAATATTTGTAGAAAACCTCTGTATAGTCCAGCACAGCCTGCTGATTTTGCTGTTCTGTGTCAACATCTGTCTGTATTTCCAGGCCTTTGATGAAGCTGACAGTGCTGACTGTGGAAGTTCTGGTTTCAGACAGATTTTAACAAGTCTTAAAGTAGAATAGTGAGAATGAGGGACCTTGACAGGCTGGAGAAATGGGCCAACTGGAACCATACACAGTTCACCAAGTAGAAAGTGCAAAGTCCTGCACGTGGGGAGGACTAACTCCAGGGTCCAACACTGCTGGGGGGAAAACAGATGGAAAGCAGCTTTGCAGAAAAGGATCTGGGGTCCTGGTGGACACCAAGTTGAACACCAGTCAGCAGTGTACATTTGCTACAAATAAGTCTAATAGTAACCCAGGTGCATTAGGAGGAGAAAGCAGTCTTAAGGCTTCTACCTTAGAGTGTTAGAACTCAAAAGCCAAGAAAAATATAGTTTAAGTCACTTTGGACTCTCCAAGCTCATTTTTAATCTCTCTTATATCTCTGGTCCTCTGTTCACCTAAAAAATACTGGTTCACACGTTGTTATTTTCCATCCCCAATCATTTCATTACTTAACTTACCAGTTACAAATCATTCCATTTTCTAGAATTTAAACATCATCCTAGGTCTCTTATTGACCTCCTGCTCTTAAGTCAGACAATCATCCCACTCCATGAATGAATGGAGTCAGACCTATCATTCATGAGCTACATTAAATGAGCTCCCATTAATCTTGAAATCTCACATTAATCTTGAAATTCACACATCCTGTCAGATAAGCCTGGAAATTCTGGATAAATAAGGAAGCAAAAAGCACCTAGTAGGCCATGTCAGTGTTGAGAGGACATTGTCTTTTAACAGGATCTGGAGGCAAATATGTGAAAAATCCATGTGAAATCAGTATTTTTCTCATACATAAATTGTTTCACATTTTCTATATGCAGAAATACAAAAATATATGTCTAACCTTATACGCTATTTTAACACCCACAGCAGTATCAGTGACATTACTTCAGTAAGATATATTAGGAAAGTAAATATATATTTTATGTAGTTGTCTCTTCATTTTAAAAGCATTTTTAAATGCACATTTACAAAACACAATCAGTAAATACAGACCACCCAAAGAATTTCAGATTGAAATTACATGATTTATAATTTGAATCATGTCAACAAAAGCTATATATATTTTAATGAACTATTCTCCACCAATACAGGGGGGGAAATTTACCATATGTCAATATGAAACAGAGTTTGTCAATTTGAATCAAAGTAAAAAATTTTACATCCTAATTTCATTTTTCTGAGAAAATTATAACAAGCAATGACCTTCCAGCTTTTATATAGGAGAAATAAACATGACAGCACAGTAATGGCTAGGTAAACAGCTATTGACACATTTGTTTCTAGGTTTTTATATACAATTAAATCCAACACAAACAAAAATATTTTTAAAAAATTATTATGAAATAAATGCATTCTAGTCTTTCAGTGGTGCAAAAATGGCTACGGAAAGGCATTTCACATAGTGAAATCCATGCTGAGCTTACCAGAAGATGATTACCACCTAGCGTCCAATGCTAGTATTACCAGTGTGGTAGGAATGAGGGAAAGGTTCACACAGCAAAGGAACTCTGAAAGTAGGGAATCACTTCTGAATATGCAAGAAGACTATATAGCTGCTCTCCTACAATTAACTAGCAGTCCCACAGAATAACATCAGGTATCCCTCAAAACTGGCCCAGGCCTAAGAAACAATAGATGCTTTCAAAACAAAAGTGTACAGGTCAGTGTTTGGGGCAATTAGGTACTGAAAGTAAGTTCTTACTGCTAATGTATCCTCTTCCTACAAACTGAGGTACATATGGACACTGTCAGACTGACAGGCAAGAATTCAGGTTGGTTACTTGCTAATTTATGGCACAGAAGACACCAACCCACAATAAGGAGCTTATCCTTACTCAATTTATAATCACCCCCTGCTTCTGACTGGGGTTGAGTAAAAAAAAGACAACTTTAGAAGTAGGAATGATCCCATCCTCAGTCAGTTTTCAGGCGACACCAAGCTGGGCAGGAATGTTGATCTGTTGGAAGGTATGAAGGCACTATAGAGGGTCCTGTACAGGCTGGACTGATGGGCTGAGGCCAATTGTATGAGGTTCAACAAAGCAAAGTGCCAGGTCCTTCACTTGGGTCAAAACAACCCCATACACTACTCCAGGTTGGGAGAAGAGTGGCTGGAAAGTGGCCCAGTGGAAAAGGACCTGAGAGTGCTGCTCAACAGCAGCTGAACATGAGCCAGCGTGTGCCCACGTGGCCAAGAAGGCCAATGGCATCCTGGCTTGTGTCAGAAATAGTGTGGCCAGCAGGACCAGGGAAGGAATCATCCTCCTGTACTTCGCTGGAAAATATTCCATACCTTTGGTCATCCTTCCTGCTTTGTATTTCTTCCATTTCTAAGTAAATCTTCTACCCCAAGTTGCAAAATCAGTGCTCTACAAGGTAATCAAGGTACAGGCAAACCCTAAATTTGTAGAGTGGCAAAATCATGTTATCTGTTCCTTTCCCAGTATTTTCTATTAGATTTAGGTTTTGGCTTTATGATTATTTGTTATGTGTGGGTTTTTTGCAGGTATTTTTGACTCTTCCTAAACACTGAATTCAGAACAAATGCCAAGATCTACGATAATGTCAAAATCTCCTCCTGATGAAATTATGAGCTCAGAACCTGTCATTTTTAGTATATGTATCTTTATATGGTTCTCCCACTGAATCTTTTCCTCTACAAACACCAGCCTTTATTTACCAATTTGTTTCTCAGCCACTACATCCTGTAAGAGCCTTCTGAAATTCTTTATAGTCAGCTCTTAGTGCTACTACCTTAATGACTTCCTAGCATGAGTAAACTTTGTTACATTACTGTTCATCCCCTTTCATTGCAGGTCATTTATAAGTATCTTAAACATCCTAAGGTCTTACCCAGATCCCTGTAGAACTTCATTTATTCTTCTCCTTTGCTTCCTACTTTTAATAAATAATTTTTTGGGAGAGTCTTTATCCAGATTGTCACAAGCTTGGAAATGAACCAGACTTTTATTTTTTTTTTTCCATAACAAAGAACTAAATTTTCCCTGTATATGGAAGTGTGTCCCTGAGGAGGAGGTAACTGCATTAACTTATATTTAATACACAAGATTCTTACATAAACTTTTTTATTAGGTAGAAAGTAACAGTGAAAGTTATTTCCCAAGGAAGATCTAAGTAAAGATACAAACAAACATATGCAGAATGTGTTCTCTTTGATCAGCCTCAAAGCATTGATTTATTTACTTTTATATTAACAGCCTTATCACAGTACTGCAGTAGCATGTCTGCTATCTTTGGCAGTTTCCCCAAGATTCTAAACCTTAAGTGCTGTACAATCTGAAACACCAGCTGGTACACCATTGCTTTGGTTACTCTTAAAAGAAATGTCATGGATGCTGATCAGATTTCTCTATCAGAATTTATTAGTTTCCCTCATCCTTCACTGAGGATTTTACACAATCACACAGAGAAAAAAAACACCTTTGAAAGGCAGCCACTGGATTTTTAGTACTGATCTGGAACCTTTTAAAAGAGGTTACATATTGCATGTCCATTTTGCATAAGAGATACACTTCTCATAGTTGCCTGTATTTAACTTGCACTGTCATCACTCCAAGTCAACTCCAGATCATTCCTTACGTTCCTCATATAGGAAAAAAAAAAAAAAAATCAAGAAACTTACATTCATTATTCATATATCTGTTCTTCATGGACCAAAACCCTGTAACTGTGGGCATTGTAGGAGGACAGTATAGAGATAGTTCTTGCCTCCAAATGTAATGCAGTGTACTGGTTTGAAAGCAAACCAGAGAGACTCCAAGTCAGAAATACAATTTAATAGGAAAAATAAAATAAATGCAATAGTACAAAAAGAAAAACCACTGACAGAGTCAGAATACAACCTGACACCCTGTCGGTCAGGGTGTTGGTAGCAGTCCGATTAAACGGTGCCTGAAGTCTGTGGGAGTGATGGTTCTGTTGAAGCAGGGATCCTGTCAAAGGGTCTGGTCTTCCTCAGAAGGTCCAGTGGTGGCTGTGTAGCTCTTGTCCTCTGGAAATCCAGGAGGTAAGGGCAGACTGGTGTTCCAAACCTCCAAGTATATACAGATGGGAACGCTTAGTTCCTCCTCCTGGGCGGAGCATCTCACAATGGGCTGGTGAGTCATGAGGCAAGGCATTGATGGGCCCATTAACAGAAGATTAATGGAGGGAGGGTGGGTCATGGGAGAGATAAGGAACACTGCCCCACCTGGTTTCAACAGCTGGCCCATTAACAGGAGACATCCCCAGAGTTTATCAGGGATGAGTCATGAAGGAGGTGGGGAACACTGCCCCACCGGTTTTTTAACAGCTTATGAAGATGGTGATAGAATATATACTTTTGGGCACATCTTACACTGTAACCTAGGACATGTAGGACTGCAGATAGATATAGGCAAATACGAGCATCTGTAAGGCAGTAGAAAGCTGTATATTTACATACATAATATTACACCCATTTCTGGAATAGGATTGCTTTCTTTTCCCTAAGCCAGAGCTCTGTCAGGGTTGTTGTAATTTATAAATGAAAGTTATTTAAGTAAAGTGAATATGAAACCAGAATTACTATTTGTGTGTGTTTTCAGTAGAAATTCAAGAACTCTTGAAGTAACCTCCTGTGTAGTTTATGTTTATATACAAAAAATTAGGTTTCAGGGATCTTTCTGAAATTTAAAGTCTCTCTCAGACTGATTCTATAAATGCCTCTGAGGTTTTTAAAGCCTCTTTCCTTTCTGTCATATATGACCTCAGACTTTCTTTGTCTCACAAAACCAGATGTTGCTTTTTTTGTTCAAATTGAATAGCAGGAAATATCTTAATTTACATTTTAAATGTAAAAAATGATATTAACTAAAGCATGCTGTTCTATAATCCCTGCTCAGCTTCAGGTTCCAATCAAATTCCTTCCTTATTCCCAAATAAACATAAAAAATTTCTTTAAAGGGACATGGTTCAAGTGGTCTGTCGTGTAAACAGGACCTGCTGAAACATTTTCAGTCTGGGAGAATGGCCTCTATAGTGCAACAACTGTGTAATCCATATGTCTGACTCATGCAAAAATCAAGAAAATGAACAAAAAAAATTGAAAAAAAAAGTAATAATATGCAAATATGAAAAAAGAAAGGTTAAGAAGAAAAAGATGACATCATTTTGGTGGAAAGGGTAAAGACTCTCCTCTTTTCTTCCTGACAGCCAGAAAAAAAGATAATGCTGTTGCTTAGAGTTGGGATTTTGCAATGAGTATACATACACATTTTCAGAATTATATTAGAAGCAAACTTTTCTTTTCTTTTCTTTTCTTTTCTTTTCTTTTCTTTTCTTTTCTTTTCTTTTCTTTTCTTTTCTTTTCTTTTGCCATGAGGACTGGCTAAGGCTCAGCTGAGTTCATGTGGGTCATGGTCAGACTTGACAGAACATTGTAATAGGGAGAGTTTCTGAGGAAGTCAGATAATTTTTTCCTTTGGAATTTAATTTACCCATCAAAAGGAATAGAATTAAGTTTCTAATAGCTATGTTAAGATTTAGCCTTTCATTTTTTTAACCTTTGTCCACTCTTCTGTGACAGAGGTTTCCCTTTTCCTAACTTGCATCAGACCTTGTGGAGGAAGGAAGAGGAATTTTACTTCTCAGAGAGGTTCTGCAGGAAAACTGTATTTCATATATTCCTAGTTTATATTACTATTTGTGGAATCTCACTAATTAAATGGATAAGGAGAAAACTGCCTTTTTTTACCATGGGGTCTTTTAAACCATTTTGGTGGGTGTTTGTTTTCTGACTAATAGGTCTTAGTTCCAAGCACCATACTTTGTTAGTTACTGGGAGACAAGTGTGTGTACTGAATGTTTGGAGTGTCCTGGAGCATAAAAACCTAAACATTATCTTATTCAGTCATAAAGAAAGCTCCATGTCACCCAAGATCCTGTCCTGAACATTGACCAAAAGCAGTTGCCCAGGGCACAGGATACGAATGATCTCATATACAGGGGATCATATTAGAAGAGCCGAAGCTCTGCCAGAGTTGAAACTGCAAGGTATGTGTAGGGTAGCAAGAGGGACTTCTGTAAGTGCATGGTCTGTAAAAGGAAAACAAAGAAACTGTGGGCCCACTGCTCAGGGGCACAAAAGATTTAGTGACAAAGGACATGGAAAAGGCCCCAGTGCCTTCTTGGTATGGTTTAACCCCAGCTGGCAATTAAGCTCCACACACTGCTCACTTGCTTCTCCCAAGGTAGGATGGGGGAGAGAATCAGAAGAGTGAGAAGTGATGGGGGAGAGAATCAGAAGTGAGAAAACTTGGGGGTTGAAATAAAGATGGTAGCTATGCTCGCTGTGTCCCCTCCCAGCTCCTTGTGCACCCCCAGCCTGATGGGGTAGTGTGAGAAGCAGAAAAGACTGTGATAAGCACTGCCCAACAAGAACTAATATATCTCTGAATTACCAACTCTTTTTCCAGCATAAATACAAAACATAGCACTATACTCGGTACTATGAAGAAATTTATGTCTATTCCAGACAAAATCAGGCCACTTTCTTGTAGCTTTTTTTTCCCATTTGCTCCAGGCCTCTTAAGTCCTTTGCCTGGCAGCACAGCCTGAGGAAATGGGGCATTATCTGCAGTAGAGGATAGACTAAAGAAGCACTGAAGTGTACCGGACATACAGCAATCTATGGCACCAGACGAGTTGCACCTAAGGGCAATGAGGGAGCTGGCTGATATCATTCTGAGGCTAACCTATCATCTTTGGAAGATCATAGTGATCAAGGGAGGTTATGTCTGAAAAAGAAAAGCAGCATGCATGTCTTCTAGTGAGGCAAAACAGAGGATCTGAGGAAACACGGCTAGTGGCTGCTATGTAGTTTTTTGTATGCAAGTAATTTTATACATTTGAATGTCCTTTTGCAGGTGCTATGTACACGATCAGAGGCAAAACAAATTTCTTTATTTTCAACTATATTTCTATCTTAATAATTCCTAACATTCAGTTTGACTTCTTGACCTCTGCCGAGCAGCTGGCAGCAATTATAGGCACTTAGTGGTTCTCTGATTAAACCCAATAGCAGCCAGCAATTACAGCCTGTTCTTACTCTTTCCCTGTAGGAAGTGAACCTCTTCAGATTGCTCTTTCCTGAAATTTCATGGTCCTGTTTGAATTTTCTCTGCAGCCATTTATAGACTTTTAGCTCAATATTTTAGAAACACAGCTCTTCTCTATTGTAGAGTACATTTTACTGCAGGCCGTCATAAAAGTTCAGGATAAAAAAAGTTGCAGTACAGGTTTTAGGTCAAAATCAAAATTTAGTTCAAAAGTAATGAAATAGGTATATCTATGATCACAATAAAAGGAAATATATGAAGCTGTAGTGTTTTAATATGGCAATCGGGTGAAGTGCCAGGTGACTGGAAAGGGGGAAGCATTGTACCCATCTTTTAAAAGAGTAGAAAGGACTGTGGCAACTACTGACCTGTCAGTCTCATCTCTGTTCTTGGGAAGATCATGGAACAAATCCTTTTAGAAGCTACTCTAAGGCACATGGAGGACAGGGAGGTGATTTGGGGCAGCCAACACAGCTTCACCAAGGGCAAGTCCTGTCTGACCAACCCAGTGGCCTTCTCTGATGGAGTGACTACATCAAGGGACAAGGGAAGGGCTACAGATGTCATTTATCTGGACTTCTGTAAAACCTTGGACATGGTGCCCCAAAACATCATTCTCTCTAAATTGGAGAGAGATGGATTTGATGAGTGGAATGTTAGATCAGAAAGTGGCTGAATGGTCACATTCAGAGGGTTGTGGTCAATGGCTCAATGTCCAGATGGAGAACAGTGAAAAGTGTCATGCCCAGTAGTGAGCAAATACACAAGTCTTGTGCCCAGCAGAGAATAATATCTTCATCAATTACATAAACAGTTGGGTCAAGTGCACCTTCAGCAAATTTGTTGATGACACAAAACTTAAGTGGTGCGGCTGACACACCTGAAGGATGGGATGTCATCCAGAGGGACCTGGACAAGCTCAAGAAATAGGCCCATGGGAATCTCATGTGGTTAAACAAGACCAAATGCAAGGTGCTGCACCCGGGTCAGGGAAACCCCTGGTATCAACACAGGCTGGGGATGAACTGATCAATAGCAGCCCTGCCGAGAGAGACTTAGGGGTGCTGGTGGGTGAGAGGCTGGACAAGATCCAGCAATGTGCACTTGGAGCCTGGAGAGCCAAATGTGTCCTGGGCTGCATCCAAAGCAGCGTGGGCAGCAGGGCGAGGGAGGGGATTCTGCTTCTCTCCTCTGGTCAGGTGAGACCCCACCTGGAGCACTGCATCCAGCTCTGGAGCATTAAGCACAGGAAAGATATGGACCTGCTGGTGCAGGTTCAGTGGAGGGCCACGAAGATGGTAAGAGAGCTGGAACACCTCTCTATGAGGAAAGGTTGAGAAAGCTGGGCTTTTTCAGCCTGCAGAAGAGATGGCTCCAGAGATACTTTATTGCAGCCTTCCAGTACTTAAAGAGGGCTTCTAAAAGAAGTTGGGGGACACACTTTTTAGTAGGTCCTGTTGCAATACGGCAGGGGGTTATGATTTTAAACTAAAAGGTGGTCAATTCAGACTACATATAAAGAAGACATTTTTTAAATGAACATGGTGAAACCTAGGCACAGATTGCTCATAAAAGTGGTAGATAAATCATCCCTGGAAGCATTCAAGGTCAGGCTGGATGGTATTCTGACCAACCTATCTAGTTGAAGATGTCCCTTCTCTTTGAAGGGGTGGTTGGACTAGATGATCTTCAAAGGTATATTCCAACTCAAACAATTGTGTGATTCTATGCTAAATTATATTAGGTTTCCTTTCAATTACCTTTACTGGTTCTTCAGCCTCTATATTTACGTGTTTACTTATCTGTGAGAAAAAAATAGCTCAAACTTTTCATGTTGTGTGATTCAACCTTTCTTCATAAAGAGTGCCATTTAAAATACCTGTTTATTTAGATCCAGACAGATCACATACACTGACTTGAGTTCAAGAGAGAACTAATCTTCTTTTGGTATGCGTCAGCAGCTCATTGCCTACATTGATGCTTAAGTTGTAATGTTTACTGTAGTTGCTCTCATTGCTTCAACTTGCGTCCATAGCATTGCACTTTGCAAAATCCTGAGTATCATTTCCCATTGACTTGGGTAGGGTGTGGATACCGAAATGCTGCTAGCAGATGAATTTTTCAGCTTCTTGCATTAATTCTTTGAGAACCTTTCCTTTCTCACGCAAGATACGAAAACAGTAAGATGTTTATGTAAACAATATTCACATCTGGTGTTTTGCTAAGTTCTGTTTATGGTACACTGAGAAATGTTTTACCGTGGATGTGATAGAACCTAAACCAATCACCCTAGGAGGAGTGTGAACACTGTCCAATCACTTTATGGAACTAGACTATATAAAAATGATTGTAAAATTAAAAAATAATCCATTCTTTCACTGGATTTGATGTTGCTACATCTCTCCGTTCCTGGCTCAATAGCGACAGTAGGGTATCAGGGCACAGGATGGATTGCACAGTCTTGAATAGAATAGAAGCTGTTGACATAAAATGGCTTTTTTCAGATGGGTCACTTCTCATTTTTGAGTAAAATACGCTCCTTTTTCTACTCTCTAAATTTTGGCTACCACATAGTAGTCACCTAAGTGCGGTTAACAAAAGAATGTTTAAAGTTGGGTTTTTGAGTAACTGAGACTGTATTTCATTTTTCTTATTTCTGTTTTGGAAGATTAGCATTTCACAGCAGTCTCTCTGAACTGCATGTGGAAAGGTTCAGTCACACTTGGTGATGAAGGCAGGTCATTTAGACATTTTTAAAACACTTCCTGAGACAGTCCAGTTTTCAAAATATAATCACCTTTTATAGACTGTTTTGAGGTTCTGTAAACCCATGTCAAGGAAAACATTTATTGATTTTGCAAATATATAAACAGTCTGTATGAGTCAGATTCATGAAAAGTTGCCCTCTTAAATGATATTAGCTATTTGCAAAAAAATCTGTAAATGATTCCTTAGTAGTCACATGAATTTTTTTTTTTTTTTTGTAAAAGTTAAGCTTTTCTTTCCTTTTATAGATATATCAATAAGCTCTGTTTCCCAATTCAAGAGAAGGCTGTTGTGTGCTTCTGAAGTGTAATGGGTTGGAAATTTTATGTCAAAAAAAACCACTGTAATGAAAACTGACTATAGTAGCAATTCAAGATTCAGTGTAGTGTAACACTTACAGAATCAGTCTGTTGAACCACTGTTGAAATCAACCCTAAAAATAAGAGTTTTTTAACTCTGGTATAAACTACTCTTTTGCTACTATGATGATCAAAACTCATCATCTTCTAGACAAGGAAATGATACAAACAAATTTCTACTGTCTTATCACCAGTGTCTTCTGTAAAAATGTGTGATATTCCCATTGAGGTTAATCTCTTCACAGCATTTACAAAAGAACTATTTGCAGTCCTTCTGCTTTCTGTTGAGCAAGCTATGTGTATAGTTAAAAAATGCTGAAGTAATGCTTGTTTCTACAAGGAATGGCAATGGCTTTTTTGTCTGTTTTCCAATTCCCAGCACTTGACAGGTTTCTGTGCCATGACGCAGGAAATTTAAATGTTCCAAATGTACAAGAAATGCTACTGATATAATGACTGATAAGGAATGAAGAAAAAAATTGTACTCAATGTTCACAAGATATTATTTTGGTCTTTAGCCATTTTTCTGTTCCCTTACTGTCACTCATTCCTGTTCTTCATCTGCTCACTTTGAGTTGGCCTGCGTGTGTACAGTAAAGCAGAGCACAGTTCGTAAATAACTGCAAGAACCCTTAGAACAGTGTTTCAACTTACCTCTGTGATTACGAACAGATCCTTTCACTTTAACATTTCACTTTAACATTTCACTTTAACTGAGACGATAATACATACTAATTTTTCGACCTAGTATATTGGACTTCCTGTATGTCAAATGCAGGATTTTTGTATGTTAACAGCAGGATTATAGAAGCAATACCATGCCTTTCTAAGGAAAACATGTAGGTAAATACAATAACAAGCATCAGATTTGACAAGAAACTATAGTTTTATGTAAAATATAGTATTTAGGAAACATTTTATGTTGCAGCATGTACATAGAATTATTTAAATCATTACCTGAAAGACAATTGATAAAATGATTTCATTGATTTAGTAAGTATAATGGTGTTTGGTAAGGCAAAAAAAAATTCAAGAAGGTTCAAATCTGGTTTTGTCTTCAGAAATAGTTAAATACTTTTACAAATGAAAATAACTCAATATTTTTTGGAAAATGAACTAATTGCAAATAAAACATTATTTCAAAAAGTGTAGCCATTCTATATTACCTCCAGAATATATAGAACATATGGTTATTTGACTCCAGGGAGCTTTCCAGCCACTCTTTCCTCAGCCTGAATGGACTTTTTGTGACCCATGTCCAAATCCCTCTGTAGAGCCTTCCCACTCTTCAACAGATCAACATTCTCACCCAACCTGCTGTTGACTGCAAAACTGCCGACGGCGCACTTGATTCCCTTGTTCAGATCATCGATAAAGATATTACACAGGACTGTCCCCACCACTGAACTCTGGGGAACATTACTTGCAACCAGCTGCCAGCTGGATATAACTCCATTCACCACCACTCTCTGGGCCTGACCATCCCATCATTTGAGCAACACTGACCCAGCAAACACTTCACCCTATCCGATCAGATTGATTCCTTCCTGTTTTTCAGAGCCTTTCAAAGAAGACAGACCAACAAGCATTTAGTTCCCAAGGTATTCCCTAAAGCATTTCTAAAAATAATTATGCTACACTCTTGACCTTCCATTCTTTTGTCACCATGGCTGAGTTAAACAGTAAGTTAACCAACACAAGTTAACGCAAGGTTCAGGGAATTTAAATCTACTCAATTTTTTCAGTTTGTTTCAAACAAAATTCATACTGACACGGTAATTTGATAGTTTTTCAAGATTACCATTTGATCTGTTTTAAAGACTATACTGAGTTTTTATGATATTACAAGTTCCTCTTAAAAATATTTTTTTATTGTATTACTTCATGTTTCCAAAGATTTCCTTTTCTGGGCATGACTTACATTTTCTGAAAGATAACCTAATAGCTTCCTTCCATTGTCTAACCATGTCAGTGTTTCTCATGTTCTTTTAGACTCTCAATACTTCAGCATTAAAATAGGGATAATAATTATGTGCTTATGTTGCAGGGTTGTTTGTGAAGATGCATTTATGAGGCTCCATACTTAATTCTGAAGCAATGAAGTCTATAAAAAGATAACTATTAGAATTACTTGAAATCACAATATCTCTGAATTTCAGACAATTCCTAAGACTTAAGTTTGGGGGAAACATTTTAAATCAGTGTAATTTATTTTGTATGTAAATTAGAGACATCATCGCCTTTAGTACTACTTATAGCTTCTGCAAACCAAAATGCTCTAAATTACTCATTAAGCAAATAAAAAATGTGGATGCTGGTGATGCAGTTATTACAGGTAAAACTGTTTAGTCCCTACATATTTTGTTCTCCAGTTCAAAAAACCATTTTTATCAGTAAGTATTTATGAGTATTTGACGTATCATTGCTACTTCTAAATATCATATTTTAAATGTGTAAAAACCATATTGCACAGTTTCCATATGTCCTTTATTAAAAGCTAACAATAACATGGGGAACTAAATAGACCAGCTGATTCACTACATCTTAGCCTGGTATTCACATGCTCACCCTTGCCAACATAATAAACATGACATGTTAGGGTTCCTTATCCCTGAAGGCTGAGCTACCTTGCATTAGTCAAAAGGCAGTATCCTACCTATGGCAAATGTATTGGAGCAGATGTACAATTGTAAAGATGTACAGATGTAAAGAGCATATTCTTGAAGACTGTACTGGTTTTGTGTCTATTTATATACCAGCTCCACTGTCCTTGCCTAACATCCTCTTGTTCAATTTCAATAAAATTTGATGATGTTGATGTGAAAATAGCACCAGGGTACAGGATAGAAACCTTATTAACATGGGAAGTTCCGGGAAGTTCCGGGAAGGGAAGTTTCAGGGAAGTTTCAGGGAAGGGAAGGGAAGGGAAAGGAAGTTTCAGGGAAGGGAAGGGAAGGGAAAGGAAGTTTCAGGGAAGGGAAGGGAAGGGAAAGGAAGTTTCAGGGAAGGGAAGGGAAGGGAAAGGAAGTTTCAGGGAAGGGAAGGGAAGGGAAAGGAAGTTTCAGGGAAGGGAAGGGAAGGGAAAGGAAGTTTCAGGGAAGGGAAGGGAAGGGAAAGGAAGTTTCAGGGAAGGGAAGGGAAGGGAAAGGAAGTTTCAGGGAAGGGAAGGGAAGGGAAAGGAAGTTTCAGGGAAGGGAAGGGAAGGGAAAGGAAGTTTCAGGGAAGGGAAGGGAAGGGAAAGGAAGTTTCAGGGAAGGGAAGGGAAGGGAAAGGAAGTTTCAGGGAAGGGAAGGGAAGGGAAAGGAAGTTTCAGGGAAGGGAAGGGAAGGGAAAGGAAGTTTCAGGGAAGGGAAGGGAAGGGAAAGGAAGTTTCAGGGAAGGGAAGGGAAGGGAAAGGAAGTTTCAGGGAAGGGAAGGGAAGGGAAAGGAAGTTTCAGGGAAGGGAAGGGAAGGGAAAGGAAGTTTCAGGGAAGGGAAGGGAAGGGAAAGGAAGTTTCAGGGAAGGGAAGGGAAGGGAAAGGAAGTTTCAGGGAAGGGAAGGGAAGGGAAAGGAAGTTTCAGGGAAGGGAAGGGAAGGGAAAGGAAGTTTCAGGGAAGGGAAGGGAAGGGAAAGGAAGTTTCAGGGAAGGGAAGGGAAGGGAAAGGAAGTTTCAGGGAAGGGAAGGGAAGGGAAAGGAAGTTTCAGGGAAGGGAAGGGAAGGGAAAGGAAGTTTCAGGGAAGGGAAGGGAAGGGAAAGGAAGTTTCAGGGAAGGGAAGGGAAGGGAAAGGAAGTTTCAGGGAAGGGAAGGGAAGGGAAAGGAAGTTTCAGGGAAGGGAAGGGAAGGGAAGGGAGACAGATTAAGTTATTTAAGTAAGCGAATGCAGGAGATGAAATGCACACTAAATAAGAAGCAAAACTTTATTAGTTCTATTGTCAAAAGAAAAAGAATTAAAAGCTACTAAAAATTGATTTATAAAATGAAAAGCATTGAGAAGTGCATTGAGGTGATGCTGTGATAGTGATACTCTTTGAATATGTCATCATAATGAGGGCAAGAAGCTTATTACAATAATTAAGCATTATGATGCAATTATATATTTGGACAAATGTTCAGTGGGGTTTTGGTGATCTGTATGTGTAAGTAAAAATTTGCAGTAATTAACCCCCACCTCCTAGTGGAACTGCTTGCACTGAAAGGCCAGGATCTCCTCTGCCATATTCCACCAAACACACAGGAGGTTACAGCACCAACTATTGCTCTGCTCCAGCACTTTGCTGCTGAAATAGAAAAGCACTGCCAGCCAAGGGGCTAGGACAGAAATCTCCTCACTACCGTGCATGTATTGCCACTGTCATAGCACGGAGGACTGGAGACAAGAATAGGCAAAGGCAGAAGCAAAGGAGGACCAGGCAGGGGTGAAATGGCAACAGACCAAGTCAGAGTGTCAGCTGTTCAAAGAGAATAAAAAATACTATTCTCAGTTCTGCATAAAAAATATTATAGATGCGACAAAATTATTGATAAGTAATTCCATATTTTTAGTACTGAATTTGCATACCACTTGAAACCGCTTCCCTGACAAAATATGGTATGTGCCTATTACATAAGGATTATATAATCCTTAACTTCAGGCAACAAGATAAGAATTACCTATAATATACAAAACCTTTTTCTTTCTACTTCTTTTATTCATTTCCCAGAAAAGGAACTAAAAAAAAAAAAATCTTATACTGAAAAAAGGACATCTCCAAGATCAATATCTGTGCATTCAGGCATTCTGGATAAGCACCTGCATTAACTATATTTGGATAAATACATGACAAACAGTTTAAAATAAACACACTTTTCTGGCTTAAGTTCATGTCACTTTTCTACTAAAAGAGTTAGAAATAAACATTTATTGGAATTTCTTATAAGCGTTTCTTAAAAAAAGGTTTGCCCCATTCTCTTAAAGCAGGGTAGAGAAATGAGAACAGTCCTGATTGAATAATCAGAATGAAACTTTAATTGGAGTTTCAAGATCCTGTGCACTGAAAAGAGCTCATCATCTCCAAAAGCTGGCAAAGTGTTCCTAGACTCACCAGTCTCTTAGTCCTACAAACCCTACAAAACTGAATAGCCACAGAAAAATGTTTTAAAATTTGCAATCTTGAGGTTCACATGTTACCACCAAGAAGCAGAATTACTTTGCCTAGAGTAACAAACTTGCTGGATTTAGGGAAAATTGTAGAGGGTTTCAACACAAAATGTGCAGATATGTACAGCTACATATTTCACCTCAAAGAAGTGTTCTTTGTTCTTAAGGTTAACAGAAATTTCAACTATTTTGGAATTTTTTGTCTTTGATTTAGAACTATTGCCTATTGTACGGTAAAAGGATGAAAATATGATGGAATCAGGGGAACTTGCTTTACAATCTCTCACGAAAACTCTATGTGTCATTTTGTCTGCCATGTGCAAATAATCCAGTCTGAAGTATCTGAAAACACTCTGAACTGCAAACTGAAGCAGCAAACACATATAAATAACTGTTACGACTCCCATTTAACATATGGAGGGAAAGAAGTATTAAGACATTTGCAGAGAGCAAGGGACGACAGAATCAGATACAGTCCGCCCGACTTCAGCAATTCAAATAAGAGAACAGAAGGAAAATAAACACACTTTATCCAGAGAGAAAACTTCAGACTGAAGTAAAAAAGTGGGTTTTTTGGTTTGGTTTGTTTTGGTGTTGCTGTTTGGTTGATTGGGTTGTGTTTTGGTTTTTTGTTTGTTTGTTTGTTTGGGGGGGTTGTGTGTGCAAAGAGCTCTGTTTTCCTTATTTCCTCAGACAATATTCCCGTTTGCTTTCAAATAAAAGACTATTGCAGTGCATGTTCTACTGCTTCTGCCATACACTATAAAATCACAATTGTCTTTACCTGGAATATTTTCTTGATATGGTAGGGAGTATATGTCTTGAGTAGTTTTGCAATGGTCACTCTAGTTGGTGCACATGATTAAATTTCATCCAAAATAAACAGAAAAATATTTTTCATTTGTTTTTGTTAATTACGTTTGCCATGGAAATAAGATCTTCACTGTGTGTTTTTGTCTTTTCAAAACAATGGGTTATTATTTTACAGCCCTCATTATTACAGGTGTTTAAAACACTAGAATTCCAGTGGCCGAAGTGCTTTATTTGTGGAGCTGTATGTATAGAGGTACCTCTCAGCCATCAAACCAGCATATTTCAAGGAAAGTATCAAATTTCATTACGTGATCTCATTGTTTCTATTAACTATTTTAAATTCCTGTAGAAAGGCATTTGCTCCTATAAACTGAAACTGCTATATTTTCTAACTTGTCACAGTAGATTTCGAAGAACATACTACTTGGTAGATTTCATAGAACATACTATAGTAACATCACTGCAATTTCAACCTAAATAAACTGTGTATATAAAAGTATAATAACAAAGAAATTTGTATAATTTAAAATCTTATGAACTGAAATACTGCAGTCTAACCATCAAAAAAAAAAATAAAGACAAGCAAAAATAATGGAAATAACATAAATATTTTTTCTTTCTTTCTACGCAAGTGATCAATTTAAGCTTTTACTTTCAGCGTTAAAAAATCTGAGACGCATTCAAATAAGTTCAAATAACTTAATAGCTCATATTTTAAAATAAAGTCATGAGAATCATTATCAAGACATAAACCAATCAATCTTTTACTGTTCTATCTTGCAATTAAATCAACTGAGTATGAGTTAATTTACTTTATCAGAAAGTAATCTATATTTACAAACGAACCTTCCCACAGAGACTAGAAACATTTTGTACCTCAAGAAACAAAGTAAAAGCCAGGAGTGATTCATCTGTTCAGTTTTAGCTGACAGGTGCCATTTCAGTCTCACTACAGTATTTAACTGACAGATATGACATAAGATGCTCATCTGGACTGGTAGCAGGAACCCAGACAAGATCTTCTACAGTGCCTGTAATGTACCAAACACTTAGGCTTAGGTACCTGAATTACTCTATCACTTCGGCAAAGCTCTAAATTTGCTGCTTTATCCCATGCTCAACACCTTCATCTGAAGTACTCCGTCTCCCAGAGAGAATACTTGGATTCTCAATTCCCATGGATTTTATTTTTTTTTCCAGCTTTTCCAGCTTTGACAAAGAAGCTGAAAATGCACAAAGGATTTCGTTGAACTCTTTGTGAGGTGACACATCCAATTCCTATTAGTTTCTAATCACAAAACTGTGTTTGATCTACCCTTCCTTCCCCTCACGCCCTAAGCACTTGCCATACAGAATCCAGCCTACTGCTCACTTTGCCCACAAACAGCCCAGTTACTAATTTCCCCGTATTTTAAACAGAACTCTTAAGATCCAATGAATAACCATCTCTTCACAGCTCTTCAAGGTTTGAGAGTCACTTTTCCTACCTCCTCCTGCCACACGCAGAGTCTGCACACTGCCGTTCCCGCTATCCTGTACCGCCCAGGTAATCTGCAGCACTTCTCCTCTCTCACCACTTCCTCATCTCACAGGACATTAGCTCAGAGCATCTCCTGCCTGCAAAGAATGAACGCTCACAACTGGCTTCCCTAAACCATCCCAGTGTACTCACAGGGTCTGGGTGTCCTCCGGAAGGCTGGGAATGAAGTGGATGTCCCTGCAAGTGATTTTGTAGTCCTCCCAGTCGGAGCACTCGCAGAAGGCTGAAGGACACCTCTCTATGCCCTGGCTGCACAGCACCAGCACCAGCAGCAAATGGAAGGCTACCGTGAGGCACAGCATCTTCCGTCGTCCGCTCCCGCTCTGCCCCTCGCTTCTCCGAGGGGACGAGGAGACCCCAGAGCTGCAGGGGCAGACGACGCTGCCCCGCCGGGAGAAGCTGCCGGGGAAAGGCGGCACCTTTGCTGGACAACGCTGCCTCCTCCCTAAGCGGGGTCAGGAAAGGTCTCAGCAAGTCCTGCGCGCCCTCGCCATCGGGCAGGGTCTCCCTCCTCGCCCCGGCCCGGCGCCCACCCCGCCGGCCATCCTTCCC
>VZTE01005061.1:3255940-3574526 GCA_013397775.1 Eulacestoma nigropectus | reverse complement strand
CGCCGCTGCCGCCCCACACGGACCTGGCCCTCCTGCTCCTCCGCACCCCTCCCGCGGGGTCCCCCGGGGCCCGTCCCCCGGCAGCGCCCGTCCCCCGGCTCTCACCACGGCAGCGCCGCGCCGTGTCCCGGGACGCCGCCGCTCCCCGCGCTCCGTCCGCAGCCGGCGGATCCAGCGCAGCCTTGGGGCGCCGGGGCCGCCTGCCGCGGGCGGCCGGGACTGCGCGGGGCGAGCGGGCTCTCTGCCCTACCCAGCCCAGCCCTGCCCTGCCCTGCTCTGCCCGGCCGGGACGAGACCCCCGCCGGTAGCGGGACCGGCCCGTCGAGCCGTTTTCAAAGGCAGTGGCGAAACGTCGGACCCCGACCATTCCTCCTGGCATCTTTGCAGAAAGGAACAGGAGGAAGGGGGCTGAGTAAGAGCCATACTATCTCACCTGTGAAAGCAGTGAAGTTAAAGCAGACCTTTACGACAAGCAAAAATTCACTGACTACAAGTTCGATATATGCTAAACGTAAAGCAGTTTAAAAAGCACTGAAAATCCAAAAGAGTGATTTTGAAAATGACAGGATGGAGCAAAAGAGGAGAGAGTAGCATTTTCCACATTATCAGAAAAGATAAAATCCATTCACCAAAGAAAAAAAATGGAGGAAAAAATCTAACCTTGACAGAAATAAAGTGGAATTCTTATCACCATAAGTAGGTACACAACAAGAAAAAGTCAAAATAAATGTTTGTAACCTTCAGAGGAGGAAACTTAAAAATGTATCCTATGCACAGTATAAATAATACTACAATATTCTCAGATAAATAGTTCCCCTCCAGCTACATTAGAGTTATTCAAATGTTTTGAGTACAACACATTAGATACTAGTTTGAGATAACTCTTTAAAAGTACTTTAAGTCAGTTAACCAGTATGTGTTTCGTAAATGTAATGAATCCCCTCACTACATCTTTTTAAGGTAAGCAAATGATACTACGCCCACAAAGAAAAGTAATATAAATCCTGATCTTATGGGCTTATGTTAAGCAGTTAGATCTTGTGTAAGTGAGGGATCCCATCAGTTACACTTAGCCTGTTTAGGCTGGGGTATCCTTAGGGGTGTCCCAGAGAGGGGACAAGCTGAAGCACCCACAACAGAGTCCTAGACAACTTCACACTGCATTGCATGAAATCCTTTAGGAACACTGGCTGTCCTATGCCCTCTTCAGTCACATCCTTCTGACGCACTGCTCACATCTGTAACTCACCTGTAGCCCTAAGAGCCACCGTCCACCACCAATTTTTGGTGTCTGTACCAACCTGATTAAATAACAACGAAAGCCACAGGCAGATCACTGAATTTCCAGGCAAATGAACAAGAGAGATACACACTCCACAGAGGCACAGATGAGACAAAAGGTATGATGCAATCTTGCCAAGTCAGACATGGAGCTCTGAAACTGTTCACCACTTTGGTCAGTGCTAAGGGAGGAGATTCCTCTATGGCATAAGCCAGACTGGTTTGCTCAAGGCTGCTACCAAGGTGTTCAAGGTTGCCATCTCTCAGTAGCGGGATCATGTTCTTTCCCAGCCAAGAGCTAATGACACATTTCACAAAGAAGAAAGCCAAAAAGCGGTACAGGTTCTGAAAGTGGAAGCCCACCTACTTCTGTCCTGCTACCCCATCCGGTCCTGTCCCACCCATTGTGTCCTCTTTGGAAGCTAGACGCACCATATCCTGTTTGGCATAGTAACCTAGAGTGAGCAAGTACAACATTACCACACTTGCTACAATCTGCAAAACTTACATTGTTGTCCAACACACTCAGGGTAATACTGCCTGGCATTCATGAGGCATTGCCTGTCTTCCTGTTTTGGGAACCATAGACAAGATAAACATTCTCATCCACCTATTATATCAGTTGTGGGACACAACTGTATTTTTTCATAATACTTTGAAGACTTATTGATCTCTGAGAGCAAATCACAAGAATGAGGTAGTGATGCAAGCTCAGGGTTCCTTACTGTGTGCTCCATGCAATCCCACTGATCCTTCCCAGATCTAGAAATACCACCTCAGTGCCCACCCATACTGTAGGCAGGCTTTTGCCAGGATCTGTGGGACTTGCCTTCTTTGTTCTTCTCATGCTGTTGTGGTTTCCATGGCCATAATTCTTAGAAATCAAATGCAGGTATGTCAGAGACCAAACAAACATAAAAGTTTAGTGGAGTTGGGCTTGCCTTGGATCCTCTATCCAACAGGAGTAATCAGCCACTTAATGAACTTCACCTAATGTGCTAAATGTTGCAAAAAATCATGCAGTGCTATACCTGCCTACAGGGGTTTTCCCAGGATATCAGTGTTCTCCTCCGGTTTTCTGCTTCTTACTGCCAAAGTAACAGCTTGTCCCAGGGACACTGTACACTGTATTAGAAATGAGAAATGAAAATCTCTGCTCCTTTTGGTTTTGGCAAAGAAATCTTTTGGTTGACACATACTGACACAAAGCATCCAAAACCATCCAGCAAAACAAATGTATCATCAAAGGAATTTCTACTGTCTTTTGGACCTCTTAGCTGTCATGAGCCTATTCTAGACCTGATTTCCAGGTGCAGTGGGTACAAGTTATAGTTATTTCATCAAGCAAACAATATTGTCTGGCACTGTCCAGAGGCAGCTTGTCAGCTTCAAGCAGCAAAAAATTCTCTTCCAGCTTAATCTCTGTTTTCTCACAACCAATTTCGATGACTTAGTATGACTCTGAGCATAACAGAGGAGTTCTTACTTCTCACAACATGACCTGGTTTGCCAGAAAAGACCAGAGATGTGTATCCCATCTCTAATTACAGTACTGCTGGAGTGATTTGTTGCAATATCTTGTGTGTACTCTCTGGCAGCCCACCTCTCTCCCACTATTATTCCGACTTCAGAGTTACTTTTTATGTATCACTGTGTATGGATAAAGTAAAGGAAAAGTAGTTTTATTGGTGGGAAGGTAAGTAGTCCCAAGATTTGTGTCATTCACATAATAAACCAAATCCTATTCACTCATCTGGTGTACTTAGCTTCACTAATAGGGTAACCTGCATTAGCTACTCCATCATAATTGTGTTTCAGACTCTTAAACAAGAGGAAGGGTGATTTGCTTCATTGCTCTTTCACTGAGAGCAAAGTATTTTGAATTACCTTTAATTTATGAGGGGAAAAAGAGCATGCACATAGATATTGGCAACAAAGGCTTTGGCATGGCAACAGCTCTGTGGCAGTGGTGATAGTCCAGAAAATGTTAATGGAAGGAAAAGTATCCTCCCAGCTATTTCTAAGGGATCAAACATGGAAACTATGTAAGATTGTATACCAAAGAAATGGCAAGGCTGACACAAAGATGTTTGGAACAGATGCTAAAATAAATAAGAACTACTTAATATATGGTTTCTGGGCTTGAACCATAAACAAGAGAAGCAAGGGACTCCTGTCGCTGAAGGCCTGATAGCCTTGAAGGAAACAGGACAGAACATGTAACTTCAGCCTGGGAAGAGCTCCAGGTCTGGATGCACCTCCTTCTGTGCTTCAAGACTTGGCTAGCACATTCTGAGCCAGGAACATCCACAGAGTTCAGGGAGAAAAATGACTGTTCCTAACCACACGGTGTTTCCATGGGCACTGGCTTCACTTGTAAAAGTTACATTATAAGCAAGATGTTTGCATAGTTTCTAGTACATTTTAGGAATTTGCTGGTTACAAGTCTGCAATCACCATTCAGTTGTTTCCCTCTGTCGGGGCTCTGTCCTGGCCAACCTGCCCACTCCAGCACCATGTACCCTCTGTGACAGCTCTGGGTCAGCTCAGGCTTGAGCTATTTAAACACTGAATTCATTCCCAGCCTGATTCCTGCAGCCCTGTCTTGCTGACTGGCTTTCCTGAATTTCCTGGGGACCTATGTGGAAGGTAGCATTATCTCTGGTCTTCTCTCCAGTCCTGTCTCATTGATAGACTTTGGACCTACATTGTAGTCTTGTCTCCACGTGTCTCTTGCTCCTCCTATCTGGATCCTGGATCTGTTTTCATTCCTTGCCTTGCTGTGACTGTCAATATCACTGACCCAGTCCTGCTGAGATGCTGCAGGACTGTGTCCTGCTGGTAAGGTCACTCTCTGTGCTGTGGCCATGCTTGGCTCACCACCTGCAGTTCCCTCCTAGAGCAGCCTGTCAGAGTTGAGACCACTGATGGACTTGACTGCCCCTGTCTGGGCTCCACTAGGACCTTCCCTCAGCCTGCACAAAGCCCAGGATCGTGTCAGCCTCCAGGGCTATCAGTCTCTGCCCCAGCACCACCACACTGGGGCTCGTCTCCAACTGTCCCGCCTGGCCATGGGCCCCGCTACGCCAGCCCTGACACCCAGGCTGCCATCCTGGCCCAGCCTTAGCCCGTCCCAATTCCCCAAGGACATGACAGTACCTGGAGTTGTGGCTGTCCCAAAAGCCACCAGCTGCTCATCCCCTGGACATGACAGTACCTGGAGTTGTGGCTGTCCCAAAAGCCACCAGCTGCTCATCCCCTGGCTGGGCTGGTGGGACGGAATTGGCTGCCGGGCCCTGTCTGCTGCTCTAGGAGGATCCCCTGTGGCTCCCGGTGCCTGGCCCTGAGGGAGCTGCTGGCCTTGCATTGCCATGCTCTGGCTTCTTCTAGACAGTTCCTGGTCCTTCTGTTCAACTTTTTCAAGAACAGATCCAGTGATGGGGGAACTAAGAGTATATTTATAAGTCTACACACAACCCCAGGCTAGGGAGGTCTCTGAACTCTAGATCAGAATGTAAATTCCGAATAGAAAAACACAGGTAGTTACATGCAATAAGACACATCCTGCAGGGCAGAAATATGAGAATATGCTGCAATTTTTCCAGTTAACTTTGCATTTGTAGAGTTGTCAGGAATACTTTATCATCAAGAAGTAGACAAACAGGATTATTCACAGGATAGTGAGGAAAATAGGAGGTTTAGAAACATGACCTGTATTGAAGGAATGATAGAACACAGTTGCTTAGCTTAGTCAAGACTGCAAGTGTTTAATCTGTAAAAAAGAACAATAATCAATAGTTCTGACCACATCAGTTTTGAAAAGTGATGGCATCTAGCAGCTTAGAGTGACTGGCAACTTTTCAACCCTGTAGAATATTAATAAATGTTCCTCTTTTGTATACTAAAACCAGTTAATGTATTAAAAGTATCACTAACAAGTGTACATCCACAATTATAAATATAATCCTAAGAACAGACATGCAGAATCCTGTATGCCCTGAGGCTAGAGAAATTAAGTAATTTCTATCAATTAAATTGTCTTGTGCTCTGATTCAAATAAACAAATAGGAAAGAAAATCACTGTTAAATCACAGTATGTTGCAGATTTTTTTTTCCTGGTGCTTTTTCTAAGACCCCTGCACGTCTCTATTAATTTAAACACAGCAAAAATTGACAAGCATCTTTTTCCACTGTTACAGGCACTCCCTCTAGTGACAGCCACAGTTTCTCATTTAGTACGTATCATCTCAAGCACTGCAAGGCTCCGACTTCCATTGTTTTTGTGGTGCTTTCTGAAGAAAATAACATTATCATCTGCCAGATCTGATGTGGTTTCTCAGTTATCCTTGCACTGCTTATGTGGTTTATACACAAATCAGATAAACCACAATGGGTTCTAACAAAGAAGCAATTAGGTCTAATTAGTGTTCCACACAGATCATCAGATATCAACAGCCACATCTTTAGAATATCTGCATGAGGAAATGTTTAAACTGGGAAAATAAATCAGTAAAGAGTAGATTAAAAGTCTTGGTGGGTTATTTTTTCTGACTAATCAACATGTTTTGCCATACTAGATGCTTGGAAGATATGCCAATTCCTACCTGTTTCTATTTCAGTATCGGAAATAATTTCTGGCCTGTCAGAAAAAAAATGCATTAGACACACTGCTTTGACACAGCATTAAGTGTTTGAACAGCTATATGAAATAATTTTTATTCTAGGTTCTTGATGATTCACGTCCATATAAACAAATTGTCTTCTATTTCAAGGTAGTTTTGGAGTTTTATGGTTACGGGATATTGAGGAACTCTTGTGCTTTTCCTTTTGCTTTATTTCATGAAAAAGCCATGAAAAACTGTGAAAACTGGAATACTCAGTAGGCTGAAAGATAAATAGGAGGTACTGCTGTGTGAAGCCTTATAAAACCTGAGGCTGTCAATTCTAAGAGTGCTCAGAGAGAAGAGCAAGACGAAACTATCCCTTGGCTTTACGCAATTAGTTAAGGTAAGAACTATGAGAGCTGTTTTCAGGCAGGTGTATTTGTCTACAGAAAGAGTTACAGAATCACTGAGTCACAGAATCATTGAGATTGGAAGGGACCCTGGAAGCCATCTGCCCAACCCCCTGATCAAGCAGGGTCATCTAGAGCTGGTTGCCCAGAACTGTGTTCAGACAGCTTTTGATTATTCCAAGGATGTAGATCCACAACTTCGGTGTGCAACCTGTGCCAGTGTGTGGTCACCCTCACAACTGAAAAGAGTTTCCTGATGTCCAGACAGAAATTCCTGTTCTGTTTGTGCCCATTGCCTCTTGCCTTGTCACTGGACACCATCTTATTTACACTCTCCCTTCAAGTATTTATATACAATGAGGAGATCCTCCAAACCTTCTCTTCTCCAGGATAGACAGCCCCAGCTTTCCCAGCTTTTCCTCAATAGAGAGATGTGTCACTCCCTTAATTATCTTGGTATCCCTCATCATGTCAGTAGCTACCTCAGCATCCATGGGTGTATCCCACCAGGGCCTATGGACTTATGACTCTCTTTGTATATTTTTTTCCCTCAGGCTTACATTTCCTGTGCCTCTTCATCTAAAGTAAGCTTTCTAGTTATCTTTGACTTCATTCTGTTCTGTCTGCATTTCTTGCATGGGCATCCAAGCTTAGAAATAACCTCCAGCAAAAGTGAATTTGCCCTTATAAATCAGACTTCAGACAGATCTTGCACTTTTCTTTGACTTGGGTCATGGCACATACTTTCTCTGATAAGGAGACCAGCATGTTTAATAGAAGAGTTTGAATGTTTATCACAACCATTATAAATAAAAAATGGTTTTTAAGCTCACTGACTTAGGTCACAATCCATCTACCACACAGTGCTTCTCTTGTGCATTTACGATATCTGTTCATAAAAGAATTCATTTTCTGAGTCTCATAGAAGATGCATCTGTAAGACAGTTATTTATTTTGTGTTGTCTTTTTTTTTTTTTGATAGCCCTGTGAAAGAAATAGCGAAACATTCTTCTGAAAGCTACAAGAATAATGACTTGTCATGGATGACAAGTAGCGTAGCATGAAAAGGTACCACTAGTGACAAATAGAAGAATTAAAAAAATTAAATTTAAGTTAAAAAAAATGAAATTTTTTTTAAAAAAAGTTATAGTCCTTCTGGATTTTATACCCTTAAGGTCTGTGCCCTCAGACTCAATACACATTTATTTATACATATGCAGTAATATAATGGCTCAGAATAATTTTTTTTTTTTTAAAAAAGGTTTTAGCCAAGATTTATATTTGTATTATATATTTGTATTAGTCAAGGGGTACAACAGCATTAATCAAGCAGCACTAACCTGAAGTAGAAAGACCATGCTGGCCTCCCTAAATGCAAGCACTGTCATGTTACTGTCTCAACACAGCACTTCAGATAATAGAATGCTGGGACATATGTTTTCAAATTCATATAATAAAATAAAAGTGTTCTGTTCTTGTAAAGTTAGCTTCCTTATAATTATGTCTAGTATAGTAGTTTGTTGTGCACAGTTAAATAACTTCTCATCATCCTCATTCCAAATAATGAGATGTTCTGTAGCAATCGGAATCTGAAGAGATGTTCTGTAGCAATTGGAATCTGAAGAGATGTTCTGTAGCAATCTTATGCACATATTTAACAGCCTTAAGACAGTAGTAAACAAACAAACAAAAAAAATCACAGTACTGTTCAGCTTCAAAAAGAGAATTCCAGAAATATGACTCTCACAACTATACTGAGTACATTCGTATAAACTACTATGAAGAATAAAATTAATGTATGCAAGCTTTTAGAAGGAAGAATCAAAACAGCTTTTTTGAAGGACAGATGTTCCTTATATGTTTTGGAAGTCTTCTGAAGCTGTCAACAGAACTCTAGATACAGTTTATTTAGACTTTCAATCTGCCTTTAGCACAGCCTTCAGCAAAGGCCCTTAAATTATACAAAACCATAGAGTAGAAATAAAGCACTTTTTCACACATTCAGAAGTAAGATTCCAGAAATCATTGCAAGGAGGCTGGAAAGGCACACAGGATTATACAAACTTAGGGTCTACATGCCTGTAAACAGACACCAAAGGAAACAGCCTTCTTACAAATGTGCTCTGACGTGACAAATATAGATGCCAGAAGAAACTACAGAGGGTTAGATCATAGTACATAGCCAGGTTCATGTGCTCTCTCTAAATATAATCTCCTGCTGTCACTGATGAACACAGTATGCTGGGCCAAATGGACCACCAGGGCAGTGGTGACATAGCCACAAATACATGCACACAAATCTTAGACCTCTCCCTGCTCTAAAGAAAGGTGTAGTAAAAAAACTCTAACGTATCCATCTACTCTGGAAATCAAAATGCACAGGTACAAAGAACAGACTTTACTGAGCTGACAGCTCATTGCACTGGTAAATTAGTAACCCTCATGAACAACCCTATAACACTCACCTGTTCTTCCTCTCCTTCCTCAAATTTTGAAGAGAACAGAGGACAGCAGGAGTTGGCACCAAATATGTTGTACAAAACCCATAGGGCGCTTCAAGGAGTTTGTTACTTTATACTGATGTTCACTGAATCAACTGAGTGTGAAAACATCAGTGAAATGCTGCTTTCTTGTCTGTTGAGAGTGGTGGGATCTGGATGATTTGAATCTTTCTCAGCAAAGATATACACAATCCAGGATGTCCTGGTTCCAGCCAGGACAGGGTTAATTCTAGTAGTAGGCAGAAGGGGGCACCCGAATGTTATTTTATATCACCTAAGCCATTGTCGGGTGCAGGGGAAAGGGAATCTCTTCTGGGAAGAAGAAGCTCCTTCCAGATGAGAAAATGTGGTGAAGGGAGCCCTCTGGTATTGTCTATTGTTGCAGGGTTATTTTCCATGGATCGTTTCTTTTTTTATTCCTAAGTAATTAGTATTTTTGCTGTTTCCAGTAAAATGTTCTTGTCTCAACCAGTGGTCTTTATCTTTTGTGTCTCTAATTCTCCTCTCCAGCCCGCCACAGGATGGGGGGAGAGAGAAGGAGAGGGCAGTGAGGGAGCCGCACATGGTTTGGGTTTTTTCAGTGAGAATACTGAATTGGGGAATACCATTCCTAAACCATGACAGAAACCTTGGCATATATGCCTGCTTACTTATTTTCTGTAACAGCCTTTAGTATCTCACTTTTTATACCTAGCAAGCCTTAGCTTGATGAGGATGAAAAAACTATGTTTTAATCATCGGCATAAGCTTTATTTCATAAACATATGTAAAAGAGAATATTTGTGTAACGCTGCAGCTGACAATGTAGCTGTGTGCAGACAGCTGTTTGAAGCACTGGAAGCACCTGTGTCTTCTGCTACAACCTAGCAAGTGCTCTTTGCCGACTAGCTACTTTCTCAGTTGGTGTATGCATGGTTAACCTGGTGTTTAGAACCAGTGGCTGTGTATGTTGGTCTCGGGCACTGGCATCAGCTTCCACTGGAACATTGCATTAGCAGCAAGTCAGATGTGCTCACACTCAGCATAGTTGTAAACACACTTCTCATATATGTACCAGTTACATCCAGGACACGTTAGTTACCCCTTCATCCTCTCTGTGATGGCCTCAGAGATACTACTAGGGCAGGAAAAGAAATTTGCTCATAGATGAATTCTCTTGAGTCTGTGGAGCAGTAAGTCCACTGCCAGGTGAAAAACTGAGAGAAAAACCCTCAGAGAACTCAGGAAAATTCAGGGCCTGTCTCCCAGAGACCACCAGAGACCACCATAAGCAGAAGAGTGACCAGAAGCCCTGACTCTCACCCTGAATTTAGACCTGTCAACATGACCTATGCTGCAGTTTGCAAAGGAAAGGCCAGGACAATGCTCATGTATTGAAAGCTAGGGAAGACTTATTTCTTTACTACTTATTCACTAACGCTCCGGTCTGCAGTGAAATAAATTATATCCTTACATTCTCGTACCGTGTCTCACCTGCCTTCAGCTCAGATGAGGTTAATGCCTCTTAAGCATGACCACAAACACATAGGGGCCAGCAGCCACTGCCTGGACTGCTAGTGAATGCTGCCAATGTGGGAGACCTGGCTTACACCTGAAGTGTGCCGTAATCATATGGCATTCAAGCATGCCTGCTGCATTGTGAGCAAATGAAACAGTCCTGCAGGACAGGAATGAAGGTAGGCAGTATGGACTGCCAGCCATGCCTTATTACTGTGCTCAAAGGCCCATGGTCACTGCTTGGAGTGGATCCCAGAGGCAATACAGACATATATGTATTAAAAAATCCCAGCTCACTGCATTTACCTTTGGCTGGAGTGCCCACCTATAGGTCATTTGCAGTCAAAAATTCCAGTGATTGCTGGCCTATTGCAAGCTCAGCCCAAGTTTCAGAGGCCGAGGAGACATTTCCTGTAATCAGTCACAGCACTCATCATCCCTTTTTCTCTCTTCGTGGCCAGTCAGGGTAGCAGTGTGTAATATTTGGTCGTTTTTACTGCACACAAGGGTAATGGATACATTTGGGAACACGGAGATGCGTGGCTTAAGAAAACAAAAAAAGTCAAGAAACAGGGCGATGCCTCCTTATAAGCAACAGCTGCTCTCCGTAGCTCACACGCCTTTTCCCAGCGTATCAGCCGTCTGCTCGGAAGCGGAACAGACTCGTCTGCTTTACCAGGGCAACAGCTTTTGTTTCCACTCTTCGCAGTCGTTTAGCTGGCATGTTTGTAAACACTAACGTGTATTTTGTAAAAATTAAGCGCTTCACAAATCAACTTATCATAAACACCAGGGCTCTTGCGGAACCTCCCCCCACCGCCGCCGGCGCCCCTCGCGTCCCCGGCAAACCCAGCGGCCTCCAGGCAAGGCGGGGCCTGCCCGTCTCTCGCCGCGCTGCCGCCGCGCTGCCACCGCAAAGCCTCTCGGGAGTTGAAGTCCCGCACACTGCCTCTCTCATGGCGCTCTTGCGGCTTGTGGACTCCGTGTCCCATGGAGCGCTGCGGGGGGCCCGGCGCCCGGCCCGCGGCCCCGGCAGCTGGTGGCAGGGCGGCTAGTTCAAGTTGCCATAGCGGCGAGGTGAGGCGAGCGGAAGGTGCTCGGGCACGGGGCGGCTTCGCCTCGGAGCGCTGTGCGGTGAGGGCTGGGGGTGCGGGAAGGGAGAGCCGGGGCCGCGGCCACGGCGGTGTGCGGGAGGCGGCTGTCCGGCTTCGGAGCGCCGCGGGAGGGCGGGTGCGGATGGGAGCGGCGGCGGGAGGCGCGGGGCGCGGCGGCCGCGGGGTTCCTCGGGACAGTCCGGAGGCCCGGCCGGCGGCGTGCCTGGCGCCGTTTTGGGTTCCACGGTCTTGTCTGGACCAAAGAAGCAGGAGACTCTCGGAGTTGGAGTCGGGTGTTAGTGAAGTTCCCTGCGTGCCCGGCGGGAGGAGGATTTGCGGAGGGCGTTGCGTATGAACAGTGTGAAGGAACCGTTTTCTGTGTCGTGCTGCTGAAGAGTGCTGGGAGCACGGTGTGACAAATTGACAGTAAAAAGTACTGATCCCTGAAGGCACGCTGGTGAAATGCCACCATATGGGACCACCTTCCTGGCTTTTTCCGGGCTCAGATACAAACACTGAAGGAAAGGGCCTTTCAGGTGTCATGTTGTTCCTTTCTGGAATGGCTATAATTTTTTTTTTTTTTTTGTCGTGCTCAGTCTTAGCTATAAGGCTTCAACCATACCTTTTACACTAAATTAGTTACCTAGTGATAGATTAATCTGTTTGGAGCTGAACATATAAAACACTTGAGGAATAATCAGGTTGTGTACATTGACTTTATCTTTTGTTTACTCGAGCTGGAGAACTTGACGTTGAGATTGTCGGCTCTACTTCTTACCTGGCAGATCTCTTAACAAGAGTGTCCTCAGTGAAGCTGAAATGCTCTGTTTTCTACAGGAAAGGAAAATACTCAGTATTGATGCTTTTCATCAGTTCAACAAAGGTTATGATCTGTTTGGGTAGAACTAAAAACCAGTAAGAGCTAAATGATTCTCACTATCAAGTAGGTCATATGATCATGTGCTGAAATTAGTGTAGCTTTTTGGAAAAAGTGGTAAGCTTTGTTTTTTGTTTCAATCGACAGGCAAATGTGCATATGGAACATTTCTACAAATTTCTACTTCTTTATGGTTTTTATTTTTTTAATATGAAGTGAAACTTGCACAGTTCCTTTAAAAATGAGGGTGTTGCTTTATATGAAACAATTTCTTCCCCTTAAAAGTACTTGTGGTTCCTTTTAGGTTGCTCATGAGAACAAAGAGGAATGCTTAACCATAAATAGTAAGTTTTTTTCAGACAAAATGTTCTCCTTATCTACTGCTTTCTTTTATGTTTACCTTGATTACTGACCTTTCTTTGATGCTTTGGCTACTAAATATCTTAATGAGCCTATTTTTGGACAGCTGAAAATAAAACCATTAATCTTCCCTGCTGTAAATCTTTATTTCCCTTTTCTTTCTCCAGTCTTTGCTTTTCAGTAGTTGGGGCTCTTATAGTTGGGTCTACTTGTTTGTTGGGTTTTGTTGAGTTTTTTTTACCAAATTACAGTAAAAAACAATATTATTCCATGTTATTATTTCTACTAGTGTTTTATTTATTTTATTTTTCTTTGTCTTTGAAAATATCCCATATTTCCTGTTTCCCAGTGTTTAGTGTTTATGCTTTTTCAGTCTCATTAAGACTTCATTGCAGCTGACTAGTGAGGAACTGGAATAATGAATTCTGATACTGTTAATAAAAATGTGCTTTAGTGAGGTGAGATAAGAAGAGGAAAGATTAGATAAACTCACCAGTTCAGAAAATACAAGGAATACTGATGTACTTGAGCACAGACTGAGCATGCTGATCTGCTTTCCTTTCATGTTTGAAAGATTTCTATCCAAGTCTAGGGGACACAGATTTGCAACCCTTTAAAAATTAAATATAAGGATCTGGAAAAATATCAAGTTGCCTGCGTATAAAATACTATATAAGATTTGAACCCATCCACGGTTTTTTTTGGAAGTTTCTGCTCTCATGGCTAGAAGAATGACATCTTTACTACAACTTTATTTTTGTTGACTACAGGGGTTCAAGAGTTTGCCGGTCTATTTCCTCTTCCGTCAAGTCATTCCATGACCTTAAGGCAAACTGCTGCAGTATGTAACAGTTTAGGAAAAAATTTTGATCTAACCTATCTTTTGAGGGTTGTTATTTTAATCATTTACTATGTGACTTTACTGTGCTAGGCATAGCTGTCTGTAGTTTTTAATAATTTCTCCTGTCCCCTGATTATTGACCTATTTTCCCTCTATCTTGCCATCCTTGAGACTTAGCAATCCCCATTCTGAATACAACTTAGTGAGTAGTGGGAGGTAAAGGAGAGCGATTCTGCAGACCAGGATGATTGATAAAACACTGATGTCTCCACTGTATGTTTTGGGGGGAGAAATTGCTTTGGGCCGTGACTTTATTATAGGTACTGAACACTTGGAAACAGTGAGAGTGCCTATTTTGATTTAATTTGCTCATAAGAGGCTCTGCCTCCTGCATCTTGACACTACTTCATACTGTGAACAAAGGTAATAAGTGAGGAGCAGTTGGAAGATCTGCTTCAAAAGTACATCCTGCTGACCCAGACCAGAAAGGCTGATGTAAATGTAATGTGAGTCTATGAAGTTGCTTTGGGAATATTGCGCAAGACTGTTGAGTTACAGTCAAGAATTAACATAACTTACTTTTTCTGGTCTTCCTGCCTAGGCTTCAAGATACTGATGGCAGAGTCATCCAGTGATTCAGACAACTTTCTTACTGGTCGAATAGGAAGGCGGCCTTTGAGAGCATCCCACAACAGAGCTCAGAATTATGGTGCTGAAGAAGTTACAGAGAAGATCCATACTTTAGCAAGCACTTTGCAGGTTGTTTATAAAATACAGTTTTAAAGTATTTATAGAGCCTGCATTTCTGTAACACAGGGTCAAATTTTCATTTCTAAAGTTGTGGAGTGTACTGTACAGATGGGAAACACTGCTTTCTGTGCAAACCAAAAAGGATTTTGGGAAATTGATCATACTGCTTTTGAGCTGAAAGTGTGTGGCTTGTTACACTTTTATACAGCTGTTATTTCAGACAGTAGTAGAATGTTGTTAGAAACAGTGAAGTGTTGGGGAATACTATTTATAAAGTTATCAAACTGAATAAGGCCAAATCAACTTTGTTAGATTCTCACAAGAGGCATTAAATTTTCTAACAGAAAGTTTCAGCCTTGTCTTGGTTGTCTTTGTACTGTGTAAAATTTCCAGATTTCTGATAAATATGTAGGCAGTCAATTCCTTCAGGATAGAGCTTACATTTCAAATATTTTCTAGATGTGAAAAAGCACTGTAAGAATTATTTCTAAACTTGTAAGATAGACATACCTCAGCAAGAAAAAGTGTTCATCTCATTCCTGCTTCTTCAGTGGAAGGTGCAGAGGGAATATCTGAATTTATTTTGCAAGTGAGAGGAGACCTTTAGCTATCCTGACACCATTAGTGCTTGAGAATTTATTCCCATTCTTCTCTAGCTGACAGTTCTGAATACCTAGAGTGGGTGGGTGTATGTTTTATTATTTGGCCAGCAATTTTTTTTTCCCCTTTTAATATATGAGAAGAGAAAAATCAATATAGAATGGTAAATTTAAACTTCAAAACTTCTTATCTTGAAAAGGAATATCAATCTAGAAAAAAAGATAATAAGTTAATAAGAATACAGTCTGACTATTTTTTAAAAGGGATTCTTTGGTATTCTCCTGATTCTGTCTAACATCTTTCTAGCTGCTCTTCTAAAACTATGATTTTAAGCTAATTGCTTTTTGTGGCCTGCTTTTCAGCAGGTCTGCCGTCTGATCCGGGTGGTCATCTGGTCAGAGAATGCTCACGTGGTGACCTTACCTAGTGTGTTCACCTTCAAAAACTTGTTATTTCTCAGATGACTATTCTGTTCTACAAGCAGATAATGTTAAGATCTTTGGATTAAAAAGGTTTTTCTGCAGAATAGCTGAAACTTGAAAAAACTTTTTATTTGAAACTGAGGCCTTACTATTGTACTGAAATGGTAGCATTTGTTGTTTTGTTTGTTTTTTTTTTCTTTTTCTTCATTTTCCTTCCTTTAGCCATGCTGTACCACTTCAGATTCTGGTTACTTGAATAGGATTTTGAACGCGTAGACCCTTGAAAAAGCACTTGTGTTTTCATTTTTAATCTTAGAAATCAAAAAGAATAAAGACAACAGTAATGTTTCATTGGAGGAGGTTTCTGTTTTGACTTTTTTTCTAAAACTTTTTTATTTAAGGATACCAACAGAAATCTAAGACATGTTGACCATTTGCTAGGACAATACAGAGAATACAACAAGGAACAAACCAAAGCAATAACAACTGTGAGCAATTTTCAGTTTATCTTAACTTCTTAGGTCTTTTTCATTAGTAGGATTCATAGCTGAAAACTTGGTATTAATGGATGGAATATATAAGGAGTTAAATAGCTGTAAACATAAACTTTTCATATTTATTTGAGCAATCTAAATCATAATATAGTTATGTGTTATATAATGAAACCCTGACAGGTTTTGTAGGCTTCATTACTTTCTGGTTTATAAACACCCAGTAGATTATGTTATGGTACTATGCCAAGTACAAGATGTGTAGCTGAAATAGAGTATTAGTGAATGTGTTTCTTTTGCATGAATAAGTGATAAGATAAAAGCTGAATTATAGCAGGGAATGGGATTAGGATCATACTGGTGTAGTTTTTTTCCTGTCATTCTACAACAGTTTCTGGATCTCTTGACCAGCTTGTTCTAAACTGCAGAAAGGGTGAAAATTCTAAAATGAGTCTTCTACAAGTTTGAAAACAGGTGTTTTAGAGAAAGCAAAACAAATTAGTGCTGCTAGGGTAAGAGAGGTTTACAATTTGGTTACAAACAAGCTGCAGCAGATACTGCCTTGGAACTGATACATATGAAATGTAGGAATATTTTACGTGTGAAGGTAGAGAGAGTGAAGAAGCAAATGTGTAGAAAAGAAAGTTTTTCTTCAGAGAAAGAGATCCAACACAGTGTATAATTCTGCAGGAGTAAAGCATCAATTTGACCATTTTTTACAAGCTTCTCTTAGAAAAAGGAGAACCTTTAGAAATTGATGTTTTGTGGATGGTCAAATGAAGGTGTGACAAAGCAAGTGGCTAATAACCAAAGTTAGCAAATGTAATTGTAGAAAATGAGATGCAAGTTTGAAAAATGAAGAACTAATATTTGAATATAGCTAGTTCTGTGCTCTTAAATTGGGAATGACTTCCTTTTCCTGGAAGTGAAACTTCTAAAAATAGGGATTTCTGTAAAGCTGCTTAGGGAAATTTGAAGGCCATATGTAAAATGGATTCCAGGTAGGGCTGGTAGAAAAATTCCAGTAAAAAATTATTTATTTGAAGTTATTTTCTGGATTTTGCGGGACTGTTAATGAGCATTGTTGACAAATAGGTCTTATTTTGGTTGTAGAAGACAAACTTTTGAGTTTTCATGGTGGTGCACTGTGTGGTGCACCACTGTTTTAAGAAACTTGATATTTGAAGCTGCCAATGTTGGAAGCATGTTTTGCTATAATTACAGGAATGTGATATATGAGATATTGAAGAAAAGCTGTTACTAATTCATAGCTGTACTTGGCTTAAAAATAGTTTTTATTCTCTTAATGACTTTTAAATAAATTATATTTTCCATGCTTTTTAAAAAATGAGTTTGTGTTCATACTTCAATAAATTATAAATTTTCTGCAGTTGAAAGATACACTGGAACAATCTATAGGTCAATTAAGGGACCAGCGACTAACACTAAACTCTGGAATGAGAAGTGCATCTCTCTCAAGCTTATATCCCAGTGACCTGGATGGAGAAGGAACATCAGGTAAAATACTTAAAGGGCTTGAGTATGCTTAAATTGTGTCATATAGCTGTGTTATGCAAAGAGGAAATTAAGAAAAGTGTGTAGAAATAGTGGCATGGAAAGTCATCGTTGATTACTTCAAAGAAATTCAGTTAAAAAATTTGGGAGACCTAGATTAAGTTATGCAGTTGTTTATGTGGTAAATTTTTCCAGCTTTCTGTTACGTAGCATCTTCTGCTGACATCCCAAGAGATCTAAATGAAATGTTGATTCTTTCAGCTGAGAAAATTAATTTTCCACTGCATGAGTTGTAGGTACATACAAGTTAAAGCTAAATCCAAAAGATGTTGCAGCTTCTGAAGCTTGCTTCACAGAAAAAAGGGAATTTAAATTTTAAATGCATGAGTGGAAAAGAAAAAACAGAACTGATTTATGACCCACAGAAGAGTAGGTTTTTTTCCTTGTATGTCTCAGAAAATTCTTTATATTTTAGGAAAAGGTATGTTTGGGAGGAGTATTCCTTCCAGAGCTAGTATTTAATATATTTTAGTAGAAAGCTTTAAAAATTTCATTCCTGTGTAAAAGCTGTGAAATATAATAGTTTGACGTTCTGGTAGATTCATGTGGAAGAAAAAGTGGTTGGTTGGGCAAATAAAATTTGAGGAAAAACTACTTACTCCTTGGAGAAACAATTCCTCTTTGTGGAATACTTGTATATTGTGGGTAAGAAATGTTTAAATTGAAGTATCCTGAGAAGAGCTAAAAGAGTCATATGCATGTTATATAATTTAGTAGTTGTTTTGTCTGTAATGTGATCTAGAAGGATATTGTCAGGATGAAATATGCATTTATTTTGAAGCAAAATGAAAAATTTCCCCTACAAAATTTTGTCTTCTTACTTTTTTTTTAAAATCTCATATCTCCTACAGGGAACCGCCACTTCCTGCCCACTTCTCCTCTCAGGGATTATGGAGACTTACAGGGCAATAAACATCGAAGGTCTAGATCTGCAAGTGTTCGATTTTTCAATGGGACAGATAATGTGGACCAGGTACAGAGCACTAATGGGAGTTGCTGTTCCAAACAGGCAATATGTGGTCACCAGACTCCTTGCTTTTACATTAAATGAGGTGATTCTGAAGATGCAGCTAAGAATGTTTCAGCTATGATTTGTGCTTTCAGTGTTACCTGCTATTTTTCGTTAGGCAGTCATCTCTTTTATCTGTCATGAAGTTTCATGCAAATCATTATAGAGAAAAGGATGCAAATGGTAATGATATCAAAAGTAATATATGAAAATAATCTCCCTAATTTTTAGGCCATCTAGTGACAAAGAAAAATAATCTCTAGCCTGTTTAGTCTGGAGAAGACTGAGAGGGGATTTCAGTAATGCATATTAATATCTCAAACATGGGTGTCAAGAGGATGGTGCCAGACTCTTCAGTGGTGCCCAGTGACAGGACAGGGAGCAATGGCCATAAACTAAAACACAAGAAGTTCCACCTCAACGTGAGGAAGAGCTTTACAAAGTGTGGCAGAGCACTGGCACAGGCTGCCCAGGGCGGTTGTGAAGTCTCCCTGTCTAGAGACATTCAGAACCTACCTGGACGAGTTCCTGTGTAACTGCTCTAGGTGACCCTGCCTTGGCAGGGGGCTTGGATGGGATGATCTCCAGAGGTCCCTTCCAAGCAATTAGCATTCACCTTCATGCTGAAGTTCAGTGAGGCTGTGAAGGGGATTATGCTGCTTCAGTTAATGGTGTATGGTCTTAGTGCTTTTGCTTTTACTTCAGTGTAGCTTGGATTGATTTTGATCCAGCTAGTTCTTGGTCTGACCTGTCAGTGGGATAATTTGACCCTGTACTTCAGGCAGATGATGGGAGGAGGAGAGGATGTGTTTGCCACTGGTATTTTTCGTACTCCTTAACTTGTGTCTGCTTGCAGACTTCAGGAAAAATAAATTAATTACCTTAATGATTAAGTTTATAGTGTTTCTGTTATCCTACAGGTAGAGAGAAGATTTCACTACCTGTTCTTCCTTTTCAAAGAGTGGCTAGACTTGCTTGAGTGAATCTGTGTAGACTAATTAAAGAAGCTGATTGCAAGGTATTCATATAGACTTTATTAAATCAGTCTCAGCTTCCAAATAATTTTAAACTTAACGACAACATGTTTTCTCAGTTGACTTTTTGGGAAGCTATAGAAATTCCTAGACTTTTATTTAACCCTGTTTCATTGTCTTTTCAATCTAGTTCTCCCCCCATTCCTTCCTCCCCCAAGGTAAGTGTGGAATATAATCCTTGGAAGGAAATAATGTTATATGGAAATCTTTCCTTTCAACCACCCAAAAATCTTAGGGCTCTTTTAGATTACTTCTAGATATTCTATAAATATCTTGGAAATTTTATTCAAGGGAGTTCCTGCAAAGCATACGAAGTTCCTGATATTAAGTAACTGTGTAGGCAAATAGCTTTTTTTCCAGCTTTGATGATAACTGTTGGTTTATTCCTTATTTTTGCTTTTCAGTGAGCGAATATGGCATTTTTCTTTTCATTAACTATTTCATAAAAAGAATATAGTGCTTTGAGGAATGATGAACTAGAAGTAATCATTGATCATGATTAGAGGTAGAAATTAGACCAGAGATAAAGCAGTACTGCTTAACTGAAGTTGTGGCTTTTTCTTTTTTTCTGTAACCACTGTCTCTTTATTCCCATTCTGGCTTTTTCTAGCTGAAGTATAGTTTTTTAACCATATTTTTAACCAAATAGTTTTTTAACACGTTTAAGTTCCTCTCCTTCTTAGCACATACATTTAAAAATACAATGTGTTTTTTCAAAGTCTTTCAGGTCAGGTTGAAATTTCTGGTTAATCACACAGGGAAGGTAGTAGTGCTTGTGTTTGCATGTTGAGGGCAGTTGGTTTGGTTGTGGAAGGTCAAGGTTTAAATTTAGGGTATAGACCAAAGGAATATTATAAATTAGGGTTTTTCATAAGGATAATCCTGGCCATGGAACTGTTGACAAGAATAGGTTGCATTAGGATGGATTAACTGTCATTTTCTATCCCATGAAGAATGAATGACCTATTCATTTTTTTGTTTGCTTCCTAAAACTTTGATGATAAATTGGGAGCCTGCTGAATGGGGAAAATGGGAGGTTTTACAGAGGAAAGTAGATGTGTGGTTTTGTTTTTTGTTTTTTTTTCCCCAAGATCTGAAAAAAGAGTGTGTCAAGTCTTGGGCAAGGTAAAATACCTGTTCTTGGTAGTTCCTGAAGACATCATACTGCTCTGCTTGTTCTGTTTCAAGTTCCCATGTTATCTATTTATAGTAACATATATAGCTGGGCAGAACTTTGTTTTATCTATACTAGCATCTATTAACATGAAATATGTCTCTCCTGAACATTACTTATTCAGATGTTTCAACTTGCTTTGCATTAGGTTAAAGAGGTGGTGCGCTGTCTAAGCTCTGCACCACAGAAAAAAACCATAGTTAGGAAACGTGGTTTAGCAAATAAAGTACTGAAAATTAAACTACAATGAGCAAGTATTGTGAAGGTTTGATTGAAATAGAAGTGTGCAAGCCTCATCCAGTCGTTCAGGCTCAACTACAGTTCATGGAATTTTATTATTTTGTAGGTTATTTTTATCTGCTTTATTTTAAAAAGTGTATATATGTATAGATATGTATTTTTGGAATATCACAGAAAAAAGGGTTCCTAAGCCTTGGCTTAATTTGTGTACTTTTATTTACAGCTGCATTCTTTCCACCAGTCTCTTCGAGATCTCAGCAGTGAGCAAGTTCGCCTGGGAGATGACATCAGTCGTGAGCTTTCAAGAAGAAATCGGTATAAACAGAATATAACTCCATGTGAAGGACAGTGTGGAAAATAATTCTTAAACTCTTTTATTTCAAAAAATAATTTTGGGGAGAATGGGGGATTGTGCAACATGTAGATGAAAGCAGGATTATGAACTGCTTGTTTTAAGTCATCATCTGCAGTATTTATAAATGTAAATAACACCCATCAATTCCAATTTGTGTAGTATATGGGGCTTTCCTCAGCTTTTTTTAATATATGCACAAAACAACAGGGACTAGAGAATTTCTTTTATTACATCTTTGCTCCTAATTTGTTCTTGTTGCTGGTGTCCTTTCAGGGCAAACTCTCCTGCAGGCCATAATCTATATACTTTCTCAACATGTGGTGCTATGTTCAGTAGCAATAACAGGAATTAGACTCTTAATTTCTAGTAGGAAACTACTGTTCAAAAGGACTGTGTAGATGTGTCCATAATTTTGTACTTGTTGACCTGGTACCTAGTTAATACTTAGATGCTCTGTGTCCTCACTTGAGGAATGGAAATGCTTTTTATCATGGATTTTCCACCTGAGGCTTGTTTCTAATTGTGCTATAAATTATTGTGAATAGGCTATGATCTATTATGAATAGGCTGTAGAAAAAATTGAGGTAGCAAAAAATTCTGGTGGGGGGGTTGTTGCTGCTTAAAATTATCATGAGTGTTACTTTTTGCACTGTAGAATATTGTCTTACTTATATTTTTCTATGAAGGACTGATGCTGAATTAAGAAAGACTCTAGAAGAATTGTCTGAAAAGCTCACTGAGTCCCAAAGACAAGAAACGGTGAGAGTGACTAACATGAAAAGGTTATTTATGTTTAGTATTCTAAACAAAATACGGGCTTCTAGTTTAATTTGTCTGTTGGTAATTGGTATCACATATTGATATGTATATCTGAACATGATCTTATTTGGGCTACTATAGGTTGTTGGAATGTTACCCTTTAATAATTAAATCATCAAGACAAATTTTTATTTCAGGTGCTTGTTTTAAGTAAAAGTGTTTTACAGGTGTGTGTATTGTGAATTTTTCTGTTTCAAAATTCACAGCCTTGGAGAAAGCTGCTTTTTAACTTTAAACATTGGTTTGAATGCTATCATACTTTTTGAAGATACCTTTGGAAAGATACAAGCTTTCCCGTGTTATGATGATAAATGCTATTGTTCCTTGTTCCTCTCTCCCTCCCTGTCCTTTTCCATCCTTATTATCTATGTAGCAAAATGGAAGGAATCTCTTTGGGCTGCACCCTTCTCTGAAGGCTTGGTGACAAAATGTAACAAAGAAGGCAGGACAGCCATGACAATGTTTTCTTTTTTGTCTCCTATATCTGCTGGAAGCAGACTAACTGCAGTTTATGTTACTTAAATCTGAAAGAGATCTGCTATTGAGATGGAAGTCAAACAGCGTATTGCTGTAGGAACAAGAGAAGTTAAGAATCACCCCCATAATTAGTAGGTGAGAATCTTATAGGTAGTTCTTGACATGTGTCAAGTCTTGAGTGTATGCTTTATGTAAGTATTTCTTATGATATTAGTAGCAATGCTGACTTTTCAGAGCAAGTGTTATGTATGCTTATTTTGCCATAGGTGATTCATCTTGCCCTAAAATTGCATGAATTGGTACCAAATGCTCTGTCAAGGGCTTTAGTGATGTGTTTGTCACTGATAACAATATTGTTGGCGTGGACCGCTTGTTGGTACCAGCAGACTTAATAAACGTACTTGTGTAAATTCCTGACTCTAGATTCAGTTGGACAGTGATTCAAGAGACACTATCTGTACCAGTTATGTTCTTGATGTGATAGAGTCCATCAAGGAAAGAAAACTTGCCTTGTCAGCCTTTGTAGAAAAAGATGATGGGCTTGTCTCTGTTAGAATGTTAATTTTGCTTTCTCCTAGCAGCCTGGTAGGATAAAGTAAGTTTATCTGATAAAGAATTATTGATACTTGCAAAATGCTGTGTTTTTCTTGTAGCAGACTTCTCAGTATACTTATTTTTTTTCTCTTTCATGTACCCGAAAATTAGCAAACTCAGTAAGTTTTAACCAAGATGGTTCTCAAGAAAATAGCTGCTACAGCTGGCTGCATTACAGCTGTTCAGTGCCTTCGCATGAGAGGAACAAACCTTCCTCAGTCCTCTGGAATGGAGGCATCCACTGTCAGTTCATTAATGAAAGAAATAACCAGCTCTTTGACCTCCTACAGTAGGGTTTCAAGATGTGAAATTGAAGGTTACAACTTTTGACGTGAGAGAAGCAAAAAATGAGATAGATGAAGTGTAACAAGGAAGTCTTCTGTAGTTTGTTAATGGTAAGGGGAATATCAGAAGACTAAGTTTCTTACTTTGGAGGGGGAACATTATCATGCAATAAAGCTATGAAAACTGAAATATTTACTGATATTCTTTTAGTGAAGACACAAATGCTGCGGTAAGCTGCAGTGAGATGATTTTTATGTGTAGGACTAGTAAGATTTCACCTGAAATATTCTGCTCATTGCTGATTATTGACTTTATGAAGAACATTGGCCAAATGGAAAGAAGACTGGAAAGAGGAGAGGGGAAAAAAAGAAAAAGGGGAAAAATAAAAAAGGCCACTAATTCAAAGACTTCCTTGCAAAGACAAAAGAGTTGCTGGGGTTCAATTTGCAGAAGTAACAGGTAGTTAGGAAAGATCTAGCCACGTGTGATGAATGGCCAAAAAGTGGAAGTTTAGTGTACGGTATAAGAATAGAAAGTCATCTAATGATAGTTCTGTACAATAGTAGTCTAATCACCTGTGAGGTAGGAGTTTCTTGATCTAGAAGTTATCTGTGTGCTTTCAGTACTGAATGATAATCCCTCTGTGGATTTCTTTTTTGGAACTTGTCCAGTCTTTGTTATAACTTGCATATGTTTATGATCTTGTCCTATAGCAAGGGGTTCTCCAAATAGCTTATATATTGTGAGATGAGCTGCCACTTTTTTTGATCTGTTTATTTTTTGTTTTTTGGGTTTGTTTTTTTTTGTTTTTTGTTACTTTGTGTGTGTGTTTTGGTTGATGACAAAAGTCTTGGGTTTTTTTGTTGTTGTTGTAGGGTGTTTATTTGTTTGGTTTTTAAATCTAACCACTTTTTCATCCCTGATTTTAACTTGGGAGGTTGTTCAGTTTCTTCAGAGGCTTTTCAGAGGGTTACTTTTCGGGCTGAAAAATTCTGGCTTAATGCACTGTTCTATCCAGCCAATTCCACACCACTTAAAAAGCCTAGTGGTAGCAACATTGTGCCTTGCTGCTTTACCAGTGCTCTCCGATACTAGGTTTGGATCCTCTGCCCTTCTTCAAAGCCTATTGGTCTCCTATTACCTCATGAGCCTGGCAGAATCAGCGAGATGAGGTAAATGCAAAAGAGAGGAATTTAGTATGGATGTTAAGAATAAAAATAACTCTCATGGTATGCATAGCAAAGCATGAGATTAGAGTGCGTGTAGAAGCTAGGGTCTGTTATTGTAGATTGTTGAGATCCTCTAGTGTGCGTATGCATTGAGGAATTCTTCTAATGAGATTGCTTAATTCAGAATTGATTGTCATTGGTGCAAGTGAGTTGGGTAGGAGGAAATACTTTTTTTCTCAAAACTTCCTTATGCAAAGCTGTGCAGGAACTTTTGTCCTTAGTGCCTTTATGACTTCTCTTGGGAGTGTTTATCACCTCGAGCATTGCCATCCTTGTATTTGTATTCTACTGTATGATTTTTGGCAGTAAATTGTCAACTTGAAATCTTGATAAATTCACAGGATGAGCTCATGGTAGAAACATTCTTTTCGGTTCAGTGTCCTTAAGTCTTTGTTTTTTTAGAGACATATATCTAAATTCTTGCAGTTTGGTATATTTGGGGCTGTTTGAAAATTGCCTGTGTGTAGATGTGTGACGATAAAGGTCTAAGTTACTACAGTTCTTCTGAGTCACTAGTTCAGAATTTATTTTTATTAGAGTTTTATGATTCTTAGAGCCTTTTTGATGCTGAATTTGAATACTTGAAGATCCACACAACACAATCAATGCACACTATTTTACCTGTAAAGAGACCTTTTCTATCCCAATATAAAAAACAGATGACATTGATGGTGGTGTCACAGGCATAGTTGGATGCCTGTTTCAAGTCGAGCACTTTCCATGGCCTTGTACTTGAGAATCTATGTGCAGTTTTGGCAAAAAGCCTTTCAGGTTCTACAACTCTATATATCAAAATCTCTTTCTTAGCTAGACATTTTGTGAGATTCCTTTCTTCTTGAAAAGGGGTTGGATGTTTGCTAGACAGGCATAGAAGCAATTGAAAGAATATTTACTTACTTTATGGTTATGTAAGATAGCAGTCTTGGATATTTTGTTGCAATCTCTCGGACAGAAGCACATCCCAAATAGCACAAGATGCTGATATTTATACATAAAAAGCAACTTCATCGAAGCACAGTTTAGTTCAAATTAAGTAGATGCTTAATTGCGATGGTGCCATTATAAAATAAAGGTAGACTGTCTCTGGAAAAAGACAGCAATGTCAAGTGAAATGGGTCTTACATGGAGTTACTGTGGTTATGGTATCTCAGAGGGGCAGGATTATTGTCAGATAATGAACTGTCCTTCAGAAGATCTGGTATAAGGATTTTTGGTACTGCACACACGACTTGTAAAAGGTATAGCACATTATCATTTGTCATGAAGGAAAAGTTTAACAATATTTAAAACTGTTAAATATTAAAAAAGATATTTATATCTCTGAAAAAAGTTTGCTCTTTTTTGTGATTTTAATACTCCTGTTTCAAGTATGCATTGATGATAAAATGGGTCATAACAAGAAAGGCAACAAAAATCTGTTGAAATAGATTTCTATTTGCGGGACTTGTGCACTAGAAATAACAGTGGAAAGCTTAGAAACAGGGCAGAAATTCAATAAGTAGGATGGTGCTTTTTGTACAGTAAGCATCCAGCATCTTCCACAAGATTATATTTAGCTGCATGACTTAAATGTCACCCTGGTTTTAAAAAGGACATTCTATTCTGTGTGTTTAATTGCAGGAGAGGGGAGGAACTTTTTGATAGCCTAATCCGTTTTCATGGATTTTGCTGCTACCTGGAAGCTTTATGTGGAGACACAGCTCTAGTGTCATCATTATCATTCAGATAGTCTGTGTTGCTAAAATTGCATGCTTCAAATCACATACTAATATGTTCTGAATGCAGCAATTTAGTGCTAGTATTTCATGTGGTTGTGTAGAGCCTCCATATTCTTTGTACTGTTCTTCATTGAACCACTTGTCTACACTAAGATTTTTGATAACATTCAGAGGTCAAAACACATACTTTCATGCTAGAAATGTTGTCCGGAGTCAGGGACGTTTGGGACTAAGGAAGACAAGTATGTTTTTGAGTTTACTCTGCATGTACTAATTAATAAATTAACACTTAACTGTTTCTAATCTTTTTTTTAAATCACTACTGTTGTATGCCACAGGCTCTGTGATAAACTGAGGAAGGTCAGAGAGGCTACAAAAACAGGGAACATAATTCTTGTGGGAGATAAAGCCTTGCTGAAGTGCCAAGGTGTTACCAATACCATACCAATGTACAGGAAACAAATAGGGGTTATAAGTAGCATGAATATGTTTGGTGGTTTGTGTTGGTTGTGGGGGGTTTCTGTTTGTTAAAGAGGATTATGTCTGTAACTGTAAATTTCCATGCACCTGACAAATATAATGATATATAATCCATCTTTTTTAGTACCTTTTTAGAAATAATAAAACAATTGTATTCTGGAGTGAGTTGAAGGAAGTCAGAGGCAAGGCAAATCACCTCATAAAATTAATTTCTCACTTGTTCTGAGTTAGTGATGATTTGTAATGAAACTAGAAGTTTGCAGGAATCTAAAGCCTGTCTAGTGCTGCCTTGTGTCATGTTATCTGCTGTACATTCTAGACCCATGACAGTGATGAAGTTACTGAACTCTCCTTTGGATTGTCATCTTTGGGGGTGATGTTACTTTTGAATCTTCTGTCAAATCAAAATTGTATGTTTTCTTTCGTAATAGCTTTAGTGCTCACTTGCTTATTTGAAAAAGGTACATGAGAGAGCTGAGAAAGCTTCTGTCTTCAGAAACACGTAGTAGTAGTCAAAACGTTTTAAAAAAATGTAAAAACACTGCTGTTTCATTTCTTTATGTTAGATATATATGGGGAAGAGATGACAGCTTATTTCCTGGTTTTCAGCAAAGATATAACAAGTTTAATGACTGTTATTTTTTGTTCCTGCTACATAGTATCATTGTTTCTGTTAGCTGGAGTATTTTATGGATTCAGAGAAGTAACACTAAGTAGTACTTGTCAAAACCAACATTGCGATGTGGTCTTTATCTTTTATACATTAGTTTTTAGTAAGTAATTATTCTGGATTAGGACTGCAGAGCTTTCATAACTTACATGGAAGTGCGTGGTTTGATGCAGTACCAGGCATCTCCTGATTGTTTTAGGAAAAAGTACGGTATTCTGGACTCTAAGCTGGCTATTCATCTGGCTGCACAAATAAGAAGTGTTTTCTAAGGGATGTATTCTGTTGTAAAGAAAAAGTGTTTTGTTTGTTAAGCCTTGTGAAGCCTAGAACGTACGTGTAGCCTTAATTGTGTTTCTGTTGCTACATAACTGTGTTGCTCGTGGTAAAATTTTCTATCTGTGCATATGCGGAGTGCTAATGGAAGTGTTCTTAATGGAGAAAGATGAGAACTTACCTCCACATACATCAGAAGCTAATAGTTGAGTGGTGTTTTATGTCTTTCTTTTTTTATCTAAATACCATTTGGGAATAGATATATTGCTTTCTATTGGTTGCTTAAAATAATTAGTATTAAGATAGGAAATGATACTTAAGTATTTTTCTTGCTACTCTTTAACAAAATAAATTTAATTTGTTGCCTCAAGAGGGTGCTGTCTGCCAGCAGCTTGAATTGCGAAAGTGAAGTAATTCTGCTATTCTGGTCTGATTGAGCTTTTATGTTCATAATCCAAATTGCTTTAATAAATGCGTGTTGTTGTTTGTATTAATTTGTACATGGATTCACAAAATATTGGGAAAAAGGTTTAAAGTGATGTAATTATTATGTGTTGTTACAGTCATTCTCATGTACTTAGTTCTTGTTTGCTACTTTTCACTCAGAGATTTTGGAACATGAAAGAGGCAAACACTGGTCTATTTTGCAGACTGGAGATGTGAAAGAAATGTCCCTCCAGAGGTTAATCAGGCTTATGACAGAGAAGCTAAGACTTTTGTATTGCAACTTCACATTAGGCTGCTCTAAACTTGATAATGAGGTATTTAACGCTTGAGTGGAACCACCACTGTAGAGAAAAATATGCATACACCTAAAGGAGGATACTGCCAGCAAGATAACAATATGGTTCCCTGCTTGAGTACTTCTGGAGTACTCACTGCTATAACTAGTTATTTTCTCTACGATTCTAAATCTGCTTTAATAAAACACAAATAATGTTCTCTTTCTTTTTATAAAAATGTAAAAATGTTTACATTTTTGCCATTGATATTTTCACATGTATTCAAAGGCACATTAATTTCCTACAGCATGGGTTTTTTCCTTTTAAAGGTATCAGAACGGGTAGAGAGAAGACTTCAGGAGATAGAAGAAGAAATGCGTGCTGAAAGACAGCTTGTAGAAAGGCGCCAGGACCAGCTGGGACACATGTCTCTTCAGTTACAGGAGGTATGCAAACGAGAGCTTCCCATATATTTAGGATTTAGTTGGGAATGTGTTGCATTTTTGAGCCTGTACCTGTCAAACTGGCAAAAGTGCTCCTATCTTTGGCACATTTTTTAACTCTCAGTCCAGCTCAGCTTGTTTTGATGACCAGATGATACCAAGTACAGTCTCAGTTCTTCATTATACTATCTTGACTATATTTAGACCTTTTTGGTAACTGCCACAAAACTTCTAAGAACCTACCCCCTATGCCCTTCCTGAAAACCCAAGCAAACAAAAGCAAGTCATTAGCTGGATTTTCTCAATTAAAACATTTTATTTTCTAAAAGGTAAATTTTGCTTGCTCATGCAAATGAACAGTTTAATTTATTTCAACAAGCATTCAGAAGTGCTGTAGTGGCCAAACAGCTTTTTGTTGCTTTTCAGTTTCATTCAATAATACCTGATGAAATATAAAATATTGTTTAGGAGACAAATAGGAATGTTTGGAATATAAATTAAAATTTGAGACAGCTATTATCTTTTTTTCTGCATGTTTTAGAAAATGTATGAAAAATACTTCTTTTTTTCTGATTTTACTCCTGTTTGGAAAATCTGTGTCTTAACATAGCGTAAGTTTTTATTTCACTCCCCTTAAGATAAAATTTGCAGTGTTATCTCTGTCTGTGCAATAGAGTACTATGATTGAGAAGACATAAGCAATTCCTTGGTTTTCACTTTTAGTATTTGCAACATAGCTTTTTGAAAGGCCTTATACTGTGCAGTGATACTAAGGAACCTTAAGTTAAGAGTGATGCTGTGCATTTCATGTAAAGCCTAGAGACTTTTCAAAGGCGTCATATTTTAGAAGATGAGATGCTTTTTTTGATATAGATAAAAAGTAGTGTTTATCAATAGGCTTGTAATCCTTCTGCCAGTATTTCAGAAAGACTTACTATTTCATTTTTCCCCAGTTGATGTCCTAGTGGGTGATAAGAACTAGAGTGCTGAATTTCATTGTCTTTAATATGCCTTTGTCTGCTTCTAGATTCTTCAGTCATGCCTTCAGTCTGGGGAAGGGATGCCTAATGCAATGAATTGGTGTGATTTGATAGTGTTATCTGCAGAACGGAACAATCTTTTTTTATCCTTTTAAAGAGATGATGACTTGTAATCTCTGAAGATACATTGACACTGCCATGGTTACCTTAGAAAGAAAACTTGAATTCAAGTGAATGAGTTCAAATGTAGTGCAAAGAATTTTCATATGATCTTTCATAGATCATATGAATGATCATAGTCTATGTCATCACATGCCTTCAGGCTGGGTACCTTTATTCTTGGTAGCTCATCTTTTGAATTTCATGCAAAATGAATATGAAATAATAATTGCATCCTAGACTTTCCATTCCCCTAAGCTGTCCAGCTGTGAATTAAGATGGTTTAATCCTTTCTTCTGTAAATTCTATTTTATTTACAGAAGTCATTTCGTAAGTCATTTTTCTTGAGGAACCCCTTTCTAATATACAGCTTAGTTGCTGTATTTTAGAAAGAATGTACTTTAATTGCCTTGTGTACTGTTGCATAGCCTAGTGAGAATAAAGTAAATAAATATTTTGCTACAATTGTTATTTGGATGAAACATCTTTCATGCATAATTTTGAGCTTGTTACTTTGTTATTCTGTTTCTTGTCCTTTGTAATTTGAATTGTGAGTTAAATGGACTCTTTAATACTGACAATGGCCTCAGTCTTGTGGTGATCACTGCATGGATGTAATGTTCTGTTGAAGTCTATTTCTGTTTTCATTTATTTCTCCAAGATGCTTCCCAAGTAACATTACTGGAAAGGAGGATAGTGTTTCAACTGAGTTTTGAAATCCTGTCATTTAATATGGCCTGAATGATTTACAGAGAAATGCTATTTAAAGCATTTGTGGCTGTTTAATGATACAGTTTTTTCATTAGTTTGCCTGTTACACATTTTAAACTAAACCAAATCAAATTTGACTTTTGCATGTGATCAGTAGTTGCTTTAATTAAGAAATCTTGTGAAGTTCGTGAGGTTTAAATGCTATTATTTTTAAGTAAAGTGCAGTGCCTGTAACTGACCACTACTTGTCAGTGTTTTACTGTCTTAAGAGAATCACATTCCTAAATTGCAATTATTAAATTATATATTTTCAGGATCTAACAGAACATTACAATACATTTGTTTGTATCTGTATTTGTTTTGGCCTTTCTCTTGTCTGTCCTTTCTTTCTATCAGTTTTTTGTATAATGTGCGAACTTCCTGTGTGTATTATGGTATAATTATTATCATAGACTGATTATGAACTAAGATGATATCTGTTTGTATACTGACCATTAAGAAAGCTTGACATATAAAATTTTACATCTTTAACTTTTAAATTTGTATTTTTCTTTTGAATCCATAGCCTGTCTGTGCTGTGTGTAGTTGTATAAAAATTATTTTCTCTACGTATTTTTGTATCTTTTACCTTAATGTATATTGGTACGTTTAAACAGCAATTACTGCAAATTAGAAACTATTAATTAGCAAACAAATTCATGCAAATTGTGTGTCTTAATTTTTTTCTATATTCCTTATATAAACATGTTTCTGACTAGAAAGAAGAAAAAATATTCTCTTCTTGCCAGTGGTACTGGCATGTATACATGAATTGCTTTAACGACTGCATTTGTTGTGTAAATGAAAACTATTTTGAGATTTCTCAGTGCTTGTTTTTCTCTGAATATAAAGACACCATCACCTCTTACTTTTTGTTTGCATTTATGCATCTATTTTCTAAAACAAGATCAAGTATCATTCTTTTAAAAAAAATGGGCTAGAGGAAGCTTTTCTGTGCGTTGGGTGTCCTGGATGGCTTTACCAAATTCTGTGCTTGGCTTCCTGGATTTTTGGTGAAATGTGTCCATGTGTTCATGCTTTGCATGCTTTAGGTGAACAGAATCGTCTTTATTGAACCTTTTGAATACACTGACTGTGGTAAGCCAGTGACTAACTACAGTTGTGTCTTAAGCTAGCAACTTGGGTAGGCCAGGAAGCATTTTTTAACTTTCTCTTTGTGCAGCTGTATACTTAGATTCTGTTTGCCTTCTAAATGCCTGCAAATACTGTGAACTGCAAGAAGCTGGTAGACAGGGAGTGGGGTAAACTAATGGTCAAAAGTGTTACTGAACATTGTTTTTTGCGTATCTTTATCACTGATCTTTTTAGACAAACATAAACTTGATCTGTGCTCTGAGCCATCTGGATATTTTAGTGCATTGTTGATACTTGCTCTTTGGCTCTGCACTATGCCACCTGTGGCCAATGGTTTCTGTTTTGATTGTAGTTTGAATCTGACTCTTGCTTGGAACATGAGTAAGTCTCATGCATATCTGTCACTGAAATAGCTAGGTAGTCTGTTCTTAACTGCCTAGCTGGTATGTTTAGGTAGCATACTTGGAGCCATGCTAGTCACTAATGTAGCAAGTTAGGGAAAGTACTTTCATTCCGATTAGGTTGTGGTACGTTTTTGCCTTACTTTAAACTATAACATGAGGCTGTTCTGCTTGTACGTTTCTGGTAGTATGAAAAACTCACTGATCAGTCTCACTTTGAAAGAGCAAGTTTCAGTTTGTGGTCTGTGCGCAGCTTTCAAAAAATCTGGTTTTATTTAAAAAAAAAAAAAACAATACAGCAAAACCAAACTAAGACCAAAACCCAAACCCTAGGAAAAGTTAGTAGGCTTAATTTGCTGTAAAAGTTATGATTTGCTCTTGAAAGATTATCGTAAGTTGGAAAGATTGAAAACTGTTATTCCAGAATCCTCCCTATAGTTTTCCTCATGTATAGGAAAAATTGATCTATCAAGCAATAAGTTATGTTATGTTTTTGAAGTTTTGGGGTTCAATAGATACTCTATGTATGTGGATGAGGTATGCTCAGTTGGGGTATACCAGTTGCATTTGTATTCTAATGCTGTCTTATGCTAGTGAACTCTGTATAGAATTGTAAGAATTGTTCTCCTTGGTCAAATCAAAAGGTCATCTAGCCTGACCACCTAGGCAGGCAGTGGAACATCTAGCTGGTCCTTCCCAAAACCATGCTGTGAAGACCTTTCTACATGGAAATTCTCTGTCTCCTTGTGGCCTCCTCTATACCTGCCCCCTCCAAGGCCTCATCAACTCCTTGTCGGTCTCCTCCAGACCAACCTGGACACTAATGCTTTCAGAGGAGGATCTTGGTGGCAGAATCCTGTTGACTGTAGGCCTGTTCCTGTTTCTTGGTGCTTCAGCTTCTCTAGGCAGTGTCTGCCTGCTGTTTGGGAGCCATCAGGGAGGAGAGTGTGCTTGAACTGTTGTCCTCAGCATCCTTCTCCTAGTTCCCATTTTTGACATCTGACTCCTCCAACCCCTTCTTTGGGGACAACAAATGAAATCAAAGAATCAGTTGGATCTTTACACATTTTGTTTGGGTTTTTTTTTCTTTTACCCCTCACAATAGAAAGCTTGTATAGATATCTTTAGTGGAGAAAAAACAAGTGTGGCACAAATCAACAAGAGAGAATTTTTTAAAAAGGAGTACTGCAAGGGGGCAAAACACAGAATTAACTTTTACCTGTACTATTTCTGAATTGTCAGTAACAGCTGACATTTATCTGGCTATGGATGACCAGATGTTTCCATTTCTTAATGACAGTGATTAACTGCCTTCCTGGCACCTACTGGTACAATGCATGTTTCACGGTTGAAGCAGTGCACATATAGTATGTTTAATTTACTGTAAAATGACTTTTTTTTGCAATATTTTAACTCTGGTGTATCTATCTATATCTATATGAGCTGTTTTTTCCTTAAAATGAAATGACTGTGGGCTAGTTTTACAATATGCAGAAAATAAAACTGAAGGTTATATTTATAGTATCAGTTATAGTACAGGACACATTTTTGTTTGAAATGGTTCCTATTTAATAACCTGAATATCAGTCAGTGAACCTTAATAAGTTGAAATGGCATATTTATTTCCATGGTTTCTTCTGGGAATTAGGATGTGCTATTGATGCAGAGACATTTTTTGCTTTCAGCAGGAATAATCTTTGAAAATTTTACTAGTATTCCTGAATCCAGCCCAGCTTTAATATTTTCTTTATGATTCTGACATCTCTAGCCGAATCTGCACATGAAAACATGCATGTTTGGTACTATGGTAATTATTAATTTAATGCCAAAAATAAAATTGGCATAAAGTTGACTGTCTATAACACAGCTTCTAATTTTACTGGTAAAACTGGTGGTCGATTGCAGTTAACAGACATCATATATTCCAAGTAGGCTGTTCTGAACCGGTACTTCTGGTCATTAAAAATAAACAAAGAAAAAAACCCAAAACAAAACAAAAACCAAATCAACTTGGGTAATGCAAAAACGACATTAGCTGAAGTGATGATCTTAGACTTTTGTTCATGTTGCTTTTTGAAACTTCTTCCAAGAGGTTTTTTGAGTAAAATATGTGCAGTGTTGAGTTTTGTAGTTGACTGGAATGATAGATTTAAATCTCTACTGAATACTTAGGAAAATACCTTAAATGTGTAACAGTCTTCTATTATCTGATTAGGGATCAGTATGACTAAAAGTATAACCATTTATGTGGCATAATATTTTCAATGGCATAGTTATGATTAATGTCCTCCATGGTCTCAGATTTTAATGTAAGCCGTTCAGGCAGGAGAGTAATCCAAACTATACTGAAACCCTTACGTTTACTGAGGTGAGGCTATAAGAGTGAGGTAAGTATATATAGCCATTTATTTTCTCCAGAAAGTTACTTTTGAAGTCAAAACTTCTAAAGCTGAATGCCTGGCTTCACTGAAGTTGATTAATATCTTATATTTTGTTTTCATACATTGAAATTGCTCTCCAGTGTACAGTGAAGAGAAAATGTTCAAAATTTGAATGAAATTACACAATTTATAGGGACAAATTTCAGGGGCATTTATTAAAGGAGATATTCCTTTAAAATGTAAAATGAAAATGCTGCTTGGGAAGGACAGACTGGGAAAAAGACATTTCTTTCTGGAAAGGCTATGTGTTTTTGTTATTGTTCTGTTGTTGTTTTAGCAAGTAATTATGGAAGGAATAGATGTACTTATGCTTCAAGATACGAGATGAAAGTAAAAGACTTGTGCTAAGGTCCCTAATTAATTGATTTGAGACTAGTGTGAAAAATGCTTTGTCATGGTGTGCAGATAAAAACCATGATTTATTAGCAGTTACAGAAATTCATGGCAAGTTATCAATATATGGCTACTGATCTCTCTCACCTGATGTTTCTAAGTGGTATTTAAAAGGAACCAATGATATTGCTATGGCTTGAGATATCTAAACTTGGGTTGTTTATGTTGCAAATATTACATGTCATTAATGTCTGTCATGTCTAATACTTCCTTTGCCAGTGATGTGTTCTGCAAATAGTGTTGGTTTGCAGAGGGACAAGATTTTGAAAGTGATATTTAAGGCACTATTATTTTTGTAAGATGGTTTAGAAAATGTACACGTGTGGTTTTAGATATGTCAGTCTGAGAGGGAATAGGAAAAGTCCCTATGGATTTATTTTTTGTTATTGTTGTCAAAGAAGGGCACATCAGTGTTGGTAAATTTTGATCAGGAAAGTTTCAGTTGATTCAGTTCTAATTCTGCAGCTCTAAGCATCTGTCCAGATTCAGAAAAAATAACCTTTTCCTTTTTTTTTTCCTTATTACTTCCAACACAACCTTATGGTAGTGTTTTCTTGACTACAGTGCATTCTATTTCATAACATGTGCGCTTTATGTTAGAGAATATATTCTTTTTCTCTGATATCTACACAGCTAATCTGTAGGGGATCTCTTGAGGCTTTTAGACCTTAATCTAAAGGAGTTTGGGGTCAGCTTGAGTGTGTGGAACTCTATACATCGGAAGGATGTTAGACTTTGTGTTTGTGCCTGTTCTCTGCATGGGTGTGTTTATGTATGCATGGACTTACATTTATCTTTTCATAACAGTATACATTGGCTCTACATGCAAATATCAGATGTAGACAGAAAGCATTTGTCTAGGTGTTCTTTCTTAAATGTATCAGCAGATTCTTTAATTTTAACAGCCTTGGAATGATGGCTTCTGTAAATTTTATAATGAAGTTTACAATATATTTTTCTCCTCTAAAGGTTTTAAGGAAGCAAGATGCTAAAGCAGATGAAACAGAAGAACTCATGAGAAACAAACTGGTGAAATATGAAAGTGAAAAGCACCAGGTAAGACTTAATTTTTTCCTTTTTGTTTGGTTTTAAATGAGCATATAGTGTCATCTGTTAAGAGTATCTGCTTCCTTTTTCTGAGAAACCAGCAGAACAAAACTTTCTTTACTCTTTAAGAATACAAGGTGTGGAGTTTTTTTCTTCATCAGAGGCACTGTCAATATAGCTATGCTGAACTTGTGTCTCTCCTTCAAAGCTCTTTAGTTATAGTATGTTACTTCTAATGACTCTTCCATCCTGCCAGGCAGACAGATTTATCACTTGGGGATTATCCTTGATGTCTTTCTCTGTTTTGTCTCTGAATTTGTATATAGTCTGCTGTTGCTTATTTGCAGCAGCTCAAAGCAGCTTTTCTTCATCCCTGCAACTAGCTCATGCTGGTTATTTTGCACTATAGTCATTATTAATTACTCTTATTGAACTGTTGCCATATTGCACTCTTTCTGTTCGTAGAAAACAAGATTCCTTGTATTTCTATTCTAGCAGGATACTAGGGCTGTATTACACTTTTCCAATTTTTTTTCCCACTTGCATCAAGTTTAGCATCTTTCAAAGTTACACCCCTTTATCCTAAGCCTTTATGTAGTGTTTTATGTTATGTTCTCTTCATTCCCTTAATGCTGGTCCTGTTTACTTTGCCCGTTTGCCAGGCTCTCAGCATCCTCCTTGAGATTGCTATCTCAACAATAACAATTTCTGCTGTCAAAACCTGTATTTATTTCCAAGTGGATCTTTGAACTATTTATGGAAGAAGTCAGAAAATATTTTGTAGCTTTTGCTTTCGTTTCTTTTTTTTTTTAATGGTCATCAGTTTGCTGACTATTTCTGATTACACATTTTTAATATTACGTTTTTAGGTAAACTTCCAATTTTATGAAATTCAGAGCACTTCAATTTTTTGGTCATCTTGTTTCCAGAATAATTCAAATACATCATCTTGCACAACACAGAAATCCCACAGGTTTTACCAATTACAGTTCTACCAATGCATGTCATCTTTAACACTTTGTGACTAAACTATTTACCAAAGGTGGCTTCAAATATTAAGTCATTGTTAATTTTGAGTATGAAAGTATGTTTCAAATCCAGGAACAATGTTTTTGGAACTTTGTTAAAGCTTATCTTCCATTTTTTTTTCTTTTAACCCAGTAAAAATTTGCTTTTGTGATTTTTGTTTTGGATAATATAAGTTACTTTGTATCTTCATATGATACAGAATATTGTACAAAAATTATAGACTGTAAGTAAAATTCTCTTTTTGTAATTTAAATAAGTATTGCAGGGATTTAGTACAAATGAAAGTTTGCTTTAAATTTTGGACAAATAAAAATACTGTGTATATTATACCTCATTTTAAATAGATGCTTATATGGATTAATTTGTGTCAAAATTAAATGTTAAAATACACTTTTATATTATAATGCATCTATTGCTTTTGTTTCTTCACCATCCTCTGAAATGACAGCTTGAGCAGGAATTGGAGCAGTCTCGGAAAAAGTTGAGTGAATCTGAAGGCAATAGAGAAGCTCTTTTGCGTCAGGTAACTTCTTAAGTGTGGTAAAAATCCTAAAGTTTTCATATTAGATTGTGTCTGAGTCTTTTTGTTTAATGTTCCTAGCTCATACTCTGATAACATTATTTTATGAAGGAAAAAATGAGGTATAGAAAGACAGGTTTAAGGGTCTAAAATATGTGGACTGAGCTCATTATACTTTTTCTGCTTTCCAAACTTTTGTGTGTATGTGTTCATATATATTAATTATAGTAGTGGTAATAATGGTCTGTTTTCAGTACATAAACACATTATGTGAAATTTCCTTTCATAGTATGCTTTAAAGCAACTTCTATATTAGTAATCATTGTTCCGCAAAGTGCATGCTATAATTGGTGAAATCAGATAAATCAATGACCTAGACATAGTTGTTATATTGTAACATGCAATAAAAATAAATAATCAAATACCTGAAAAACTATCTAAAGTGTACTTTAAACAATAGCTATTGATGCATATATGATTAAACTTAAAATTTGTAGGAATTTGGATTATAGCTTTAGAAAAAAGTCCTTTCTCCTAAATATCCATCTTTCAGAGGAGCTGGATAAAAAGACTGAAACAACTAGGAATGGGGGCAATTGGCATTCTCATTTTTTAGCATTAGTTGTTTGACTTGTGTATCTAGCAGAAGTTTGAGTTAGCTGTATTACTGTTTTGAATTTAAATCACTGTGCATGGAATATAGGGTAATATGAATTAGAGGTATTTTTCTTCAATTCAACTTTAGCGTGTTGGATTTTCTTTATTTTCCTGCACATGTTGTCATCTTTGTAAGTGCTATACAATATATGATAGAAAGGAAAAATGTGAAAAGCCCCAGTGTTTCTTGTGAATAAATACATTGTATTTTTAAGGAGCACAATTTAAATGAAACATATTGTTTATTGAATTTGTATAGACATTTTCACTAGCTATGTAAAAAGACAATTGCAACATATAATATGGTAGCATTTTTTTTGGTCTAGAGAAATTAATGCTCATCTGTGGTCAACATGAATTAAAAGATTTCCTTTAATTTTGAATAATCACTTTGTGGCCTGTAATTAGGAAGTAGTTTGTCTTTTTGTTTACCATCTGCGGTACTCTCGAGATTTATTTATAAATATTTTTTGTGTGTACTATTTTTTTTAGCGTTTAATAAAAGTATATTTACTTTTTTGTTCTGTTTTTCATTAAACATTTGATGTTTGTGCATATATTTTAGATTGAGGATCTTCGTTCCCAGCTTTTGAGAGCAGAAGAAGACCATGTAGAATTGCAACATCAAATTTCATATGCTGCTATGCATCGCCAGAGCTACCAGGATGTACAAGATGATGACAGGAGAATTAGAGCAGGTACAACTAATATTTTGCACTAGAGGCCTGCAAACTAGTTAGTAGGCATGGACATTATCTTAGAGTTGCAGTCTAATTCTTCTATTGTTTCAGCAAAACCAGCCACTTAGTTCCTCAGATTTAAGTTAATAAGTATTGGCACCTGAATATTAACAGACAAATAGCAGTGACAGTTAATTTATGATAAAATATTTTGATTTGCATGGTTAAAACAAATGAGACAATTTCAGCAAACTGATTAGTGTTTTTACAGAAGAAAAATGTGTATTGTTTTTAAGTAATAATTTTCCAGAACACTTGCATTTCGGTCCATTTGCAGTTTGAATTCTGCCATCTTGAAAATCATAACGAGTCATTTGCTAAGTGGTTAATAAGGCTGATGACCTTCTGGTAGAATTTCCAAGCAGCATGTTCCTGAGTGGTTAAAAAAATGTTTCCATATTATGTAGTCAGGTCTTCTGTTTGCACTGCGTTAGAGTTTTAGAGTCGGAATTAGAAGACAAATACTTTAAACAATTTCAAGATATAATTGCATATTAAATTACTGCTTTAGCAAGGTCTTCAATAAATTGTTAGTTATCTATCTGTATTTAAACTTTTCAAACATAATCAGAAAGACATTAGAGAAAGTCTTTATCTTTTTCCTTGTTAACATAGAAATGTATGACTCAAGGTAAGAGAGGAATAGAGACTCCAAGTCCAGTGTCTATGGGAATGTTTAATTGGTTTAGCTAAAGACTTATTTTTGTATTTTCGTACTTCAGCTTCTGAATTATCTTGGATTTTAAAATAGGACTCTGACTCTGTGTTTTACAAATCTTGGAGCACTGGAAATTAGCTGGATTTTTTATGTGGCTTAGCTTCAGAAATGTAATGCAAAATAATCATTTCAATAGTTTTTCTCCAGTCATGCTAATGTATCTGCTTAAAAGCTAATTTATGTGAAACAATATGCCTTTCATGGTAATAAAAACAAATTTTAATTTTCCTATTAATCTTACAAATTAAAAAATATGTAAAAATATGAAAAAAAAATGTACTGGAACTCTTAAGATACAACAGCAAAAATTATATAAATGTATGCATGTTTCACCTTTCTGCGTTATTTCTGTTTCTTAAAGATACACGGGAAGAGGACAAATGGAGATTTTTTTTCTTTTACCTCTAGTAGTTAATTATGACTAAAGACCTTTGAATTTCTGATTGAGAGAATTTATAGCTTACTCTTATCAAAACTTTTGATTGTAGTTGCAGGATTAAGACATAAAATTCACAGTTAATGTGACTTTCAAATCAGGAGGTATTACTCTGGTGAGATAAAATCTTGACCTTGAAGCTGATGGTCAAATTTCTTTTACACCAGAACTTCCCCATTATTTCTTCCATTCTCTTTTATTTTATTCAGTTTTGTTGGGGCTTTGATTGTTTTGTTGTTTTTTTGTTTCTTTTTTTTTTTGAGGGGAGCAGGTGTATGCAAGTGGAAGAGTGGAAAACCTCTATAAAATGACTGAAAAATACAGGTATACCATTTTTCACAGATATTTTGGTCAAAATCAGTGGTTGTAGAGTAGCCTCGGGTAGAGAAGCAAATTGCCAAAAGTGAAATGCGATAAAATTAATTTACCACAAGTTGGTATTTCTACTGAGTCTGTTCCTCTGTTCTTGCTGTTTTACAGTAGTTGAAAGATATGAGAGAGAGAAGCAAGATCTAGAGAAACATATTTTGGAACTTAAAGCAAAGCTGAGTCATAATGCTGTAATGTCAGAGGTAGAAGAACTGAAGAGATGTATAGAGCGTAAGGACAAGGAGAAAGCACAGCTTGTAATGCACATACAGGTAAGTTGGTTTTTGTTGCTTTTTGTTTATTGGCACTTTTTTGGTTTTTAAGTAATTTCTCATCAGTTTAACATAAAGTGCTATATCAGATTAGGGATTAACCTTTAAAACTAAGAGTATTTGTCATGCTTGTTGTTATTTATTGTGTAAATAACTTTGAAAAGTGATTTGAGTTTGCCAACTTTTTTCTCTCTCATGTAATACCAAAAAAGTTATTTGCTATTGCCCATGATTTCATGGTTTGGATTACTTCTCTTTCCCATGTGCAAAGAAAAGTTGATCTGATTTTATCAGCACTTACCATTAATAATGGTTTTGGGAATTACTTTTATAAGGTAGTACTTACTTCCTTATTCCCCATTCCATCATTCCTCAGAGCTAAAGTTCAACTTTAAAAATTGAAATACCTTGTTCTGTGAGAGAGTGCAGTAGAGTAACAAAGGTAGATCACAACTTCTCTTTTCTTTGCAATTAGATGCAATATAATAATATAATCATAAGTATTAGTATTCTTTATGGTAAGCATGTACTATTTAATGGGATTCTCAATGAAAAGAATAACAGCAGCCTTTTGTACTGGAATTTTAGTTAGAAGACTTTGACCACAAAATGAGATCTAAGTAGGCAGTAGTATTCTTACGTAAGATGGGAAATTTCTGTATTTTTTGCGCTTGTCTAGATTTGTATTTGGTGGTAGTATGTCTGAACAGTAACAATTTTCTTCTGTCTTCCGTGACTGTCAGGAGAAAAGAGTTTGTTTGCAAAACCATGTGTATTATTTCAGTAGTCAAGGACTTAACATTTTGTTTTGCTTGTATTTTGGCATTCTGTAAGCAAGGGATTTAGTATTTATTTTCCTAATGAAGGTACTTACCTTGCAATGATGTTGCATCACGTTGGAAATTCAAATGTAGGAATTTATTTTTTTGTCTTTTCATAGATTTACAGAACTATACTGTTCAGTTTACTTCTGCTGCTCCTTTACCTTGTCAACTTCTGTGCTGATTTAAATAAAACTAATACATCAAATTACATTTGGAAAAAATTGCCATCTCAAAATAAATTCCTACATGCTTTATGAAATTCATTGAATAGGTTTAAAAAGACCTAAAGTGTTTCTATAGGGGGTAAGACAAGCAGAACTCATTTCCTGGTGTCCATCACCATTTGTATTCTAGCTGGTCAATACAACCCATGACTAACTGAAAACATTCTGGTTTTCTGTTTTGTTGTGCCTGAGAAACTAATTATTTTGGTGACATGAATTAATGGGATAAAAACCCACAGAAAAACAATTATTTTAAACTTCTGCTTGTAGAACATGCTTTCTTAAGGGTCAGAATGATTTTATAATACTAATTTCCTGCTCTGAAAATACTCATTCAAGAGTGCTCAGTTGGGGTCATTGTCATTTCTCTGAGTTAGAAATCTTTGACTTCCCTCATTTTCTCAACAGAAAATACTTTGTACTTCTTATCTGCTTCCCACTGCCTTTCTCCTACAGAGGCAGTAACAGGAAAATAGCTAGTGTGTTTTTCTTTTGTTGAGACATCAAGGAGTGCAGGGATGTGAATTTCTAAACTTGTGTACTAACAAAGCATTTTGTCAAGCTTGTTCTAACAGCTGCTCCTATCAGATAGTCTGATTCCCAGTTGGAAGTGACCAGTCATGTTTGACTTGAGAGCAATTTATCTTTGTTTAGTGGGGAGGATCTAACTGCACTTGCCTCTGATGTACATGTGATACTAGAAATTTCTTTTGATTTATTCAAATGTCATTGTTTGCAACAATTTGAGTTGTGTGTGTTGTACATTTAGCCCCCGACAGTTGCAATAAAATCACAGTGTGATGTAAAATGGAGAGGATGAAAAAGGTTAAAACATATTCTTAAGCTCATGTTTAGAAGTGAGTTCAGTCTTGAATTAATTTTTAAATTTAATATTTATTTCAGCTTCTGTAGTTTACGTGAGGATGCTGCTGTGAGATCTTGCAAGTGTATACAACTATCTTAAATACATTTTTCTGCATAAAACCGTAAAGATAGGGGACTGTTATGGCTAACTATTAAGATTTAACTCTTATGACTAAGAAATAAACAAAGTGCACAAATTATAAAGATGCAATACCCTACTTTCTCCATAAGTGTTTTTAGACTCTTATGCCTGTGAACTTGTTTGATTTACTAATTACTGTTCATTCGAATTTGGTGTTAGTAGTCTTATAGTATTGTCCAGTACAGCAGACAATCAGTTTGTTAAAATATTTCAATTTTTCTGAGGGAAAATTATTGATATATTTATTTAATATTAGAATTCTTCAGTAATATAAATCTTTCAGTCATATAAATACTGATTCATGTTCTCACTAAAATTTACTTTGACGACTTCTACAAATGAAACTGTTAGCCAATTATTGTCATTATGAGCCAATTCAGGTATTTGAAAATCAGTAAGTAATGGTTTTCTAAATTTAAAGATATTCTTACAAAATAGGAGAAATCAATACCTTTGCAGACCAGTCTGTATTGCTGTGTCAGTGTTCAAATACTGAAATACTGCTACAGATGGGTTTACAATGTACAGATACTGTTTGCTTTGATACACTTTCTCTCTAAAATCACATGTCAACCTGAGAGGGGAAAAAAAGGTAGTTTTGGTGTGTCTTGTATTTACATATGACATTATCTGTTGGAAAGAGTACCAAGCTTTGGAAAACTACACAGAAGGCATCACTTCAAGAAACTGATTTTATGCAACATACTTTTTACTGAATCTGTGTATTGACTGGTTGAATGTATCTGTTTTTGGTTTTTCAATTCACAGAATTTATGCTTGCATAAAAAATCTAAATCTTTTGGGTTAATGGTTCTTAGTGTTCAGATGCATTCAGACGGGCAAGAGATGCAGATCAGATAGTGATGAACAAAATATCTGAGGTCTGCATTTGGGGAAAATTAATAAGAGAATAATTAAGCACAGTGATTAATTGGTGTAAACATTATCAGTGACAGTAGTATGATTACGTAGCATTACAGTCTGGTGATTGTACTGCTGAGACACAGGGCAGGAAAGAGAGGAGGGAGAAAAATACTTAAAGATCCACTTTAGGTAATTAATATAATTAGTGTGGTGGGGTGAAATGTGACTTTCTGTATTCTTACCAGTGTAGAATGTTTGCATATAACAGTGATATAAGGCATTAGTTGTGTAAGTTCTAGCAAATGAGTGGTCGTCACTTGCATTTTAAATGCTCACACGAGTTTTAAGGAGTGTTGCACTGAATAGACTATGTATTGTGTTTTCTTTTCCTAGAAGAAATTTGTTGTCCTAGAATGAATTTTTTTTTGCAGTTTGTGGTGGTTTTATTTTTAAATTAGATGTCAAAAATGTAGGGCAAAAGTATGATATGTGTAGTCAAACCTAGACACTAGAAGTCCAAACTGCAGGGGTTTCTAGGATGGTGGTGGAATCACAGGTTTAGTGCCTGTGGTGATTAGTTTACACTACAGATAAATGAGTAGGCTATGACTAGGAAATGTTGGCCTCTTTCTCTGCTTCCATTTTCTTATGAAAGTTGAAAGCTAGATTACATACTGGGGTATTAGATCTAGAGAAAACTAGATGTACACCTGTTTTATTTGGGGCAAATGTTGCATCTGTTTTTGAGTTTGTTAATCACTTCTGTTGTATGTTTTCCGTAGCCAGAGCCTCTCAGTTGAAATGTCTGTGGTGGTGTTACAGTCTGAGGGCTGATACAAACTTTGTAATCAGTCTTGAAAATAATAGTTGCCTTTAAATCTCCGGAGCATCAATATGCTGTACTCCAGGATTTCGTAGCTAATCTTAATGACAGTTTTTAATTGTTCCACAAAAGTATTAACCTTTTATAAAATCCTTCAGATATTAAAGCCAGGAGGAGAGTATTTGATATTATGTTGGTGGTGAATGAGCTGAGATGTTTATTCTCATACCTTCCCCTTGATTCTGTCAGCAGTGGAATTGTGAAAATGCAGCAATAAAACTAATCGGGTTAGAAAAATTGAGACCCAGACTTGTCTTGTGTAAAAACTGAGGAGAGACACTGTACTGTAATCAGTTTTTTCTGTAGTAATTGCAATGCAAAATAAGCTAATAATTGCTATATATATACACAACATGTTTTACCAGCAAATTGTTCTGAATATGCTGGGTTGCTTCGGTCAGGAGAACCTCCATAATGTTGCAATGTATGTTGCAAAATATTGTTATACTTCTATTGCATCCAGAGATCCTCACTGACTTCTCTGTGTGACTGATCTTGAGCTGCAGAAGAAAGATAATGGATGCTCCTTGAAATCTGAAATCTTTAATCTATAAAGGCAGCATTTGTCATCTGTATAGAATTTTTTTTTGGAACCACAGATGGTTAGTAATTTTCTACTTGGAAAATAAACTCAAGTGTCCAAGGAATGTAAATGTTCTTTTTTTTTTTTTTAATGAATGCAACCTCCTGACAGTGCTTGTCCTTTCTCCTACATTATCTCACCCTTAGCTACAGTAGCAAATAAAAAAGAGAAAATTGGATTAATATTAAAACAAACGAAAAACTCCAAAAACCAACTCCCAAATACCCTACATCTCTATATTCTTGTCTCATAGAAATCCTTAAAATATTTATGTTCTTAATTGCCTAGAAAGGTAATTCCAAGATAGGAACGTGAAAATTAGAGTATATTCTGTAAGGTCTAAAGAAAGCATCGCTCTGCCAGATTCTCCTATCATGGTGTGGAAGGGCAGCATGCAAGGCTTAGGGCACAGCTGTATGGGGTGGAACCCCTGTCAATACATGCACAGGCATGGTTGTGACATTGAGCTCCTTGTCCGAACTTCATTATTACAGATTTGAAGAGAATATCTTCAGAAAATGTCTTAAAAGTTGCTTATTTAGTGTTTTAAAGCCCTTATAGATCAGACAGAATTTTGACAAGTGCATCCATGTTAACACAGAGATACAAGTTTATCATACGTCAACTAGGAATTCAAAAGTACGGATCAGTACATTTGGGACTCCTGTTACGATATAGATACAGAGTGTGGAGATACTTTTTCTATCCTCTTTCTTTACAGGATTGGCTGCATGAAATGTTGGCTTGCTATGATGCTGTTTTTCCACCTGATTTCAACTGTTGGGTCTGTGCTGGCTTAACTTTTCTAAGCAAAGGGCAAACTCTTTGCTAAGATTTATTTTATTTGAACATACTGTAAAAAGAAAACACTAAAAATCACATTTACATTGGTGCATCCATGTCAAAATCCAATTTTCCTCCTCATGCAAATAGTTTGTGTTGATAAATTAGTTGCGCTTCAAGGTAAATATGTAAAACAAATGTTCCTCTCTTTCATTGTACTGTAAATCAATAAATTGGAGGTTGATTTACTTCTACACAATAAGATGAATGTTTACAGTTAATTGAACATTGTTTTCTGTGTTTAAACTTAGACTCATATTTCATTAAAAAGTTTGTGGGGGCTGTAGTTCTGTTAATGAAATGTGTACCCTCGGGAAATTATATATAAATAACTATTTTTTAATGATGCAGAATTGAGTACTACATCAATTTAGTATGACATCCTCTATGATGTCTCCAGAAAGACATGAAATGGGAAGTGATAATAGCATGTGTTATTAATCTCATGACTGAAGAAATGATGACCCATTTTAGAAAATCTGTGGAACGGTAAATGTGGTATCTGACTGTATTTTATTAGGCTATTTTTAACTTCTGCTATACTCAAATCTTTATCTTTAAAGAATTATTATATTCTATTTTCATTGGAAATTAAGCTTGTTTTGATTAAAATTTTGCTAGCTGTAGCTTGTGAGCTTGTTTTGATTATCTTTTCAGCACAGCAAATATTACCCTGAAGAGATCGGTACAATTTACTGCCTTCTAAGAGGTGTTGGCCTGGTTTGGAGAGGGAAAAAACCAAACTAAAAAACTGACAAGGAGAGAGCCCTTATCAGCAAACCCAAGTCTCCCTCCTTCTCCCAACCTTGTGGAAGGGTCTTTGTCTAAATAGTCATTGTGTATCCATCTGTAAAGTTGCCTATTCTTTCGTAGGTAAAATACTTTTCCTTTGTCCATTTGGAATTGCAGTCTATTTATTTCAGACTACATTCACAATTTTTTTCAATCATTCTGAAATCTAATCCTCTTCTCTAAAGTATTTCAGTTCCCTGAGGCTTGATGATATGTTTGACTGACTATAGATCAAGTCTGTCAAATTCATCTTTCCTTAATGAAAAGATTGTATGGTATGAAAGCAGTCTAAATAGGTCCAAAATGCAGAATACTAATGTGAATTTCTGTGTGATGATCTTAGCAAAATACAAGTTTGCTAGGGTATCTTCAAAAACTGGTTTCTGAGCATGTCCTTCCGGAAGTGTATGGACACTATTTTTCCTGAGTTGCTTATGAGACTGTTCAGAGAAATATGATTTGAGAAATGCAGCACTTTTTATTTGTGAAAGTTTTGTTTTCAATTTAATTAATTATTGAAAGGCTTATATATACCTGCTACTTTTTCAAACATCTTTGCACTTTGTTCTAGAAACATTTACCAAGCTGCTGTATTCTCTTTGTATTCAGTGCTATCAAATATACCTTTATTTAGCACATTGCTTTCATAAATGCAAGCAGCATAAAACTGGGTAACAGCTAGCTCAAATACTACAAATTGCTGTGGTTGTGGTGAATGCTGTTGTTTCTTTTCCAATTCTCATTTTCCTCTCATCTGTTTAAATTAATCTCCTTGTATCTTACTATTTGGTTTATTTCTTATTTGTGTAGTGTGTGATATATGGCCAACGATTGATCTCAAACTTATAATACAGAAAAATAACAAGAACAACCAGAAGAGGAACGAATGCAGAAACAATTGAGTAGTATATATTTTATGTCTTGCATTGAAATTCTTTACCATTACAGAGGGAGAGATTCTCTGGGCTAACAGGGCTTTCCTTGATAGCCAAACAGATCTCTTGCGCTGTTCATATTTTAGATAGAAATATGATTTAATATTGCTATATGTTGTTTGATAAAGTTTCATATTACGTATCTTTAGAGAATGTTCATATTTTGCTATGATGATTCCAGGTGTTAACATCTGACCTGGAAAACAGGGAGAAGCAGCAGGAAAAAATGCTGGACCAGCTAAAGGAGATACAGAATTGCTACAAGGCTTGTGAGAATGGACGTAGACAAACTGAACTCCAGTCTGCTGAGTTAGCTCAACAGGTTGAAGAGAGTACCAAGGAAGCAGAACGGTATCTCACTGAATTCAAGCATTCAGAAGCACTCAGGCTGGAGATGGAGAAAAAAAGAGAAGATTTGAAGGTGAGAGCACAGGAAACGATCCGCCAATGGAAACTGAAGTGTAAGAAACTGGATCGTGACATAGAAAAACAAAATCAAACTATCAGTGAACTGATGGATAAGAATAGTCAGGTAAGATTGGTTGATTTTTTTTTTTTTGTACCCTTTCCCTTTGTTTTAGAAATGAAGAGAAGGAGTTTATTTATGCAAACTGTGACTTAAACTGCTTTGTGCTTTAAGTTCTGGACCTCTTCTGTATAATTGTCAAACTTCTTCTTTGAAAAATCAATTTGAAAATTGATTGTGTAACATTTCTGGGTTTTTCATTTGTCTTTGTTAAGTATGGCAGACCACTTACTCCTCTCTTTTTCCTTCTCTGACGTTTCTCATGAAAAAACATGGGTTTTTTGGTTTTTGACTTAGAAGAATTCCTTTATTTGTTCAGCTGCTGACACTGTTTTAAAGACAAGCACTCACATCAATGCTAATGTTTATCATCCTGTATTGGAATAATGATAGAAACCATCATTCTGTTGGCAATGAGTCTGTGGGTCTGTATTTTCCAGTGGCTGGGTCAAAAGTTGCTTGTTCCTATAGTGGCTAATGTAGTGCTAGACTCTATGCTGTGAGCTTTTATCTTAACTTACATGCTCTGCTGGTGCAGTCTATTGTATTGTATGGCTTTTGTTTTATAGTGCTATACTCTCTTTTCAAATATTTTCTCATGGCATTTATCCAGTTTAGGTTACTACATCTGATGGCCTTGAGATGGCTCCGTCCTCTGCTTTGTCTTGCTCAAAGATTGAGGTTTTCAAGCGCTATGTGGGATGCAGTAGGGAATGTCTATTAATCTTGTATTGTTTCTGAACCAATAATCTCTTCTGAGAGTGGTACATGAATACGTGCATGGTCAAAGCACAGGTGAAGTCACAATAGGGCTATTACTGAGTTGAAATTAATAAACTCTAGCAAATCTAAACTGTGATTCCTGGGGTTGCTGTTTCTCTCCTGAATTGCCTATCATATTCTTTACTTTTTATTATTATTTCCTCTATCCATGCTCCAACAACTCATTCTATAGTCATCTTGTATTGGTTAGCCCTAGCGCTTGTCTGGGGAAGTAAGATTCTCAAACATTTAAGAAGTTGATCATCTCTTGCCTAAGAAAATGGAGGTTTTAAGGAAAGGAAGAAAACCAGTACCATTTTGAAATCATATATATCTATCAAATGGACAAATAAGAAGCAAAAGGTAGAGGCAAGTTGTGAATAAGAAGCAGTAGATCTCAAAAAGGTTCTGAAATCACTGTTCATGTAAACACGTAGACTGATCTTTGTAAAGGCACTTGGTAGCACTGCCCACATTGAAATTTTGTTTGTTGCATAAGACTCCTGACATGGATTTTGCCACTTTTTATGTGACAGATATATTTTCATGCTAAATGCAGTGCTTAAACTTTGGCTTAAGCTCCATTTAAGAAATACTCTCAGTATTTGTTCTTACTTTTAAACTCGTCACCATCCTGCCAACAAGTTTGAGGTAATTGTCACTGGTGAAGAAAGCTTCTTTATTTGAAGATATGCAAGATCAAATAAACTGTGTGTCATTGTGAAGGAGAAACAAGTACAAATGATATTTCATGTTCTCACTATAAAGTTGGAAACAGTTTACATACAGGGATATAATCAATCTAGCTGCAGTATTTAGTATAAACTTGAGGTAACTAGATGAACATAATTTAACTAGCTTTAAAATATACAGACAATTAACATCTGAGACAAAATTCTGTAAAAATAATAAAGAAAATGAAGAAATGGCAGTCTGTTGTCTTTTATTCCTGTTAGAGGACTTCAAAGGGTTGATGGAAAACTTTCAAAATTGGATTGGAATCGTAGCTTGCAATTTTGAGATTTTTGAAATATTTGCAGACAATGGATGGGCTATAGAAAGATTGCTTAGGTTTCATTCTCTTGGAGTTACTGGGATAATTTGTTTAAAGTCTTGCCCATGTGGTTGTCCTTAATATTGTTTGACAGTGGAGTTTCTAATATCTTGTGTCTTTTGCAATATATTTTCTTTTAAGTATGTAATGTAGAAAACATACTCAAAGCAAGTAACTTACAGGTTTTAGTCTAGTTCTACTGGAGTTTTGGTTTTGATGTTTTTTGGGTTTTGGGTCTTTTTAGCCAAATCTTTCAAGTAGAATTACAGGATAGGTTTAGGAAGGTCTTTTTGTTTGGTAGGTTTTTTTTTCCGAAAAAACCCATGGTGGTCATCAGTCCATATCTTCTATTATTTTTGTATTTTGCTTTGCACTGCTTATTCTTGATGTAATTGCAAATAGTTTTATGTTTAACTGCACACTTTTAACCCTAATTGCCTTTTTGTTCTGGATTGTTTCAAATAATTTTGCTATATCCATAAGAAATGTGCATTCCTTGTGGAATTGGTGAAAATGCTCAGTAAAATTTAGTATCAAATTTATTAAGTCAGTTTAAAGAATCTGATATAGTCGAACACATTGCCCAAACAGGTTGCAGAGTCTCCCTCACTGGAGATATTCAAGAACTGTCTGGATGCAATCCTGCACCTGTGCTCTGGGATAAGTCTGCTTGAGCAGGGAGGTTGGGCCAGATGACCCACTGCGGTCCTTTCAAGCTTATGCATTCTGTGATTCTGTGGTGTTTTTAACATGAAATATATCAATGTTGGAAAAAACACCCAAACCCTTAAGATCCTTAGGAAAACAGTGGAATATTTATTACATTTGACTGATTTTTATTTGGTAGATGTTGTCATTATTTCTTGGCTTTGATGCATACGTGAACCAAGCTTTTAACTGCTATTAATTCGTCTACTGTGCCTAATTTCAAAAATAAGTTAAAGTTGGTGTACTTCATATGTAGTGTTTTAGAAAATAAACAAAATAAGTCAGCATATGGAATGGACTGTAGGTAAGGTGTATGTGTCCAATAGTCATCCCAGTATGCTGCTGCATTACTCTATTGCCTCATTTTCTCCATCTTGCTATTTGGAGGAACCAATGAAGAAACATTTCTCAGTCTGCAAAGAGGGAGTGTGAAAAGCAGAGAATTAACCAAAATTGTCCCTACTTAGAAGGCTAGATAATTTAAGGACAAGGCCAAGTTTGAGACTGCATTTGATCTGTGTGAAAATTTAAAGAAACACTGAATACATTTGAACTGAGTTCATTACAAGCAAAAATTTTGTATTTTCACATACAAATGTTAATTGTTCCATAGACATTCCTGATGTCTAAGGACATTCTTCCAACAATTACCTTTAATTACTTCAGATCACAATGGATTTTTTTTCTTCTTTCCTAGGCCCTCAAAGAAAAAGATGATCTCAAAAGTCAGCTTCTCTTAGCTATGAACCAAATAGAAAATCTGCAGAAAGAGCTGAATGAGGCGCTTACAAAGAGAGGCCAGCAGGAAGAACTCCTTCACTGTAAAGAGGTAAAACTGAATGAAATGGAGTCACACCAGCGATCTCTTGAAGAAGAGATCGAAGAAGTTCAAGGTACTGTAAAAAAATTGCAGAATGAGTTGAAAAAGCAGGTCTTTCTACAAAATCAAATGCAAGCTGAGAAGGAACACTTGAAGACAGAACTTGCAACTATTAACTTGTTCCATAAAAAAGACCAAGAACGACTCATAGAAATGCAAGCAGATGTAAAAAATTTAAGCGCTGTACGTGTGGAACTAACAAACAGACTAGCAGAAGAGGAGAAAGCCAAAAAGGAATTACTTAAGAGCCTCTCAGACCTCCAGAAACAGCAGGAATCTAGTCATGAAGAGATGACTTCAGCTAACAGGCAGCTGAAGATGGAAAGAGAAGTTCACCAACAGGAGTTGGCAGATCTTAGATCAGAGTTACAAAATGTGAAAATCAAACATGAACAAAATGTTCAAGAACGCATGAAACTCCTTAAACAAGAAAAAGATGATGCAGAGGCTCAGATTAGAATGCTGAAGGTACTTGTTGTGAAGAATTCCAATGTCAGATTTCCCCCCTCCTCCCACACACCCCACACACAGCCCCTGTCATTGAATGATGAAGGTAATAAAGCATGGGCTTTAAAGCACTTAACACACATTTTATTGCAGGCCATTGTAAAAGTTTAAAGTTTGGGGTAAAAAATGTAACAGTACCAGTTTTAGGTCAAAATCTTAGTTCAAAAATAGTAAAATAGGTATGTTTATGATCACAATAAAAGGAAATATATGAAGCTGTAGTGTTTTAATATGGCAATTGGGTGAAGTGCCAGGTGACTGGAAAGGGGGAAGCATTGTACCCATCTTTTAAAAGAGTAGAAAGGACTGTGGCAACTACTGACCTGTCAGTCTCATCTCTGTTCTTGGGAAGATCATGGAACAAATCCTTTTAGAAGCTACTCTAAGGCACATGGAGGACAGGGAGGTGATTTGGGACAGCCAACACAGCTTCACCAAGGGCAAGTCCTGTCTGACCAACCCAGTGGCCTTCTCTGATGGAGTGACTAAGTCAAGGAAATCTGGACTTCTGTAAAGCCTTGGACATGGTGCCCCACTACATCCTTCTCTCTAAATTGGAGAGAGATGGATTTGATGGGTGGAATGTTAGATAGATAAGAAAGTAGCTGAATGGTCCCATTGAGAGGGTTGTGTTCCACAGCTCATAGTCCAGATGGAGTCCCAATGTACAGCAATGATGAGTGGTGTCCCTCAGGGATCTCTGTTGGGACTAATGTTTAGTTATTTAATGTATCATTCATGACTTAATAATTGGCAGTTGACAGAAACCTTTAAGTGAAGATAGCAATAAAAAAACCCCTAGGTGGTTCTTAGTAGAAGGATCATTAAAATCAAATATTTTGACAGCAGTTCTTAACATTGGGGACTTAATTTTTAGTGTGTATAGCATTATTTAACTGGTCTGTCCAAATGTGTTTTTTTCTTTGGTAATGACATTGAGATTGAGAGTGTGTATTTGACACCAAGTGGAGAGTAGGAAAGTGTATTCTGGATGCTAATAAAAAAATAAGTTGATTGTGACCGTATTCTTCTATGAAGTGGCAAATCCTACAACTAGGACCTTTTTATTGTTACTGATCATTGAACCTAAATGGAGTATTAAAAAATTTCACTTCCATATTTCATTTGTAGTTCCATGACTTTCCCAAAATCCTCAATCTACATATATTTTTTAAGAGCAGAACGTTTGAGGGAGATGAATTTTCTAAGATATTAGGGTAGGCAACTTTTTTAGAAGTATACAAAATGATAATGCACAAGATTCTTTTGATTGAGAGACTATAAATGAAACAAAAAATCATATCAATCTCTAGGAAGATCTGATGAGAACATGTCATCCTGCAGGTGATTTGGTTACTTTTTGTCTGAACTCATCATTACATTGCATTTGGATTTCAATTTTATGGACATACTTTTCTTCCAAATTACGGTAAACTTAGCGTACATTTTATATATATATATATATTTTTTTTTTTTTAATATTTTGGTGTTAGGGTAGTGTTTAGGGAAATCCAACAGAAAAAATTGGGGTTTTTTAACCTATTATTTTTTTTTTTTTCAGGCTGCTAAGATTTTGTGTCTAGCAGCCAGTTGTCTTTTACTGTTACAGTAATAATTGACCTTATTTATGCCTCAGCTGTGTCCAACCTTTGTTTTTGGAAAGGAATATACATATCCTGTCCAAAGGTAGTTAAAGCTTTAAAAATAAAGGTCAGTTGAGAGAGACTTGAGGAGTAAAGGGAAATTTAATATATTTGTAGGATCCAAAGCCTTAAACTTAAAAGGGGATGCATTTATGAGTTACTTCCAGGAAATCAAGGATACGGAGTCCTGTGTTTAGAGGACTAACTCCTGCATAGATTGTAAAAATAAGTGATTTCAGTTTTTGTTGTTCTTTCCTCTCTTGCCTCCTCTGTGTGGTACTTTCTGCCTAACTTTTCCCTGGTTTTCTGTAGTGCAGCACTGGATTGAAAAATCATTAGGTAGTTAAGGATTTTTTGGGGTAGTAGGAAGGTACCATAAAAATATTGTATGATGCAATAGAACTGGAGAAGAACATAGAGTTTTTTGAGATATCGGTGTTAAGAAGGATCTTACTGTCTCATTACTGAGATTCTGATATTTAAACTTTTAGTTTGGTTTCTTCTAGAACATCCTAGATGATTCCCAACCAATACCTCTATGATGTCTTATTTGTTATTTAAAATGATAGATACACAAGGCATAGGAATTCAAGTGATTTGCTTAGTGGTCCCCATTTGGCTATGTGCTCAGAAGCTCTGGATCTGTCCCCTAATTTTAATGCATACCCTGATTTGCTTTAAAAACATACTTGTTTTCTTAGGGTGATGATGTACAAAATGTCGTAATGCCGGACAGTATGGAAGTATTTGAAGTATTAATCTTTAATCTAAGGTTATATAGAGATATGTGTCTATACATATAAAAGAGTTTATCTGTGTGTAGTTCTTTCTAAATTGTTTTCTATACATTTTCCAATTGTGCCATCCTTTTTTTCCTGAAGATTATTAAATGTTGAAATTGGGTTCAATAAAGTTCAATTAAATTATAGTCCTGTCTGCCTTGTCCGTACTGGAAATTAGTAAGTGTTAACTTTCTCTTTTGTGTCTCAAGGGTAATATAGGTAAGGGATTTTTTTCTTTGATTATCTCTATCTGCATAGGTATTATAATGCAATTACCTTTTGTAGGAACTGAAAAGTTGATTTTTATAAGCATATTCACAGAAAATGTCTTGGGCATTGCAAGCTTGTCTTTATGGTCTTAAGTCTTTGTAGACTGTGGATGCCAGAGTTCTTTCTGAAATTGTCCTTTGGAAGAGTTTTTGTAATCTGTTTAGTGTCTAAGTTAGTGTCTAGATTTAGTGTCTAAATTAACTCGTAAAACTTCTCTCCTTACCCTTCTTCCTCATAAAAGTTATATTTATAGTGTAATTGAGAAATAGAATTTTTGGTTTTCCTCAGGAAGAAATTTACTTTGCAGGTTTATTTTTGTGTTTAACTGCATCCCAGAATTCATCTAATATGAAACTGGTTTTGAGTAATGCATGTGTTAATTTGCTTCTTTGTTATATTTTTAAAAAATTTTCGAGATATTGTAGAGCGTTTCTCAAATCTTTCATTTTCAGTCAGTTATTTTTTTCTTCATTTTTCTGTTTTCTTCATTTTTCTCTGCAATGTTTTCATGAGTAGCATTAATCGCACAAAATAATAACACTAAACCCGCACAATTCTAGATCTTAAAAGTACTAAATCTTTGCAATTGTTTCTTTCCAAATGTAAATTTAGTATTAGTTCCTGAAATTAAATGATAGTTTTAGACTTTCTGATTCCAAATTATTTCAGTAATGGAAAAGTTGCATAAATACTAGGCTTCTCAGGATGATGTAAGCTGATGAGTGTAGCAGAGTTGAAATGAAGAATCTGAGACTTCTATTTTCTGCTTTTAGACACTGTATGGTTCTAAAACTCTGTGATGCATATTTTCCATGTTCAGATAAGTGATTCCACTTAGTACTACTTAACTCAATTTAATTTTTTACATTTGTTATTCGGCAATAGTGTTCCACTGATTTAAAACTTTAGGGTTTGGGTATGTTATAAAATAACGCGTACAGTGACTTTGTAATCTGTTTTCCCTTTACCATCAGATGGAACTTTTAGAAGAGAAAAACCTAATCAAAACTCAGTCTCGACAGCTGGAAAAAATAAAAGTTGAATGTGATAAATTGACAGAAGAATTAACCCAAAATGAAGAAGAAAATATAAAACTAAAACGGAAATGTGAGTTTGTAAAACAAGAACTGGAGAAAAAGGTAAAATTAACTGATTTGAACCATTATTTGTTTATCTGCTGATAATACCTAAAATAAATGATGGATTATAGAAATAGATGGTAAGCCTAAAAAACCCCAGCATGTATGTATTAAAGAATATAACCAGTCATACCACAGTACACAATTTCTATATAAATGAAAGAAGACAAAAGTGCTTTGGCTGAGTTATGACCTGTATCCCTCCAAAGATTTGCTAGTATTACTTAGGGCTAGAAATATAAATCCTGTTGCTTGCCTGATCTGTAATATAGATAACTAACAAATGTTTAACCAACCACTTCTAGTTCTGTTCATATTTTTCTTCAAGAAGCAGTGGAGCTATGAATAATTTAGAGGTAATTTGAAGAAGATATGCAATATAAGCATAGTAAAAGAAATTCTAACTAATGTTGGAGTGGTGGATTTTTTGGGTTTTTGGTTTTTTTTTTTTTTTTTTGATAGTATGGAGATAGAAAAATGTTAAACCTGGCATTTCTTTAGCTTTCTAAACTATCAGGAAGTGGTTTAAATGCTAAACTTGTCAGACTAATAAAAAGTACCTGAAATGAAAATTCAGAATGCGTTTTATCTATGTTGTCATTTTAGTTCTATAATATCTATTATTAAGAAAATGTGTTTATAGGGGTGTACATAGGCTTCTGTAGTCTGCTGTGAACTAGCTCCAACCTTAGCTAATATTGGGAAGACACTGTTTTTAGACCAAAATCATCTTTTATATCTAAATTGAAAAAGATCAGAGAAGTTTTTAAGCATGCAATCCTGTGGTCTCAACTTTTGAAGGTAAATGCAGATGGAGACTTCTGCTAGATTTCATTAATGGTTAACTTAAGAGAATATTTGCTATTGTGGTTTCGTGGCTTGTCAAAAGGGGTGTTAGGATGGGGGAAATAATATTACCTCATGAGACATCTCATACTAGCGTAGAGTTGTGGCAATGCAGCAGAAGCTTATTGTGTTACAAAATACTTCCTTTTCTTTGACATGCTTTTTATACTTTTAATAGCATTCTCTTCTTAATGCAAATGCTAATTCAAAGAAGCGTAAGATTTATAGCTATGATGGGATTTTTTATAGCTATACCTTGGATTTTTTTTTTCATGAAAGATGGAGGAGCAGAGAATAATGGTAACATGGTTGGTTTCTTTCCTTTTCCTTCTGTGCACTTCCAAGTCATTACTGACTGTTTCTCCTGTAGGCTCTGGATGCAGAATGTTAAGGAATGTTAGCACACTCAGAAAATCAAGCAGATAAGAAATAAATAAAGTTACATATTCTGTTTTAGTCATGGTCTTTGGGAATGAACTTTGACATGTGATGGACTGCATTCAGTGAATAGTGAGATAACAGAATACTGAGACTGAAAATATATACAGTGCAATCTTATTACTTTCAGAATACTTACCTATGTCAAAACTGTTCAACTGCTATCTTTATAGTACAGAAATACTGGAACCTGTCCATCTTACAAAATCTTATGATTTCTTCAGTTTGAAATAACTACTGTCTGTCTCAAGTATTTTTGTATTAATTAAATGAAAAAATCAGACTGCTTATCAAGTGTGGGTGTTTCACACTTGTAGGTCACCTATATTAAAAACACCTATTTCACTAATAGAAGTAACACCTATACATATATATGTATACAACCTCCTGAAAGGAGGTAGCAAGGTGGGTGTTGGTCTCTTCTCCCAATTAACAAAGGGTAGGACAAGAGCAAATAGCCTTAAGCTGTGTCAGGGGAGATTTAGATTGAGTATTAGGAAAAATTTATTCACACGTTGGAACAGGCTGCACAGGGAAGTGGTTGAGTCACCACCCCTGGAGGTGTTCAGAAGACATCTAGCTGTCGTGTTCAGGGTCATGGTTTAGTGGTGGACTTGGCAGTATGGGGGTTTGCAGTTGGACTCTAAGATCATGGAGTCCTTTTCCAGCATAAATGGTTCTATGATTTCATATATATCCCATTCATGGAACTTGTGTTAGACATTACCTAACTCCACACTGGTGTCTCATAAGAGCAATGTATGCAGATTTCCAACAAATATACTTCAAACAGTTGTACCTTCTCATTGTGGAGGTCCACAATTAATAAATTTTTGAAATTCTTGCTCTTCTCACCATTCTTGGTGCAACTTGTGCCTGTTAAAGTGTTTACCCTTTGCTGCATTACATCCTCCTGATCTCAGCAGCAGACAGATTTGTTTCAATTTCACTTATTCTCACAAGATAGGTTTTTCTATATGATGCATCATTCATTTTTCTGTTATGATGCATAATTCAATATTTTGTGTAATCCAGCAGCAGTTTTGTTTAGTTTTACTTGGCACCTCTATTGTAAGTATAAAAGAAGAGAATCTGAATTTTGAAAACATATGTAACATATTTAATCAACTTTCTGACATTAGATAATAACATAAAATGCTTTCCTCAGTGCCACTCACTTTCCTATGAGATATTCTTTGAGTAGTTTTCCTTTGAGGGCACACTGACTGCCAATAAAATTTTCCTTCTGGGATCTCTTTTCTGCTGATAGAGATTAGATGCCTATAATTGATTCAGAGCAAAAGATAGTAATGGGAGTATTTGCTCTGAGCTCTTTTTCTACTCATGAGATTTGTAATAGAACATCTATTTTTGACTTTGAAAACAGGCTTTATGATTGTTGAGTTTGGATTTGGTAGCAGTTTCTTCATAACTGATTTACAGGATAGTAAGGAGAATCAAGGGAGGAAGTTGCAAGTGCTATTTGAAGGTATTATTTTTCCATGGCAAGGAGTTGAATTTAGCATGACTGAGTACAGTGTGATTATAAGATTGAAAGATATATTGCTAATGATGAATGTTATATTATTAATGCAATAATTTCTTTGTTTTGTTTTTCCTCTTTCTCTCCAGAAAAAACAGATCAGCAATGAAGAAGATCATTTGAGAAAGATGAGTGAGGCCAGACTGCAGTTTAAAGATCAGCTGCGTCACTTAGAAATGGAACAGCAATCCATTCTCTCCATGATAGGAAGTGAAATTGATACTGCTTGTGAAATCTTTTCTCGGGACTCCATGGAGAAATTCAAAGTAATTCTAGGTTTTAAGTATACTGCAAGTTTTGTTATTTTTTTAATGAAAGTTTGCAGCAGAGCTTGTATGCATTGTTGTCAGTGTTGTATAGATAATCATTCTAATAGAATTATAGATATTTAGCTGGTACAGAGGGACATTGCTAGGGATTAGAATGGGATACTATGAAGAACTGTCCATGCATTAATTGGTACTGCTTGCTTTTGCCTTTTTTGTTTTTTGTGAGAAATAGTGCTTCTTTTGCTTGTGTGAAAAGACCTTTTATCAGCAAAATTTTGAGGTAGGTTTTCTTAGGCAGTGTTCCTAGAGTTGGGAAGTCCTCAAGAAAGACCTAAAATGCTTTTAAAATTGAGAGAAAATGAAAGGAAGGTTTTGTTAAAAGATGACTTGGGTGCTTTGTTTTTTATGTAGACAACTAAATACTGGAAATGAAAAAAGTTTATAACCTCCTATTTTGAGGAGCAGGTCCTTGTATCCAGGAAACTGGTAGCTTGCTGTAACTTTTTTTTTCACTATTTTACTACTTCTCCTGCAACTCCTGTCTCCCTGTAGCTCTTCTTCTGAGCATTTTCATTTGATCCACAGGTTCAGAAACCACTCTTCCTCCCTTCGTATGACTCTACATGACTAATCCTCTTAAATCAGCATTGTACATTTCTGAGAATAAAGAGAGTGGAGCATCTGACTCAGCTTGTTGCCACACTCACAAATGCTTGACCTGGTGGCCTTTTAGCCTTAGCTGCAACCCCTGAGTATGCTCAGATTACATCTTTTTTTGTCTTGCTGTTTAAACAGAGAATATTTTGTAGTTCCTGGTCATCTGACTGGGCTAGGCTGCTTTTGAAATAGGAATTTTTCACAACTGACACAATTACTTCATTTACTTATGGAGTTGGGATGTTGCAGCACAAAACTAGATGAGAATTCTAAAAGAATGTATTTGACAAACAAGCTTTCTCCTCTGTATCCTTACAGATAGGTCTAGTTTTTTATTAAGTTTTGTTATCTGCTCTAGTTGCCAGATTCTTGATCATTGAGCCATACCTTCTAGGACTTGCTTCCCACCTCGTGCAGCGTTTTTGGTTTCTGGATAAAGTTTTGCAGATCCCTGTTTGGACAATTCTCCTTATTTTTTTTATCACTGGCAAACTTAAACTAGTTCTGAATGTGAATTTTTGACTAGACAGCTAATGTGAAAAAAAGTTAGTTTTTTTTTTAAAAAAAAAAAGAAGCTTCCTTTGTTATATTGTTCCTCTGCCCAATACTTTAGGTACTGCCATGGTTTCTAAAAAGTTTCGCCCTTCAAGAAGTTGCCACTGCAACTTGGGTGAGCAAGGAGGAATTGGATGGATAAATACTTGTATTCAGAGAAGTCAAACACTAGGCTTAATCTTCCTTGATAAAAAATGTATTTGCCTGGTGAATTTCCAGTAAACAGAAAAGACTTTCTTCCTTCTATGTTTAATTCCCATTTTATGTCTGTTTCTTTGTCTCCTGCTTTTCCATAGGCAATATCCCTTACACCAACAGTACTGAATGATCCTCATCGCTGGCTAGCAGAAACAAAGGTAATAGTCAAAACTCTTGAAATTTTACTAAAAAAGCTAATATCCAACATTTGAGCAACCTGGTGTAGTGGAAAGTGTCCCTCCACATGGCAGGGAGTTCGAACTAGATGCTAGATGATCCTTAAGGTCCTTTTCAGCCCTGACTATTGAGTGAGGGGGTGAGTCTATGAATGGATGGATCTGATTCAGTTGAAAGTCCGTTTAAAATGGCACTTAAAAGGTAAAAGGAAAAACACGAAAGCATTCCTTTGGCAATAATTCTGATATTTCCAGACTGTTATTTCAACTGATAGAATAATTTTCCAAATGTTTCTATCAACAAGAAATAGCCATCTCTGTAGCAAAATAAATAGCAATGTTGTTTTCACCAAAAAAAAGGCATAGCAGTGATAGCCTTTGGATTTGGTTCAAATTTTTTCAGATGAGTAAAGCATGAGAATGCAGTCAGCAGGTTAAGTGTCTCTTACAGTATTATCAGAAGGCAAGAGATGATTTTAAATAAGGCTGGTATTTATTAAATCTAAAATACATTCGATTGGATTCTTGGAAAATGAACAATTTTTCTTTCCCCTTTGAAGCTTTCAAATCCTATAATGTGAGGGCACAAATGCTTGAAAACATCTTCAAGGTGATGACTGTAACTCATAAATCTTGCCTTTCATTTTGCAGCTTTCTTCCAGCTCCCTCAACTCACACACATAAGCACATTTCTTACCCATATCTTTTAAAAGAATTAAGTTTCTCATGATCAAAATAGATCACAAACTGTGGAAGACAACTGGTGTTCTTGCTTCATGTAGAAAGGTCAAAGCCACAGGACTTAAGGAAAAAAAATTGCAAATGTTTGCCATGTAAGAGAAGGTTATTCATGGTGTGTGGTCTGTATAAAACTTGTAGACCCAGAAACACTATGACTATAGATAATGTAGATAAGATTGGAATCAAAGGAGAAATGTTATGGAGGAAGTATTTTCTTCATTTGAAAAAGTGACACTGACATATGATTAAAAAGAACTTTCAAAGAGTGCCTAGTAATATTTTGCATACATTTCTCACCCAAGTTTATTTAGCTGCTAGAGGGAAGTTTAGAATGAATGACTACTTAAAATGACACTTTTATTTTCTTTTGTTTTTAAATAAGCTGTGTGAAAGCATTCCATTTGATCACTTCTAGATTTACTGTATTGATCACAACCTTATCAATGAGATCTTTTTCTCCTCTGAGTAAACCTTAAATATTGACTTTTGCTGACTCGAAAGGATTGATGTCACTTTTTTAGAAAGGAGAAAATACTTTAAATTCTGTCAACATAAATTAGAGAGAAAAAGTTATTCTGGAAGGAAGGCCTATCTCTTTGTGTCTGTGTGCACTAATTCAATGTGAATTTCCATATCTACCCTAGCAAATTCATGCTTCTGATTTAAAAAGAAATAAAATAATACAAAAGAAAACCACTGTATTGGCTTTTCACATATAATTATCAAGAAAAATATGTCTTTTGAGTCTTTTGAAGGTCAACATATGTTCTCTTAATATATCTGAATGTCCCCTATTATTATTTTTCAGATAGCTACAAATGAATAATCTGTGACTCCAAAGACAATTTGGTCAGTGAACATTTACGTCCTTTTATTTTCATAAGAATTCTTTACTTTTTATTTACTTTTTAATGTAGACTAAGCTTCAGTGGCTGTGTGAGGAGGTAAAGGAAAGAGAAAGTAAGGAAAAAAAGCTGCGATGCTACTTGCTGCAAAGCCGAGAACAGCTCAAGCACTTTACACAGATAAAGGAGACTGAACATCAGTCTCTCTTTAAACAGATAAAAAACCAAGAAAAACTTTTGGAAGAAGTTCACAGAGAAAAAAGAGGTATGTTACTGGTTCAATTTTTGTTAATAAAAGGGAGAAGGTATTTAAAATTCTGTTAATTATAATTTCTATGGCACATTTTATCATTTTATCAACTAGTTATTGCAAACTGCAGTGTGCTAGTGATAATCAAGAAAAATGTTAGGTTTGTGGGTTTTTGTTTTCCCTCACTGACAAAAAAGGCAAATGCAATCAACTGTGTTTCAACCCAGTAGAGTGGCTGAATAACAAAAGAGTTTACATCATGCACAGTGGATATAGAAATTATTTTCCAGCTGTACCATCTGGGACATTGCACGACCCAAGCAAAAAGGGATTATACAAGAGACTGAGGCAGTCTGAGTTAGACTGCTATTTACATAGCTCGCTGTGTCATGGTACGATCTTTCATTGTCTTCTGTTCCCTCAGTTTTGAAAGAAAGGTGTCACCTTTTAGGTTTTCTTCAGAAACCTTCTTCCATCCTTTATTCAGGACTCCATACTGATATAATTGGACAGAATAAGTATTATCTTTAATTATTTTGTTAGTTGTCACTTTGTGCTGATAGATGTAGACTCAGATAAGAGTAAACTTTTAGTAAGTGTAGTTATAGAGTAAACTTTTAGTAAGTGCAGTTATAGCTTCTAGTGGCTGGCATTATTGAAAATGTTTTGTGAAATGTAGCAAAAACAAAACTGCCTGGTTTTGGCTAGAACAAAGTAAATTCTCTTCCTAGTAGCTGACACATGCTGTTTTGAATTTAATATGATAGTAATGTTGATAACACACTGATGATTTAGTTGTTGCACCCTAAGTCAAGGACTTTTCAGTTTTCCATGCTGTGATAGTGAGCAGGTGCACAAATAGCTGCAAGGGAGCATGGCCAGGCCAGGGGAACTGGCCAAAGGGATATTCTGTATATTAGAACATTATTCCCAGTATATAAGCACAGGGGAGTTGTCTGGGAGGAGTCAATCGCAGCTGGAGAAGGGGCTGGACATTGCTTGGTGGTGAGCAGTGGTATTCTTTGTCACTTGGGATTTTTTTGGTTTTATTTCTATCTTTTTGGTTGTTTCCCTTTTCTTTTTATTTCTTTTTTTGTTTTTAATTTTTTTTAATTTTATTTTTTCAATTCTTAAACTGTTTTTGTCTAATTCCATGAGATTTAGCTTCCTTCTGATTCTTGTCTCCATTTCACCAATGGAGTATGTGTATGTCAGCAAGTGTCTGTATGGTACTTAGTTGCCATCTGGGGTTAAACCACCACCACAGCAGCAATAACAGATAAAAACATTCTTGTAAATATTTTATGGAACAATGCAGGTTATTTTTTTTAAAAAGAATTGTAAGATTCTGTCAAAATTTTCTTCCTCCACTTACAAAGAACTTTGAAAGAGAACATGCTTTGATCTTTCAAGCTTGAATATTTCTATTGCTATCCTTCATTTGTTAAGAAAGATGGCACACAGACCCTGATATGACATTAATAGTGCTTTAGTGTTTTTATATTTGAATAATTATCTGCTAAGATGATCTCCCTGAGGCCTTATTTGCCATTTTAATGCAAGTGCATAGGAAATAAAGCAAACCTTACTTAGTTCTCAATTCTATTGTACTTATTTGGTTTAGACTTTGTGGAACAACTCACAGCCTGCATTTAAATTTCAAGCTGTAGGTCAAGTTATTATGGGCAGTTATTAAACTGAAAAGAGTGGTAAGAAGTAATGCTGTAAACTGAGAACAAAAAATAGTGTGTAATCTTATACCTTCTATTTATAAGGGCCATTTCTTTTTCCCTCCAGTTATGCTCAGTTCCATTTGTTACTTCACATACTACAACTTCCGCAGTTTTAAGTAAATGGTGTTCTTCTCTTGTCTTCTCTAGAGGTGGATGCTGGTTAAAAGTAGGTAAGAGAAAGGAAGTAACTGTTAAATAGTTGTTAAAGTTTTCTGTGTAGCAGGAAACAGTAAACATTCTTTAAAATTCCACTAAATAAAGGATGAGAAATAGGACTTGCAAAAACGTGACACAGTGCCAACAATGCAGGCCAGTGTTAAGTTTAAAACCTTGCATCAGGATACACACAGAGAATCTGAGGATCCAGAGCCACATGGGTATGAAGGTAGAAACAGAGGAAGATAGGTAATTTTGGCTGCTGTTAATGGATTTTCCCAAAATATCCTCCTTGCTATCTTCACTTAAAAATGTTCATAAAACATTAATTTTTGTTTTGAATTTTATTTCTGATTTAAATAGTGGTAATTTACTATTTTATTAGGAAATAGGGAGTCAGGAGTGTGTTCATAAGCAACTATCAAGCACCTTATTCTCTCTTTACACTCCATGGTTTTTTAATGAGATATAATTTGAAACCTGGTCATGTGAGGTGGTAGTTGGTAGGGTGTTTTTTGGTGTGTTGTTTGGTAGAATTTTTTTATTTGTTTTTGGACACCACTGTGAAAATAATGTTGGAGGAGAGATTCAGGTACTTCCAATTACAAAGCCAATTTTTTATATATACAATTAAGAATTGTCTTCATGTCTGTAAATTTATGATTTACTTTTTCATGTTCCAGTTTGATTAGGTCTGGTAGTGAGTAGTCTTGTGCATACAGATGAAGTTACCATGATTTGGCTCAGTACCAGTGTATTTCTTCAGCTTTAGCCCTGTGGTGTCTCAGCCCTTCCAGCAGTGCGTCTGGTTCTCTTAATAGTATTCAAGACTTTATTAATTCGGTAAATGTTCATTCCTGTTAGAGATAGGGAATTAAAATACATCTGAGCCCAACTTCCTGGTATGTCATTAATTTGGCAAGATAGTTGGTAGTTACCGAATAACTGATAGCTGTAACAGAAGCCACAGTATGGCTGTCACCTGTATGGTGTTCAGCGTGGGACTGTGCAGGGAAGTACTGATGTGATGATTAAATATAAGAACTATAAATTCAAGTAAGGAATGTGCTTCTCTGAGTGACAAAGGGATAGTTGGTACTGTTTCAGAGATGTTGGTCTGTAGACTCACTTTTCTTCGCGAGTGGGCTTAGTATGAAGAGTAGGAATATGATAATAAAAATTGGAGACTTAAAAAAAATTTGGTGGCATTTTTGGTATGCAGAATGGAATAGCATTGGAATAGTTTAATTTCATTTACCTGATGCCAAGAAAGGAAATATTATGTATTATTTATTTTTACTGCTTTTAAACCAATTTTGAATTTGAAGCCAGAGTCAGAAGTTCCTTATAGTGTTTACAAACACTGAACAAAATTTTAAGAGCTTTTTATTAGTGCACCAATAGGCAGGTTGACTTGGTTTTCAATATAAATTTCTTGTGCCACTAATTAAATGACAGAGCATGTGACAGTGTATGCAAGAATAATGGAGCTACAATCTCCACATGAATTTAATTGATTTGTTTTACAGTCATGTCAACTTAGATTGTTCTTTTTAATTTGCAAATTATGACCTTCATTACACCAAATCAGGGCTTTTTTAAAAAATGGTAGAAGATAGAGAAATAATAGAATGTAATATCTGTTAATGTGAGTTTTGAGTGCTGTTTTGCATCAAGTGATGCATTTAAATGTTTAAAAAGGGTTGGTTTTTTTTAAAAAAAAAGGGTGCAAGACAAAAACTGACTGCTTTTATATCTTGAACAAATACTCTTACATACTGAATGAAAAGCTCAGCCTTGATTATGATGCAAGTAGTAGAATGTAAACATGTAAATAGTTTAATGGATCTATGACTTGAACATGAAAATTGGAAAAACTACTTTCCCAGAGGGAAAAAAAGAAAACACAGCTAAAAGCATAAAAAAGGTGTTAAGCCAAAAGGAGAAAGCAATCCATCAAAATGATAAAAAATTTAAATTAAGGATACATAATGCTGGTTGGCTTTTGTTTCTTAAACATAAAAAATGGAAGTACTTGCGCAATACTAAGGCACCCAGTAATGAAATTATGGGTGAATCCCAGGTGCAGGAATAAAGCAAATGAAGGCAGTATGTATTTAATTGGTAAAAAAACGCCCTTCACTTGTTTTTTTTTAGAAACACCAATGTGTCCTTGACAGTATTGCTAAATTAAATGGATATTCAATCAAATTTGATTGAATGGATGAAAATATTTTCTGCTGTGTTTGGAATGACGTAGATTTTAGATGGAGTATGGAGTATTTTATCAGATTCTGTGAATAACCATGAATATCCATGGATGTGGTTGACTGTCCCCAGCAATACAAACCACGTGTCTGAGTACCTGATATAGTCTGAAAATACTCCATTAATTTAAGTTCATATATATCAAAATTATGAGAATGAGACAGAGAAATTGTATCCTCAAGAAATTAATTTGCTAATTTCCTTTCTGTGGATCTGATAATGTAGTTTTCTCATGGGGTTTTTTTGGGAGAAAGAACAAAAATAGAGATTTATGATGGATGTACCAAAAGTAGGTAGGATAAATATTTAAATTGCTTTGTTGATGAACATGTTTAAAGAGGTTTTATTAGCTTAAATAGGCCTACTAAAACTTTTAACTGTTTTTTTTTGTCTTTTCTCTTCACCAAAGCATTTGTAAATACCTAGGATATTGTAGCCTTTTGAATCCTCCTTACGAATCTCTGTAGAAGTGTTAACATTATCACTGTGGTACCTGTGGTGGTATAAACTGGCTGTCCATGTGGTATAATCCTGAAAAATACAAGTAAGCTAACTTAAAGATTAATGGGTGAGAGAATAGAGAATGAAGCAAAATGCAGTTGTGAAGCACAGAGTTTCAGGATTGTTTGCAGAGTAGCAGAAGTTTCATAGTTATCTAGTGATGCTTCAAGATCAGCTACATTTGTCTTCCGTTCTTGATAAGAGTATCATGCTTCAGAGTTTAGAAATTCAGAAGTCTAGCAATATTTATAAATACAGAAGAACTGAAGAGGATGTGAGTTCTGATTTCAGGTTTGCAGATTTGTGCTTTGGATACAGTTCACTGCTTAACAAGATATTTTTCTAGCATGCTGCACAATGGGATATTTCAGTAAATAGCCATTTGGATTCCATTTTTCCTCTTAGAGTGATTTTGGTCTCACAATCAAATTTATTTCAATAGCATTGCATTAGGTATTCAATCTGTTAACAAAATGGACGAAGGTCTGAGGAAATAAAATGCAGAAGTTCTGGTTTCTTAACTAAGCTTCATTTGCGTTCTGGAATCACTGAGCATGCCAAGGTGTTCTTAAAACCTATTAAAAAATTAGTTTAGCTAATAAGGATTTTATTTTTATTATCTTTTTAATGCCGTTGTCAGGAATTGTGCCCAAGACCTAGCACAAATTTCTTTCATTTATTGCATTTCTATATGGTCTAAGCCAGACTGTTGTAGTCTCAAAAGTTCATCATTTGAATCAGTGGAAGTCTATAGTTGATCCTAGATGCACCCATTTGTCTTATAAACTTAGATTTACTTTAATTGCCTTTCCAGGAAAATCTTGGAGTATATTGACATTTATATAAGCTAGGCATAATGTGTTATATAGTGGCGGACGTAAAGTCTGCGCAGTTCTTTTGTTTCAGGATAATATACTGCTACTTCAGAGAAGACACGGATAGTCAACAAATAAATGTTTAGCAAAATAAGACCTGACATATTTGTCAAGGCTGTATCTGTTCTTTTTTAAATGAAACAATGTTAGTAAGGCTGTAGTGATATAAGAAGAGCAGGTGCATTGCTTCTGTTTACAGATTGTGTAAAACAGTATTTGCAGAATATTTTGAGATAAATCAAAGTCCCAGGTGATGCAGGACATATTCTGTACCAATTCTCGATGTCTACTGCGATAATACTTTGTAATCACTCTTAAATTATTACATATTTAGAATTTCTCTTATATAGGTTATACTGCTAAGTAAAGCTTAAGAAGGTAACAATTCTGGTCCTGAGCTATGATAGACTGATGTTAGATGCTTTTGTCACAAGCACAAACCTGAACTGGGCAAGTCTGTAGTGTTTGTCTTCATGCATTAAGTTTATCACTCATGCATTGATCATTGTGCATTGTCTCAGATTTGAGGATACAAAAATCAAATTTTGAAAGACTTACATTTTAGCTGGTTTTAGTGCTGGTGTCATCTCTATGAATCATACAGTACCTCTAGTTTCATCACTTGTGATGAAAACAAGTATATTTTACAAAGATTTTGGTAAGTGATTCCTGAAGCAAGACATCAGTTTATTTTAATTTCTTTTTTTTTCTATTAGGTTCAGTCAGGATTATCCGTTATTCATCTGCTGTGGATAGTGTAGACTCAAAAGAGCCTGTTAGATCAAAGTAGATTAAAAATGTAGGTAAAACTCTGCTTTGACAAAACCTAATCTTTCAGATTATATTCCTGTTTGTTTCTACTTGAAAGTCAGTAAGTCCAATTTTTGTTTGAGTCAGGAACACTAAAGCAGAAAGAGCAAAAATTTAAAATAAAAGACTGTAGTACATTGAATGCAAATACACTGATGCTGAGCAATCTGTTATTAAACTGAGGAAAAGTATGAAATTGAGAACCAGTGAAAATCAAAATAGTCTGCAATCTTTCTATTATGACTCGTTATGTTTCTTTTAATAGTAAAGTACATATGCTGTTTTGAAGACAACTTTGTCTGATTCTGCCCTTTCAGCTTTGTTTCTTTCTTTTTTATTAATTTTCTTTTTCTCATATATTGCATGATATTGCCCTTGTTTGAACAAGAATCCTTTCTGTGGCAACAAGAAACATCACAAGGTATTTTCAGGTCATCTTTTATTGACCAGTGAATGGGAGCATCAAGTGGAGAGAACACTCTTTTAAGCATACATACAGGAAGGAATCTGAAGAATTTCAGAGAAACTCTTCATAGTACTTGGTTTTCATAGTGAGCTTCAAAATGCATTAAGTTGAAATACCATTGCTATTAAAATAATTTATTTCTTCTTAATAGTGTTCTTGCCCTTTAAATAATGTTTGGTTTTTTTAATGTGATGGGGGAAGGAGGAGGGAGGACTTCTAAGTTATTTTAAACTTTGCCAAAATGAACCTGCGTTCAGAGTCTTAGAAGAATGGAATTAAACCCAAATCATTCAGAAATCTTACCCTGTGGAATTTTTTTAATTGGAAAACTGGAAATATCTGACTGGACATGCATTTCTGTAATTATCTAGTATTTTTCTGGAGCCGTTTTCGTTTGACATTATCTTTTTATGCACTCATAAAAATATGGCTGCCATTGTGAAAAAGAGAAGGTAAGAGATGGGATCATACTGTAGCTAAGATGTTTTCAAGACTTCCTTTCATTTCTTTTTTCTTTCTGAATCACATACTTTAGATGATTATCTGAAACTTACGTACAGATTTTTAGTTTGGAAAGCATGATGAGTCCTTTAAATTGCTGGGTTTGTACTGCTCACTAACAGTAAGACACTAAATTTATTAGTTTTACTTCTTGGTTTACCTGCACATACCTGAAACTAAATCAAAATTAACAAGAATAACCTGGGGGATGGGGATTCAGTGTATATTAAATAGTTAAAATGTATTATTTAATCTTTTCTTTCTTTTGTGAATGATGACTTTTTTCTTTAAACCAAGCTAAAATAGCTGGTGTTCTATGAACTAGTGAGTTTTTTGGGATTTTTTACAGCTTTTGAAATGATGGCATAGGACTATTTATAAGCACAATTACAGCTTAACAGTGGTTTTACACTATATAATAAAGAGAATCTTGTAATCAACTGTACAACTTTATCAGGACTCCTTGAATTAATATGAAAGGTGCTGTCAAGCTTTCAGGTTATGTACTATATTTCTATACCAAACTGGTATCATCAATTTACAGCTATTAAATTTAAAAAAACCGAACCAAACAAAAACTACCCCAACACAGACACTTCCACACTTGTCTTGAATTCAATATTTTTCTGAGAAGTATATAACAGAAACATGCAATCTGTCATTTAGTCTTCTTTAGGTAACAATGACATCCTGAAGAAACTCTTTAATATCTGATAAGATGTCAGTTTAATTAAATAATATGCTGCCTTACAGGAAATAAAACTGAACCAAGGGCTCTATGTTCCTCTCCTATTGTACCTATTCCCTTGGTCAAAGCCATCTTAGTCTAAAATACAGATGAATCATATTGGAAATTTGAACAGAAATGGAAAAAAAATGCTATCTAAGACTTAGTATAGTAAAGTTCCTGAAATTAAAGAAGTATTTAAAATCTTGCATCTTGCTATATCATAGATTCAATATCTTTCAAAATGAGAGCTTGTGTAGTGGTTTTGCCTAGAATTTTTCAGGCTGTAATAAAATATGTTTTTCAGTGTAGTTCATTGCTATGTTAATAACTTTTATATCCTTTCAGCTGACATGCTATTTAAAATCCTTTTTTTTCCCCTAAAGTGTGTTCTAATGATATTGTGTATTTGGAGAATTGAAGTTTAAATCCTATGTCAGTACCAAAAAATTCCACACTTTGAGAAGAGCTTCAGTCATCAGTAAAACCAATTCTTAATGTTGACTGTATACAACAAAATAATATTAACTACAGAATACACATTGTAAGTGAATTCTTGAAAAAAAGGAAATCTAGCTGGTTTTGGCTTTTTTTTAATATAAAGATTAAATAAGTGGTATTTAATCTGTTTGCACATTTTTTTCCTTCTAGTGGCTTAAATATGACAAATTCCTAGGTTGAATATTTACTCTGATCAGCATGTTCAAGGTAACAACTGTCTATATCTAACACCTTTTTTTTCCTTCTTGGTTTTGGTTTAAGTAAATGGGAACTGTGATTGGTACGTTGAATGCTTTACATATTTTGTAGTTAGAAGGGAAAATCCTTAAAAATGTTTTAGAGCCAAGCAAGACAAGCAAATTAACTATAGAGTTCATGCAGTAGGAGTGATTAGAACAATAAGCTACTAATTGTTTTTACTAAATGACAAGTCCTTCTATGTAATTTTTAAAAAATTCACATGTAATAATGGCACATATGTCTGAATCTTTAGAGTGGGCAGAGAGAGTCAGTACTTTTCTTGTCTGCATCTGTTACATCTTTAGGATAAAGTCGTAACATAGTCAAGGGCATGATTTGGATACTTCTGCCTGTTTTAAGGGACTTGCCTTGCAGGTTATTAAGCACTGTTAGTAAACATTATTGTAAAGTTTTATTTTTTTTGCTAAAACAGATACAGTATCTGGGTCATAAAGAGTATATGCTTGCTCCTGGTTAAGTATAAAAAAAAAAGAGAGAACTGAGCTTGGTCTCCTATTCCTCAGCTGGATTTCTTAATTCTACACTGATAGTACTCTGATAACTATTTTTAAAATACACATGTTCATATTGCAGTACTTATTTTTTGAGTATTTGAGCACTACATTTGTGCAACATTATATACTGCCAGTATGTAAATCTCTGTTTAGTGGTAAACATTTAAATGTAAAATTTGTCAACTTAATTTTTGTTTCAGAATTCTAACGTATATGATTTTGTTGTGGATATTTTATTTGTTTTAGTATGCCTGGTAAATTGAGATGCCTACCACTAGAGAAAGAAACTAAGTGAAAACCCAAGAAAACATCCATTGAAATATATATATATATATGTTCTTCATGCATATGTACATACTGCATCCATGTTGTACGTACTTCAGCTGCCAGGACAAAAACTTTGTCTTCCTGGTTTTAATTATATTTGATGACTCGGCCGTAAAACATTGCTTTCTTGATTAGATTGAAGTTCTAGGAATAGCATTTTCTGAAAAGAATGCTTGAATATCGTCTGTATGGAAAATTGCTTCTACTTGCAAAATCAAATGATCAGGCAGTATACCATTCCTTGCAAGACACTATATAAAATGAAAAAATACTAGTGAAGTAATTTTGTTCTAATGGGACGTGCTTAAAATCCATGGAGCACATTTTTATTAAGAGCTCAAATGACAGAATTTTAGGACACTATTGAGTATAATGCCATAATCTTACAGCTCTTTGGTGATCCATAGTTTCTCTTTTGAGTTCTTAATGAATATCACAAACCAGTTTTTAGCAGGAGCATATTTAAATTGGCAGAGAACTTAGTTTTTCAGATGCCTTGCTTCTGTCAAGCCATGAGACATGTCATGGAACTTGAGAGGAAGTTTGCTTTGCATAGTTTCATATTATCCTCATGTCTGAGGAAGAAGGGACTTTCTTCTCCAAGCAGAGAATATTGAGCTGATGCTTCTCAAGTGTATTAAAGGGATTATAAGTATGTTGGGCTATGTTTTGTTAAAGTGGCTTTTTGAGTAAGAGTGGAATGTGAATATTCTACTATATACATTCTTGTAAAAGCTGAAGAAATATGAATACTTTGTTCTTGGTCAATGACACGTATCTACACAGACTGGTTTAATGAGTTTGTACCATGGTCTATATGTATTACAGTGGAACACATGATGCTAGAAAATAAGCAATAGAGTAGGATAAGGTCTGAACTTTAAGGTTGGAATGTTTCTAACTTGTTGCAAAAACATTTCAAATTTGAAAATACAAAAATACTCTATCCTTTCCAATATATGTATCTAATATACAATATATGTATAGTATAACATCATCAGGCTGGCTTCTGACATTGAAATATTGCATTGTGAGGGAAATAAAAACTGAAAGCTTCCTAAGATTTCTTTTTTGACTGTTTCAAAAATGATTGTATTTTAAAATCTAATATGTTTACAGTATACTACAGCTCCTATTCTGATCTGATCTTAAAACACTTCAGTGTGTGACTTCTAAAATAACTTGATTAAATAACAGTAAGCATTTTGTAGTCTTGCTGTAAGCAACAGATTTTGCTTGTTATCTGGAAGGAATTTTGATTTCCAAAGAATTATTTGCAATAAAGCCAGTGTTATCACTACTAAATTATGAATTAACTGTAATTGACAATCAATGGTATGATTATGTGGGCCATTCAGATGGACAATTACGCATTTTTCATGCGTTAATCTGTTGTTGCTATAAGAATGGCAACGTAAAATGCTTTTAGTTCACAAAATCAGCATTTCATATTTCCTGGTAATGTACAGGTATAGTGATTGAATTTGAGCATTCTATTTGTTGCTAAATTCTTAAAATTTTTGTAATTAATTAATTTTTGTTCGTTAGGAATTATGTTGATGATGATTTGCTAACTTGTAATAGTCTAACTTACTTGAGTACTAGTATAACACTATTGGACAGATCCAGGAATCATGCCACATCAGGTTGGGAAGAAATGTTGGTACGCATAGTGTCAATTCACTAGTACAGATGCCAGCTGTGATCAGGGCATTTTTACAGAGCTATATAAGAAGTGTGTGGTCATCAGAAGCTGGGTAGTTTCTTTCTCCATCTGAATCACCAATATTCAAAAAATAATATTTTGACGCCAGGTCAAGAAAAGGTAGTATCAGGTGTCTTGTCCCTTAAAATTTGTTGCGTATGTTCTGTTGTCATCTGATGTGCACCCTGAAGTACACAGTGTGCAAGTCGCAGGTGTACGCTGGTTCCAAGTTGCGTCTGACATTATTCTTTTTCCTGAGCAGTGCTTTTAATCTGTGTCCTGTAAGAGACAACTCTGTTTTTTTAAATTGCTCTAAAGACTTTGTTTGCACTGCCTTAGCAGAGCAAACAAGATCCAAGAGAAAGAGTTTATTCCAGAAGAAGTTGTAATACTGTTGTACTTCAGCTCAAGTAAACTGGTTTGCTAGTGTATAAAATACACATCAAGACAGCAGAGGGACAGACATTTACAGTAAAACAAGTTTTTATTAAATGGGAAAAAATCTCTTATTGATCATGCTAGTGCTTTGGGACAAATGAACTTTGAGGATCAAGTGTGTAGAGGAGAAGCACAGTTGTGTATTGCACTGTGACATTGTACTATGTGTAAAGTGTAGGTCTGGAAAAGATGCTGTCAGAAAGCTTGATAGAGTCAGAAAAACCCAGCGTGATTAATTTTAAATATTACTTTGAAACTGAAGGTTGTCTATGATTTGTATTTTATTGTAATTATTAAAATTGTAGATTGTCATACAGAAAAAAAAATCCAATCCTTATGTCAATTAAAAGGCCTTTTGAAATAAATATGCTGGCAACAAATGTTGTTGCAGCAAAGGAAAATTATACTAGACAAAGGGGTAAAATTATAGAAGCCACAGAAAATCATACAAACTTCTCTGTAAGAGGTAAAAAACAGTTTCTGGAAAGCAAACCCAAGTTTTCATTTTTGTTATTTTCTTTTTTTCTGAAGAAAGTTTAGAACCGTATTTTCACAGTACAAAACATATTTTAGAGTTAAGGCTTAAATCTTTACTTTTAGTCTCAGGAGCTTTAATTGATTGTAATTATATTTTGTCTTATGTAATATAAGGACACAAGGGAAGAGAAATTTAGCCATTTAATAAGATTGCTAGAGGGTATAAAAACCTTACTTAAACAGTATGAATTTTCTACATTCGGTGTACATTAAGAGAGTAGCTTTCTGTTGTTTTGTCTGTTCTCAACAGGCATGAGCAGATCAATGCACATTATAGCCTATGTCTCGTAACAGTTACACCCTTCAGGGGCATTTCCAGTGAAGCACATTTGCTGTTTGCTTGGTTCCTCTCTGTTCCTCACCTAGGAGATGATGCCCCAGCTATTGAAAACACTTTCCAAGTTTGTGTTTGTCAATATACATTATAATGTGTGCTGCAAGAGGCATCATATAAAAACATATCAAATATTTTAGCACCTTAGCAAGCTTCAGTTTGTTCCTTGCATTTGCATTGTTGAGATTAAGAGATGTGCAACTATAATGTAAATAGGTAAAGGATTAGGTGTGTAGAATACTCAATGTATTCTCCCATTTACCATGTATTTTTGTATGATTTTGACAGTCATTTTGCCATTTCTGTGATTGCTATTTAAATGTGTCTACCTGTAGAAATTATGTAGTGTTGGGAATGGGATAAGCAATTCTATAATAAACATAATTTATTTGCAGCTTTTATCAACCTTGTAATCAGATTTTCAGTGTCTTTTTATAACAAATAAAATTTTTATAGTGCATTTATTATACTGCTCATACTGGGTATACATTTCTCCATGTAATCTCCATTGTGAGACTAATGCCCTCTTACCTTTTTACTCAGTGAAAACAGCAGTGTAAATTTGGGTTTTTGTGATCAGTCTCCAGGAATTCTACTGATCAGAAATAAGGAATCAAGTGTCAGTTGAAAATGACACGTACTCCACTGCACAAGAGAAAGGGAAAAAAAAAATAAAAAAAAGGTCTGATGTTGCTATTCAGTTATAATGTATTATATATAATCTTCCTCTTAATATTCTCCTCTTTGGGAGTGTAGGAGAGATTTCTTCCTCAAATCTATGTATAAAAAGTTCTTCTTGAAAAAATTTACTAGTCTTGTTTTACTGCAGATTCTTGCGCATGGCTATGTGGAAGGAATAATAAGTTAGTGCATTTAGATAGTGTCATTTCCAAAATAGATTTTTAGATATTAAGTGAAATGTGCCATTCACCGAAAGTTGAAATGTTTACCAGCTGAGTTGGTAAGTCTCAGTTGTATATCATCAGTTACCTTGGGACAGTACAGAAACAGGATTGTCCCAGCAAGGAATAAACTTAAAGCCTAACTGCAGCTGAAAAAATTAAAAGTAAGGATTGCTATTATGGCTTTCTCCATAATTGCTAGCTCAGTTTATTGCACTTTCCTCTATAGCAGGTGTAATAGAGTGTTATATAATTTCTAGTTCCATTATGTTTGGTGTCAATGAGACATACTGACCTCTGTGCATGTGTGTTTGTTTGTTTGAAGTAAATGTTTTCTTAGAAGCTGTTTGCGTCCTAGTGATACATATGGCCATCTAGTAGAATTAAAAGCGTTCTTACAGCATTTATCAAGGAGTGAATCCCATGGAGATAGGACTTACTTTGTGTGCTTTACTCTTCTGACAAGACATCCAAGCTGCTTAAAGGTCCCTATTTTCTGAGATTGGTAGGGAAACTTAATTTTCGGACCAGTATATTTGAGCTTCCTATATTATCTGTTCTCCTATGCTGTGAGCATTGCAAATGGATTGTTTGGCTCCGATCTTCAAACAGCCCAATTAAGAAATGCACTTCTAGGCTCGGGAGAATTACTCATCTCAAGTAACAGGTGACCTTGGCTAGAAAAGCTTTCTGTCTTGCAGCTGTTGGCCTCCTTTGGTTTGCCCAGTTACTTCAATTCAAATGAGCTGCACTAGCTGCTTCAAAAACCTTGATACCCTTGATCATTGACCATTCCTTAGCTGATAGGTCTAATATCAGTTCTGTGTATATTTTTATTAAGATCTGCAGCTGCCTTTCAGATGTAGCCAAAAGGAAATTTGCTGATATGCATAAATATGGTTGGGATGATAAACATCAAAAAAAGAAAATCCTAGGATATTAAGAGAGAGCGCTCACTGAAGAAAGTGGCATTCAATTTCCTGTTTTGTCATTTACTTACGCCATACCATAATTTTTATGTAGCTACCATGCCCATAAACATATCAACATAATTTTCTAAAACAAGAAATGACAAATTATCTTTTCTAGCTTGCACTTGGTAAATGAAAAGAAATTAAGTTTCAATTTCTTTCTGTGTGCTCCTGGAAAATTTTATTCATTATCAGAAAGGAAATGTTTCTCCATTCAGGAGAGAATTGTAACAATTATATATTATATGCAGTGATAAAACAGTGTTCAGATGTATTTTCTGTTTAAAGTGTCAACTATTATGAGGACCTTGCTTTGAGACATTTCTTACTATATTTTCTTTTATATAATGCTGATTTTTTTTCTTTCCAGGTTATTTAATAGGTTTTCTAATCAAAACTATGGGAAAAAAAGCCACTGTTCAGTTTCCTTGCATAGATCTGTGCTGCGGACAGGTGTGATGACAGCTCACACACACAAATCCAAGACAATTATGAGTTAGTGGTTCAAATTGCAGTTTCCCATTCATGGAGACATTTAATATTACTGCAGACAAAAGGCTGAATTCTCATGTCTATTTTTTTCTCTCCCATCAGTGCTACTTGCTCTATCCCTTGTTCTATGTCTCCCCTTCATTAGACACCGCTATAATCATGTATTACTCAATATTAGCCATGTAGGACTGTCTGGTTTTTGCCAGTACACTGTTCCCGTTGTAATGAACTAAGACCTTTTAGAGGTCCAGGTTTGTCATTTTGCCAGAGCAGGACAAAGTAAGCAACAGCAGTGCACAACCGAGGCAGGGAGCAAAGAGACCTCTATGTATGTTGGCAAATGCAGCTGCAAACGCCATCTATGATGTGATCTGACCACATCTGGTGGAACTGGAGCACTTGGTGCTGGCACCATGTCAGCTGGGTTGGACTAGCTTCTGTGGGACATGAAGAAGGAGTAATTACATACTCATTAGTGCCCAAACTAGCTTATTTGAAGCTATACTTAAAGAATTTCATTGTAGTATAAATGTGCTATTAGATTGTTAGGGTTGAGGTTTGATGGCTTCTCAGCAAAATTTGTCAAGTAAAATTGGAAGTGTTTATTCATGACCATTGTATGTTAAATTTTTTTTAAAAAATCCGTTCTTGAAATTTGTTTCTAATAGGAGCATTATTGCCTGCATTCCAGCACTGGTTGGCTGTGTTACTGCTGCATGACTAATTGACACCTAGACACATGATAACAGTTTCATCTAGAAGTAGAATCAAGTAATTGGCATTTAAGGCCTTAGAAGCATTAATAATCATCACACAATGCTTAGTGGCAGAAATTCAGAATGTCACTATGACTTGTGTTTTGTTTGAGTTTCTAGTGTCAGAATAATTTCTAAATTCAGTAAAACTCAATTCCTCAATTAGCTGTATTTTTAGGGTTTTAAATATTAATTTTTTTCCTCATAAGAAATTCTACATAGTTATAACTGCAAGGAGACTTCTGTTACTGTAATCAAGTCATGCCAGCCTAATAATAGTCTGAAAGAAGAACTGGAGTCTTTTGATAGATGTTTCAGTAAATAGTAGCTAAAAGAAAAGCATAGCAGCATACTCCAAATCCAGTGTTTTAACTGTTCAAATGTGTCTTTGATAGTAAGAAAGATGAAATTTGAAATTGCTTTCTCTGTTACCGAAATTATATGAATATTTTATTACTACATTTAATGGTACTAAAAGTTTTGCCATGAGGAAAGTTTGTTTTGCACTTAAAATTTTTGCTCTTTTTGCCTGCAAATAAAAGGCATAATCCAGAATCTGTAATGACTAGAGGGATTTCACCATTGTTACTGTTTGAGGTTTGGATTTTGTGTTTAAAGTGCAGTTACAGGACAATGTTCCTTAGCTCATGTAAGAGGAGGGCATAGACAGTAACAATGCTGGCTTTTCCTGCTATATTCTTAACCTTTTTTTATCCTTAAGCATGTTACATGAAAAAAAAAAAGTGATATTGACACAAAGGATGTTACAAGATGAGAATAACTTGCAATTATTAGGGTTGTTTTAATATTGTTTAAATGGTTAATTTGAGCATAGATTCAACCAACAACTGTAGGACTTGTTTTTAATTTTCACATCAACCTTCTGGTTGCAGTAGATTTGTGGATATAGTTTTTATAACTAGCTAGTTTATAATCAGAAAATGTTGACATCCTGAAACTCCCAAACCATTTTCAAACCAGCTAACCAAGGCATTAATTAAAGATAATGGGAAAAAATTGTCAACTGCATTTTTGGTCTCTGGTGTGTCCCATTTTGATTTTCATGGCAGAAGCCATGCCTTTCAGATGAACTTTTTGCTTTACTGTATCAATTTTCCATGATTTTTTTCATGTTTGGGTTTTTTTGTTGTTGTATCATTCTTGATATCTATAGTTCTTATTTTCAGAGAAGAAAGTTCTTATTTGTCTAAATTATTAATTTAGTGTGAAATATGTATATTAAAAGAAAATTATAAGAAATTGTTAAATAGAGGCATAGAGAAAATTTTAGCCTGCGGTGGGTTTTTTTTTTGTCAGTAGAATCTTAGCCTTAGTAAAGGTTTCAGTAAGAAAAGCTATGGTGGTATCATCCTACAGCAGTGAAGCAGATTAAAGTCCATAGTGCAAGGACACTCAGATAGGAAATTTAGTATTCCTGGCAATGAAAAGTGGCTGCTTAAGACTGAGACAAGTTGATTGATTAATAAGTCTGCCTAAAACTGAAATTCCAGTGGTCTGACTTTCTATGCTTTTTATATGCTTTTACATCTCTGTAGAGAAGAGTTGAGCAAATAATGCAAACAAAAGGTTTTCTATAGCTCTTCAGTTGTGACTCGCTGTGAGTTAATAGCTGTATTGCTATCCCAGCTGTGTTAACTGTGATATGACATCTCTCTAGAAGAGACCCTTGACTCTATTCTGATTGGAATTCAGCTTGCTTATTTGGACACTGCTTCAGAGAACAAACCATACCTGGGTTACCACCTCTGAATTTATAATAGTGGCAGCTGTTTAGAGAAGACACTAATAATTCTAGATAAAAAATAGCAAAGATTTGCATTAACATACAGACAGTTCCTCTTCTAGATACAAAGATGTGTTTGGCACTTCAAGATTAGTTGGTACCAATCACTAGTGGCTGAAAAGCTACAGTAGGGTCTCCAGATATGATCTGCTGCTTGTAGGAGAGCCTCTATTTGAATCATAAGCCACACATTCTTGTTCTGTCCCTTTACTGTAAATAGTTCTAGTCCCTTCTTCTCTTCCTCATTCTTCCCCCACAGTTCCTCTTCCCATAGACACCCTTCTCATTAGACCTTGCTCTTACTTGAACTTTGCTTTTTTTCTTCTCAATTCCATGCGTTACAATGTATGCTGCTTGACATATAAAAGAGAAAGAATTTTGGAATAAGAGGCTAGAAAACATTTCATCTTTATAAAAACTAAATGCCTTTATGGAAAAAAATCAAATTCTGAATGCTAACTGCCGACCATAGTCTGCTTACTTCAGAAATGGGATTGTTCCAAGGTTCTAAATACTGAGCACTAGTCTCCAAACTTTGATTGCATGCCCCAACAGTAAAAAATTTGTGAGCATACCCCCCTAACATATGTATATTTATTTATTGGCAATAAATACATATTTATATTTACAACTTGATGATAAATAAATATACACACCTTTGTAAATGCAACCCCATGGAGCTAGAAGACCTGTGCCTTGATCACATTTTCAAGATGAAACCGTCTTTGAATCAGAACAAGACATTTTTATTTTATCTCTTCAAGGTCAGCCTTCTTATTTGTCTGTGTCACTGTTTCTTAATTAAACTTACTGGAACTTACTAAAGCATCTAGGAAATGATGCTTGTTTTGGGAAGTTTTTTTGTTTTTTTTTTAACTAGAAACCCTGAGATCCCTCAGGAGCTTTTGGAATCCTCTATGGTATGTCTGCTGGTACATAAGCCTCATTCAAAGGAAAACAACAGAATGCCTGTAGCTAGGCTTCCAGATGTGTTAACTGCATCTATATTCACAACCCTCCCTCATACTCCTCTTACAGTAGTTTCGATTGTGAATCAATATGGTCCTAAACAAATATAATAGACATAATCTCTATCCCAGCTCATAAGTTAGGCAGTTGCTAAGACATAATGAAGTTTTGGGCTGTCATGACCTTTTGTATTCATAAAGAAGTTCCTAGGAGTATATTGCATTGATTTCAGTGCACTTTGAGCTTCATGTCAGAAGACAGAGAAATATTTTTTTAGCCATGTTGAAATGAAGCACAGAAAATTACCCAGGAATAGTGGGAAGCCAGGAATAGAACTAAAAAATCTCATGTAAGCTTTAGGAAAAAAAAATTCTCATTCTTTTGATAAAGGCCTCTTAAAAAGCTGCACATTGGGACCTATGATTTTTTGATTGGTAACCTTATAGTTTAGTTTTTTTAATATATTTAATCTCATATTCATACAAACCTTTCCAATGCAATCATATTTGGACTGTAGAAGAGGCTACAGCAACTCGGCCAAGTATCTTGTGTACTTAAGCTGTGTATTTGAATATGTATGTATACACTCTTGAACTTTTGAATTCACTGTAAGGCAGACACTGTAATAGTTCAGGTAATGACAGGTACAGAGACGTTATAAAACTGATGAGAATTTTGGACTGCTTCTTGGGACAAGTGGAAAGTTGGAAGGGCTTTTCTAAATGAAGTGTGGGAGATATGAATATGTGAATGATCTGCATCAAATACCAATCAAAATGAAAAGGAAATAAAAAGAAATATCAGAATGAAACACAAGGGAGACTTATTGAAGGAAGTAAATTAGAAGCAGGAATTATACATATAAAAAAATCCTTGACAGTCCAGACATCATGTTAGAAACAAAAGGAAACTTTTTGTTTTACACAGTACGTGCTTCGATTATAGAAACTCATTGTCCCAAAATATTCTGGCATCCAAAACAACAAGTATGTTCAATGAATCATCGAATATGCTGAATTGGAAGGGACCCACAAGGATCACTGAGTCCAACTCCTGCCCCTGCACAGAAGAGCCCCAAGAATCACACCATGTGCCCAAGAGCATTATCCAAACCCTTCTTGAACTCTGTCAGGCTTGGTGCTGTGACCACTTCCCTGGGAAGCCTATTCCAGTGCCCAGCCACCCTCTGGGTGAAGAACCTTTTCCTAACATTCACCCTCAACCTCCCCTGACACAACTTCAGGCTGTTTCCTCGGGTCCTGTCACTGGTCACCAGAGAGAAGAGATCAGTGCCTTCCCCTCCTCTTCTGCTCATGAGGAAGTTGTAGCCTGCAATGAGGTTCCCCTCAGCCTCCTCTTCTCCAGGCTTAATAGAGCAAGTGACCTCAGTCACTCCTCATGGGGCTTCCCTTCAAGGCCTTTCACCATCTTTGTAGCCCTTCTGTCTTTTTTATATTGTGGCACCCAAAACTGCATGCAGTGTTCAAGCTGAGGCCGCCCCAGTGCAGAGCAGAGCAGGACGGTCCCCTCCCTTGCCCAGCTGGCGATGCTGTGCCTGATGCACCCCAGGACACACTTGGCCCTCCTGGCTGCCAGGGCACTGCTGACTCATGCTCAACTTGCCATCAAGCAGGACCTCCAGGTCCCTTTCCATGGGTGCCGTGGTCATCCTCTTGCCCTTCTTGAAAATCTGGATAACGTTTGCCAACTTCGAGTCAACTGAGACCTCTCCGGGTTCCCAAGACTGCTCAAAAATCATTGAGAGAGGCCTCACAATGATATGAGCCAGCTCTTTAAGTACTCTTGAAAGAATCCCCTCAGGCCCCATAGACTTCTAGAGATCCGGGAGCAACAAACCCACGCAAGTTCAGAATTGGCTGGGAGTTTTAGTGTTCTCACAGCCGTGGTTCTCCAGCTCAGGGCATTGAGACCCCAGCTCAATACCCCTGCCTTGTCTCTGTCCCTGTTTGTGAGGGACACATCCTGTAATAGGCCAGTGTTATTTGTGCACTGCTTTTTGCCATCAACATATTTTTAAAAACTTTTTTTAAGAAATAGTTAACTTTATGGAGGTCAGCTAGGTAGTGGATGGTCCAGATGTAGTCCTTTTTCTCTCAGATGCTTAGGTGTTCTCTCAGATGCTTATTTCTGGAAGCTGCCATTAGAGTAAATAATATTAACATTTTTTATCCCCCTACCTGCTCATGCTTTCTCTCTGAAGTGAGATGGAGACTGCATGATTTTAGGCCTAACCCAGTAATGTATCGTACATTCCTAGAAGTCTTGTAAAAGTCATGAGTATGACTTGAATAGAAATTCTCTGAGAATATTAAGTTGCACTTCTCTGTTGTCCCTCATAGCGCCAGAATTGTTACATTTCCCTTCTATAAGCTATCATTTTTTTCCCCCAATAGTAATTAACTTCTTTGCAAGTAAAGAAGTATAGACCAGGCCAGACTGGAGATGCAAAAGTTTAAAAGTTTTGCTACCATATATCAGACCTGCCTAAGCCTCAGGGAATAGAAAGAAAACAGTATATTCTGTTTCCTGTATAGTAGTTAAGTCTCTTAGGGAATCTGAACAGTGAACTGTTTCCATCTCTATTAGCTTCTGACACCTTTCTTCTGTTTCTTCTGTTACGATTAGGGGTGCTGCTTCAGGTTAAGGTAAGCAAATGCATCACTGTAGGTTGAAGAATCTGCTTTGAATTTACACAGTAAAAATACAAGTGTATACCTGAAAGATATCAAAAGAATGAATGAATTAAAAAAAACTTCCAAGTTTTGTGTAAAGTATATTCTTGTGAAATCTTGACTATGTTACTTGCTAACAACTACAGTAGCTAATAAATTGCTAGCAGCTAAAGAGGCAAAGAATATTGCAAAAGGGACTCCCTTATTTTAAACGGTATTCTTTAAGTCTGGAGCTCTTTTCAAATGTGGATGAGAAAACTGTTGATTTAGATACAGCAAAACAGCTGTTTTGGTCTTGGTGATCATGAGTACTGCATTGGTTGCAGTGGTGGAAACCGAACTAAAATCTTTTATGACAATGGAACGTGCTTAATGTTAATATAACAGTTTGCTAATGGACTATAAAGCTCTAATCAGTATTAAAAATCACTTGAGACTTACCTTTTTTGGGTGGTTTTTTTTTTTTGTTTTTTTTTTTTTTTTTAAATCTTGCTTGGGATTACAGAAACACATTCTGAAATACTAATAATTTATGGGCCTTGTTCCACACTAGCAAAATTTAATGTACTAAGAAATACCCATTTCTCTAAAGCTCTTTTAAGATGATAATAATATGGTTATGTAGAAATTCTCTTAATGGCTTGCATGTGTGGCAAGTCATGTTTCAATTAAAATGATGTGAAACATGTCCCAGTGCTGTTTTACATCTCAGTTGTTTTAGTGCCAGGGTGATTTGTGGTGTCTGACCTGACAGTACGAAGGTTCAGCCTCATTGAAACATCCTTTAGTATTGAGTGTTTCTAGACTGTGGCAGTTGTCACAGTACTGTGAAGCCATTCATCACAGCCTAGCACAGGTACAGGGTACAGGTACAACTGCAGTTGTTCTGCCTCTACTAGACATGAATATAGATATATATATCTGTATATATGTATCGATCTATCTTGTGAAACACTTTGGTTAAACTGGTTCAGCTAGGAATATCTTGATTCACCCCCAGAATAGGGCCCTCATGTCAGATTCATCGTGTGAAGGGAAGAACTTGTAAGTGGTATAATATGTGATTAAACTTGGCTGTGTAGATATGAGCAAAATGAGTAATTTCTAGCTGAGAGAAACTGGTTTATTCAGCTGCTTGAAAATTCCTTCATACTTGATGGAAACCTGCTTGGCTGCCTTGTGCAGCTATAGGAATGCTGCAGTATCTGTTCAGCAGTTTTGTGGGAAACATTTCCAAATGATGACTGAAAGCTGTGGGATGTGTATTTGAAGTGAGAATAATGGGAAATACTTGAAATAAAAAAACCCTACAATTTTTGATCAAAGCAAATTTAAAGGTAATATTATCAGGGTGTCTAATTAAGTGATTTCTCAAGAGTTTGGTATACACTTATGTAACTTAAAACCTCACTGTCTAAAGTTACAAACTTTGGGAAATCCAAAATAGTTTTACTAGTATATAACTGAAAGCCTTGACTTGTGTTTTGGAGAAGAGCTTTTCTCAGCTTGATGATGCAAAAATTATGCTGACAGTTTTTTCCAAAATGCCCTTCTTTTCTGGTAATAGCCTGGATTTCTTGCTTTAATGCCACATAGTAGCTGTATTTTTTGTGCTGTGTGAGTTTTTCTGTATTTGACTGTGTGATCTGCAGCTGCTTCAGAGTGGTGAATTGAGTCAAATCTACCAGCAGCCTGCAGATATCTAGGATAGTTTACAGTGTATTACCTATGAATGCAAAACTGAATTGTAGTGTGAATGTCAACTTCAGAGCACTCTGAATCACATTTTAGGATTTTTCACTGTGTGAGTAGATATCCATGACTATAAAAATTGATTCTGTGTACACTTCTGTATTTGTGCATTCCCCTTGGCTAGAACAAGGTGAACATAAAAATGTGGTATTGGTCCAATTTGTAGACTTTTCTCTCGCATGTCAATCTTCTCTGAGAATGTGAAGAGGAATGTTGTCTATCATTATCTTCAATTTCTTAAAATGGGAGGTCATGCAGTGTTTGAAATCAAGAAGTTGCTGCTCCAGTTAATACAAAGTCAGTGTCCCGTTTCCCACCTTTGTTACACCCAGCACAGAGATAAAGGAGTTGAACATTTTAGTTGATGAAGGAGTTTTAACCTTCTAGTTAGTTATTGGCATATTAATGGATCAGCTAGGATAAATAAGATAGTACTGTTGCATTTTACTAATTTCAATCAATAAATATCTGCTCCTAAATCTATTTTCTGATACTTTTCACCAGCAGTAAAAATTATAACTGGGGTGTTTGTGTGAAAAAAATCTGTTCAAGTAACTTTATTGCATACCCTTTTTTCCTCACTTATCTGTGTGGTATGATGGAATATATAATTTTCATCTCCAGGTTAGTATTTGCATTATTTTGCAGAGTACTGTGGTGGTTGAGGGTCAGGCAAACTGCAAGAGATAATGATTCTGGCAGAATGTTTTAAATCATAAGCTACATTTTCCCTGTAAGTTTGATTAGTCAAATCTAAGTCACTGTAGTGTAACTTCAAGGACACTCGGTGTTTATAGCTCAGTGAGATATAATCTTTACATGATTTGGAATTTAAGCACTATAAAGAAATTGGTTTTGTATAACTGCACAAAAGTATGATCCCTAATTTTGCAGACAATATCCTGAGCTTGTTGTTGATTTTGGGCTGTTTTAAATATCTGAAACATATCATAGTTTTAGCTTATAGTTCCTTATTGGATTGCAAGCTTCATATTTAGCTAGAAATAAAAAGGGAATGTGTTGATGAATATCTTTATTTCTATATCTCATTTCTCTTGTTGTCTTTTTCCATGTATTATTCATCTTTTGAGAAGAGCCATCAATGCCTAAAGGTGCCTTTTTCAATACTGCAATTTCTTCTAGTAAATTTATAAATTGATGTGTTCTATGCCTCGTGAGACTAATGATGTGTTGCTTTGAAAAAACCCCAAGTAGTCTGTGGTTACATTAGGCCTTGAAAGAAGATGATACCAGGATTGTTGTAGCAACCCATGCCACTGTGCAACTTCCTTTACGAACAAAATTCTGGTTGGAGAAACTAAGAGGCTGTTCATAGAATGGATGAAAGGAGCCTCCACTACGGCCAGTGACCTGGTCTTCTGCAGATACAGTGCATTCTCTGTCTTAAATTTATTGCAACATTATTTTCTGGCACATGACATAAAACATATTTAAGTTTGCACAAGAACTTAAATATGGGAAGTGTTGTACAAATGATAAATCAACAGAGCTTTTCAGATTAAGTAGCAAAGTTATTCTGTCATTGTAAATGTCCAGAAGAATGATATAATATGCTATATATGGCTTTTTGTATAGCTGTTTAATATATATTGCTTTAATTTTAATTTTTATTTAATTTTAGCTTTGGAGAAAACATGCTATTATTTTAGATGCAATACTAAATGGAATCATCAGTTGAAATGCAGAACTTGATTTTTCAATATATGTTCATAAAGGATGACTCTGTACAGGTGTATATTTTGTCAGTTAAATAACACTACTTGAATACCTGCCTGCCCTTCTAGGGACAGAGTTTTATGGAGTGTCCTGCAGGACAACTGATTTAGGCAGGGGTACAATAAAGTAAATGGATTCTAGATGACCCTAATTTGAGATGCAGAACTTTCAAATCTAGAGACTGTTAGCAGAAATTAGTTCAACTTATTTTACATTTGTAGATCTTTGAAAGGAACCTTGTAATAGCAACCTTTTCACTTAGAACAATCATGTCTGTACAACAGAATCTTAATTACTACATTAGAATGAAATTAAACCAAAGTCAAGTATAATAATTCAGGGGTTTTGGTCACATGGAACATGGGGATGAATTTTTCATTTCCCACCCTTTTCTCATAGACTTATTCCTCACTCCTAAATTTTTTTAAAGTTAGTATTACAATACAAATTTTTATCAACTTACATATAATACTGGAATATACCCAAAGAAAACATATAGGGCAGCTACTTTTCAACCCAAAATTCTTGTACTAATGTTGATGGCAGCATGTTTGGCTACAGTAATTTATATGGCAATTAAATCACTGGACTGAAAAGCATACCAAAGAATAATCCAGAAAAACATAAATGCACTAAAACAAAGTGAAGAAATGGTATTTTTACTAATTTTAAGAAAGGATTTGGAAGAAGTTGCCTAGAAGCTAAGAAGAGAGAATAGCAAGTCAATCTCTCAGCTTGTGAAAGAATTAACTAAAATTTTTTACATGTTATCTACATCGCTTTTAAAGGACTGGTGCTTGGAAATAAGTCTCAATCTACATGCAATCAGAAATTAATAATAAGCTATGAAAAAAGAGGGTTGGTGTGCTCACAGGGAGACTTCATAATAAGAGAAAGAGATAGAAAAGTAAAAGATTAGAGATATAAAGGAAAGATGACAAATTAATGTCAGTAGAATATTTTATGTAGTTACTATTGTAAATCATTGAAGCTTATCTTTATGACTATGTAAGTATCAGTAAACTTTATTTTTTAAGGAAGTAAACATAGGTACTTTCAGTTAGCTGTTCTCGACTTGGGGGCTTAGGGAATTGACAGTCTGAATTCAGTCCTCTGACATTGTCGAGGCAGTTTCATAATCTTGTAACTCTCCTAATTGTTAGCAAACAGGAGCATATCTAAGTTCAAAGTCAGTCTCTGGGTTACCTAAAGCAATACTCTTCTCATGCAAAACTCCTGAGTGAACTTCTGATAGTTCAAGTAGTAATAAGCCTGCAGCATGTTTTTTTGTTTTTCCTCCTCTTTATAAGGTTATAACTTTAAGGTTTCCCAGAATTCTAAATATGTTTCAATTTATCAAAAACATAATTTTAATCATAAAACTATGTGAATGAAGTAAAACAGAAAAGCAACTCACAACATGTGCCACAGAATTCCAACAAAATTAATTTCTAATGCGAAATGTTGCATATGTGCATATATGTGCCAATGTCTATAATTGTCACGTGACATTACGAGATACTAGGATTTTATGTTATAAAGAGTATAAGAAACTTTTCTAATATTTTGTCTCAGTGGATTATTTTCCTTAGCAAATTTGTTCCATTTTAGTGAGAGGAGGTAATTATTGTCAGTCAAAATAGTCTGCAGTATTCTACAGTAACTTTTCATATATAATTGCATAGCTTTGACAATCTGTTTTAGTCAATTTTTAGAAAGAATCTCTTTGATTTTTTCATTCAGTTCTAAAAATACACAAGAAGATTGATTTCAGTATAGAAAAATTTATCTGTGAATCTGAAAGCCTTTTTGCCCCTGTTAGTCAAACTGTCTTTCTATGTTCATGTGGCTGTTTTTTAGTCACCTCAACAGCCCATGCTTGGAAACATATCATATCATATCACTGACATATTTCATCTATTATTTAATCAGCTGAAAAGGGGTGTTGTGAAAGCTGTAAAATAAAAAACTCGATGACTATTTTACACAGTACTTTTTCTATCAGGCCATGAGACAGGAAGTTGAATTTACAAGTTCCATTTTTCGTTTTGCAGAGCTACTAGAGAAGACACACAGAAAAGAGGAAGAAATGGGAGCTCTCCAGGTATATTTTCTGCTCAATTAACTAGCTACATTTTTTTGTTAAATTTCTTAAAATTACCAAATTGTATTGCAGCATTATGATTTCCTGAACTGCCTTATAGCTTAAATTCAGGTTTGGAAATATATGCAGACAAATACAGACCCAAAAGCTAGTAATACTCACTGCTGAGTTTCTTCACTGGCTGCGTTAAATTCTCTGGGCTGCATTACTTTCTTTTGTAAAAGTGAATAAAACTGAAAGTAAAGTATTCTAAGTAAGTGTTTAAAGCCTCTGAAGTGCTAAATGTTCATAATCACCTTTCTGAGGAAGAATGGACTAGTAAATATTTGCTAGGACCTGATACAATATTGTAAATCCTAATTGTATGTCATCTAGCAGTAAAGCTGTTTGTGCTAAGCACTTTCAATTTGCACTTAGTCAGATTTACCCTAAGCTCAGTTTTGGAATAGTATTTAAGCATTACATTCAAAGAAAACATACTCCTTTCAAATGCAAATGGCTAAGAAAGCAAAAACAGGCTCGAATGTCTGAATTGTGAGGCTCAGGAGGCTGTGAGGGAGGGTAATGTGTGAATTCTTCAGAATACAGAGAGAAAAAAAGAAATTTTTAACAACAAATTGCTGCAAACAATGCCCAATATGAATATAGAAAAGGTTTACGTACAGTATGGAGGTTTTCAACGAGTCAGCATTCTGTAAGTGTACTGAAAGGAGGACATTTGTGAGGGAATTGATGAAGATAAGGCTCATAAGGAAAATGAAATTATGTATTGATCTGAGTTTTGACCATTGGAGTTTGTGTGAAGATAAGCCTTCTCATATAATAAAAAGAGGGCATTTTGAGGGCTAGAAGTATCGAAGAAGTTAGGGTACAAACAGTTTGCTCCTGTAAGGAGAGACAAGTTGCAAGACCCAAAAGTTACACAACACACCAATCCAGCTGTTTCCTGTTCAAACAAAAATCTTGGCCTGGCTTTCTGGCAACTCAAGTTCAACAAGGCTGGGAGCTTGTCTGCGCAAGCAGTTTACACAGGTGCATATCTAGTTACATCAATGTAAAAAGATCTCCTTTTATGTGAAGTAATTCTGCATCTGCTTTCATGTGAAGCTTTATGGTTGACAAATTGTTCTAATGATACTGCTTCTGATTGAATGAGGAGTAATTTTAGACTGCAGAAAGTTGCATCATAGTAGTGTTTTGTATGGCTAAATGTGCCTGCCTGGCTGTCATGTTCCTGATTAAATTGCTTTGTTCCTTTCCCTAACTGGCAGTTCTGGTTGAGTGTGTGAATTGTAGTACTCTGGCTGTTGTTTTTATACTCAAATGCTTGATGCAGTTTTTTCTTCCTTCAGATATCCATACTTTCACAGTCGAGTAGTGTATAAATTATCCGTGGTAAATTTCCTGATATATTAGATGCTAGTCTTCAGAAAATTGTCTGCTGAGATTGTAAGAGTTTATTATATTTTTAGAATTTGGCAACTATACCATGCATTTTATTTAGCATGAGTAATTTTGAAAACACTATTTATTCTATCATTGGAACCATTCTACTCACTCTAAGACCTTTTTTTTCCAAGTAGTCCTCTTTAATTGAAAAAATTTATATCTGAATTGTTGTTCGTTATCCCCAAAAATTTATGAGATCTGTAAATACCATCTTTTTTATGGTAATGGGTATGTGCTTTGTTGCAGAATCTTTAAATAAATACGAGTGTTTGCCACTGCAATTTTGTGGAGGAACAAATATCTCAGAATAAAAACTTCTGAGTTTTTAACATAATATTTTTTGTCATAAGTTTGTTCTGATGTACGGAAATGCTCTATATCTCAGACCTGCTTCTAAGAAGGAATATAGACTTTAGCACATGATACACTACCTTTCCTGAGAAAAATTTGAGTAATATTTGAGTAAGGTAAGAGGTCCTGTAATGTCTTAATGGTCACGTACTCTAAATGTGGGCTCACCTAAGCACTTGAATATATGTTTTGTCAGATTACTTAAAACACCATACCTAGTCAGGATATAGTACTAGAGTACACTATCTTGATTTTACTAGCGTCATATTTTTCTTAAAAGTATTTTGCAATGAGAGAACAATGTTAAAATACATACAATAAATTAGCTAACTCTGGGTTCTCTGTATTTTGTGCTGGATTAAAACTGACACAAGTTTGTTTTATTTGTTTGACTAATGTCATCCTGTTATTAATAAAACATTATTCAGAGCTATTTCTGGATAAAAGAATAATGATATGGAATTTACTTTTTAGTTTTCTAAGGAAATGTGTAAAAGAAAACTAAGCCTGATGCTAAGATGACAGGAATTCCAAAACATGGTAGATTTGCAGTCAGAGATGATCAAAAAAGAAATCATTCTTTGGGTTATGTAAGAGTAAAATCAACAGTATTGAAAACCTAATACACTAATTGAAAAAATTGAACTCTTGTGGAGTAATTTTTTTCAAATCCCTTCTTACCTTGTTTCTGGGTGGTTTCTTATTTTTGGGACAAATTTCTAAGTGGGATAGTATGATAAATAGGTTAGACATCCAATAAGTACAACAGTTCCTACTCAGTGAGATTTTTACAAAAAACTGTACATATGACCACCAAAACCCCAAAATGAATCCTATTTATCTTTCTTTGACTTAACACTGTATTTATATTCCTTTCTTTCTAATGGCATCTTGTATTTTGTTTTTAGGAACGTGTTATGGCCTTAGAAATGGTAAGTTTCTTAAATTAATTTCCAAACCTACCACAATGACATTGCTGATAATTTGTCTAAATTATGAAAATATTATTTTTATATATTTTTTAAAAAGGTTCCAGTTCTGTATTTTTAACCGTCATTTTACTTTTAAGAGAAGATGTGATAATTTTGCACTGCACCTCTCTGTGTAGATTTTTTACGACAGTACTTGTGTACTCATTATATGAAATACAATGTATTTCAGTATTGTAATTTTTCTGTACAGCTGAGTCCTCATCCCATCCCTGGGAAGAGAAATGTTGTAGATTTTATCCATACCAGTGATGCTGTTTTTCTAACATTTCTAGTGGTTGAGGTCCATCTGATAGATCTGATATTTCAGTGACTGCTCTGTGTGCTTAGTTGTTTGGTTTGGGAAGTGCAGACAGAATCAGTTCATCTGCCCATATCAACACTGCAACTAAAAGTGTAAGGGGAATGTAATTTTAATCATTAATTAATATAATTTAATATGATACTAAGTTGGAAGAACAAAACTTCATGCCTGTACATGCTGTGAATGCATTATCCAGACATCCCCAGCTAGTTAGTCCGTCAGGTGGAATAGCTGGAATGAGTTTCAGCTTGCCCCGTAATTTTGGAACCATGCTTCTTTCTTCTCATGTAGGAATGCCCAATAAGACATCACAAATTATTTGTATCAGGCCCATAGTTTCTTTTTATGAGAAATCCAGAAGGTTTCATCTAAAGAAACCACTACTGAGACAAAATCAATGCTGCAAATACAAATTGTTAAAATTTTTTTGTGCAAATTATTTTATTCTTTCTGATAGTCTCTGTGTCTCTGAAAACAGTTTCTGATTTCAAAAATATATTTTAAATGTATTCAATATGTTAGAAAAAGCTTTCGTTCAGTCATGAAAGGCCCTTTGGAATCAGAGTGCTGTGCTGCACCACCTGCCTTGTGGAAGCAGGAAGGTAATGCTGACATACAGTGTCCTGGCACTTCTCATGGTGCTGTGTGAGTGTCAAGTGTTGACAGGACATTAGTTCTGTTCAGAACCTTCTCTTATTCATGGTTTGCTTACATGACAGCCAGTCAGGTGTGTATCCATTGCCATCCATTTCTCATGAACCATGAGTTAAACTGCCTGCAAGGTCCTTGTCCTTTCTGTTCCCAGAGCTATTTTGACACAGACAGAGGATAGTTGCTTGCAAATACTACAGTGTCATGCAATTCAGTCTATATTTTGTGACAAATAGTTATTTTTATTTTTTCTGGAGCTTTTCTCCCTTTTATACTTCCAATGTCTCCTACTTTATAGAGGAAGATTTGTAAGTTATTGTTCAGATGGAAGGAAAGGATAACCTATTTATCATACTGTCCTGCTATCCTCCCTTTCTCTGTTATCTACTCATTTCTAACTCCTGCACTTGCCAGTAAAATTGTTGTAGTAGCCATGTGATGAACTTACCAAATTAGATAATAAAAAAAAGTTGGGAAAGAAATGTAACATGAACCTTTCAGATTCCATTCAGAGCTCTGAGTGAATTAACCTTCCAGACCTAGCTTAATCTAACCCCGTGATTTCGTGAGTTGCAGCAAACAAGGAGGTCCCTTGCCTCTCTCTGAGCCCTGTCAGCCGCTTCTCCTCTCAGCAGTCTGTTTGAGCTGGAAGCTCCATCTCCTGTCTACTGTACCAGACAGTTTCCTGGGTCTTCTATTTCCTTAGCCAACTCCTGTTTCCAGAGGAAAGTGCTGTATTACAAACCTCCTTCAAGATATTACACATGATCTGATCACTCCCTTAAGGAGCCTGAGAACAAATAGTACACATCAGAAGAAGCTTTTGGATATTTTGGCTCTTTTTTTTCAATCAGATCAATTTTCCTCTATGATTCAATAGACAGGTACACCACTTCTCGCTCTAGCAAGTTGTACAGGACAGGAGCAGAAGCTGGAAGATAAGGAAGAACAAGGTTAATTAGACAGTCTCACTAGTGGATTTAAAAGGAGCTGAAGAACCAAGATGTTTTCTGGAATGATCCTTCAACTGTTGAGAAGTTCCAGAGGAGTCACAAGTACAAGCAAAACTGAGGTTTTGAGTATCTACAGATTATGTGTTTTGTTTGGCTTTTTTATTTGGTTTAATGCTGTTTAATAAAGTGAATTTAATTATTTTGTAGCTATTAACAAGTAAATATCCTGATTACTTTAGTAATCAATTATGTAGTCTGACATTTTGAGAGAATGAATATGATTTATCTTTAAATAAGATGATTGACTTTATTCTTGAGTATAGCTTTGTTGTTACATACAAGATTTGGCTCTGTATTATTTATAGAGAAAGGGGTATAGTTTTTTGGGAAAAAATCTGCATTGTATTCTCAGATGAGGCTACAAATGGAAAGTGTATTTATTTCTCATAAAAAGGTCAGGATGCATTTTGTAGGTGCACACTGCTACTATGCCATGCTTGGGATTTTATTTGGTTTCTGTAAACTACATACTGTTCTTTATGAGCATAAGCTGCAAGTCATATTCCTCTGCCTTACTAGTACTAGTCTGACATAAAAGACTGCAAAATTTAGTTTGGACTCAACCACATCCTGAAGTTATTCCAGTGAACATATGCATTCTATATCCTTTGATCAATAAAACAGCTTGTTGCTTTCAGTAGAGAACCCAGAAGTGAAGTTACTGCTTTCTTAGAATACTTGAATCAGACTTTTCTGGACACAATTCAACTTTTTGTTACAATGTCCATAAATCTAGATTGACTCCAGTAATGCTGTAAGTATTCAGCAAAATTGTTATTTAATATGAATTTTCTGTTCAGAATGAATATTTATGCATTTTGTTGTAACTCATTTTTATGTTCCTGAAAGTAAGGGTTTGAATTTTGAACATGGTTTTTTTTGAACATGTTTTGAAATTTGAACAAATTTCTGTCCGCATCCACTCAGCAATGTAAAAGCTATTATATTATTCTCCTGTAGCAGCAGGCTCAAATCTGCATCAGTTTTCTGGTTTATCATCCAATTTAAAAGAAGAATTGGAAGGATAACAATATCAAATGCGTTTTGCAGAGAGATTGTGACTGCCTGACACCATCCATTTTTAGGTGCTTGCTCTCCCTCTCTTTGTCTATCTCAGTGTGCCTTACATCAATAAATAAGTCTTGCTGTTAGCTCTTGAGATTATTTCATGATTTTCATACTTTCCATGTATGAATGTTGAGGAAATATTGTATCGAAGGGTTAGTACTTTCTTTTCCCCTTGCTTTGATTCTTTAGTGTCTTGCCAAAACTACCATTACATCAAAGGCCTTCTGGTCCTTCCAGAACACAGCTGTTCTTTGATCGTATAAAAATGACCAAGAGAGGAGGAGCAGCTTGAGATCCTCTGTCCTGCCTGCCTCGCCCTTTCCTTTCCTTTCATCAGCGAGCCAGTGTGTCACTTCCCTTCGTTGGCTTCCTAGAGTCCTTCCTCTGCTCATTACCACTAAGTAACTTCTGCTTCCTGAGGGTGCTGGCAGCCTGCTGTTTCTTTTCTCTTGATGCTCAGCTTTCTCTTCCCTTCTTCCTTGATGTTGTCTTCTCATCCTACATATCTATTGCTCTTGTTTAGTACCCAGCTACTTGTCCATCCTCTGCCCTCTACTATTTGGGGTTTCACTTGTTCTTTCAAGTTTTTTTCTAGTGCAATCACCTTTAGTTTTCTAGCCCTCAGAGTGAAAAAGCATTTCCTGTGTTCAGACGGAACCTCCTGTGTTTCAGTTTGTGCCCACTGCTTGTCACTGGGCAGCACTGAAAAGAGCCTGGCTCCCTCTTCTTTATACCCTCCCTTCAGATACTTGTGCACATTGATGAGACCTCCCAGAGCCTTCTTTTCTCCACACTAAACAATTCCAGCTTTCTCAGCCTTTCCTCACAGGAGGGATGCTCCAGTCCCTTAAAAAATTTGCTGCCCTTTGCTGGACTGACTCTTCTATGTCTCTCTTGTACTGGAGAACCCAGAACTGGATTCAGCACTCCAAATAGGGGCTGACGAGAGGAGAGGGATCACCTCACTTGATTTGCTGGCAATGTTCCTAGTGCAACCCCTACATTCTCTATCTAAGATCCTTTCAAAATTATGAAAATACATTCCACATGTTGCAAATACTGAACAATTTTGCCAAAGTTTAATGAACCAAAATCCTTCAGTTTTTAATTAGAGAAAGTAAAAATCTCAGAAAAAATTCGTATTGCAAAAGACTTAAGTTACCTAAAGTTATTTATCTCAGTTGAACTAGGAGTAGTAGTATACAGTGTTCTCACTTTCTTTTTAACGTAGTAGGTATATGTATGTAAATGTAATTTTAAAGAGAGATCCTATGAGTTCCATCCACAGAATTCTCCCGAGAAATCAGAGAATTATAGAATCATTACGGTTGGAAAAGACCTCTGAAATCATGTCCAACCTTTGACTGAACACCACCATGTCAACTAAACCATAGCACCAAGTGCCATGTCCAGTCATTTTTTGAACACTTCCAGGGATGGTGACTCCACCCCCTCCCTGGGCATTCTGTTCCAATGCCTAAAAACCCTTTCAGTGAAGAAATTCTTCCTAATATCCAGCTTGAACCTTCCCTGGAGCAGATTGAGACCATTTCTTCTTCTCCTGTCACTGGTTGCCTGAGAAAAAGAGACCAATCCCCACCTGGCTACAACCTCCTTTCAATCAGTTGTAGAGAGTGATAAGGTCCTCCCTGAGTCTCTTTTCCTCCAGGCTAAACAACCCCAGCTCTGTCAGCTGCTTCTTATGAATTATGTTGGCCTTTCATCAGTGGAATATGGATCTGAGTTATTCCATAGAATGTAACTTGATAAGACATAGATAGATGCTTTCTTTATTTTTCTTGGTTTGGTTTATATATCACAAAATAAGTTAAATTTTGTTTGACAGCAGACTATTGACTAGATGTTTCTAATGTGCCGCTAGGTACTTAATTTTAGATTTAAATGCTTTTTATTTGATCTAATTATAACCGTAGAAGCACAGGCATCAGTTACACCTATTGATGCCATCACAGATTTTTTTTCTCTAATTATTGTGCAGCTTTTTATTAAAATAGGGAAATCTATAAGAAAAACTCGTAATTTTTTTCCTACTCTGACAGTGATTTGCTATGAACCCTTGTTTAAATCACTTCTCTTTGTTTTCGATTTTTCTTACCTGAAAAACTGAACAATATTTCTTCTTTCCCTTGAAGGCTGTGTTAATTGAATTTTTGTAATGCTTTCTGGAAAGCTTGATGAAATACTGTTAGCATACAAAACTTTAACATAAATTACATGTAAAGATTTTTAGCCTGCAATGCTCCATAATGTTGAAGATGAGCAACAAGAAAGTCTTTACACCTTTTAAGAACGTTGCTTTACTTTACTAACATTGCTTTACTTTACACACTCTACCTCTTGTGTTATATTTCTTTTATTCTCCAGGAATTATATCTGGATGTCTCTGATCAAAATTTAAGTAAACAATAAAGAATAGATTCTCAAAAACTTGTCCTGTGGACCCCCAGAGTACCTGGAGCACTGACTGATGATTCACAGAAAGCTGGCTTGCGAAAAGACAACAGTTTCCTCCATGTTTCCAGCTCCTAGTATGCATCAAACAACTACAGATTCATAGAATACTTTCCTAATATTTTCCCCTGTAAACAATTCTCCTAGTTAGCACAGAGATGTCATGTGCTCATGAATGAGAGAAAAGACAGTCCATGTCATTGCAAGCAGGAGAGGAAGCATCCATGAAGTTCCCTTAATTAAAATGTAGTCCACCCCATGCAAAAACATCTGGAATCTAAATTAAATGTTCAAGTAGTTTGACACTGGCAACGCTTTGCTAGCAAAGGTCATTTGTTTTCCATTAGTGTATTTTTTGAACTACACTAATGAAAAATTTAAAAAATCTTACTTGTTACAACTCTCAGGAAACATTGTAATACATGAAAAAACCCCAATTGAGCATGCATGTTTTGTAACTTGATAAAGTTACATGTGTTGCCTACCTTTGTATCAGTAACAACTTCTTGATGTGCTGAAATCATCAAAACAATGGTGTAATTGGAGTCATGATATACATGGAATATAAAGATACAAAGTGCATTTTTTTTGTTTTCTCTAAAAGTTCCCTCTCTATATATGATGTACTATTCACAGAATGTCCCAGCTATCATGGAGTTTGCCTGGCATATAAAAGTCAGCAGAGCACCTCAGACCTCTTAAGCAGGACCACCTCCGTAAAAGAAAAGTGTATGATGTACCAGTGGAGAGCTGGAGATTGAAGATGATAGTGCATAGTTTTACAGATTTTAACAGGGAAAGCAAAAGATACTTTTAAACATGCTGGGTGCATCCTATTCTTGCTATTTAGGTATTCAGTACACTAAGGTAATTTACAAATAAGTCATTTTAGATCACCTCTAACATTGTATCTTTCATTTCAATTGTGAGTAACTGCCTGCTGACATGCATTGCAGTCAGTTAAAATGACGTTGCATTTAATCTTTTTGTGGTTATTCTTTGGGGATTAGCTAACTGGTACTTAAGTCAACTCTAATTTAAAAAAAAATATCTGTGCAATACAGATAGCCATTTGTTTTTACCTACCTCAGAAAAGAAAGGAGCACTGTACTTGAAAGTCAGTGAAGTTTGGTTTCTGGTTAATGTTTATGTGTTTTCAATATATCGACTATAAAGGCGAACTTCAGGAGTACTATATACAAACCTGCGTTGATTTATTTGCATTTAGCATTGCAGCTTTGAGACTAAAAATAAAATGTGTCTTATTTTGATTTAGATCTGTCCCTTGAGACAGTGTGAAACTGTCTATTACCAAGAACACATCAGTATAGGAGGATTAACTGTTCACATGCAGTTTAAACATCAAAGTGTTTGTATTAAGTCACGGAAAATAAGTAATTTGTTTTGTCATTCTCTGTGAAAACATAAAATGCCCCTTTTTAAAGTAAATAGTCTTTATTTTAAAACCAGAAAGATTAGTAGCACTCAGTCTATCGAGGAGAACTTCTGTTAAGTAAAATGCCATTAATACTGCCTCAGTCAGTACAATGGGTGTTTCTTCCTCTTATCAGTACCATCGGTGCACTGGGTCAGTACCTGCTGTTGCTTGTTATACATAAGCAGACAGCTGTGAATCCTGTCTTTAGGATTATTTGTAATGCATTATGGCATACAGCTTTCTGATTTCTGGGAAAAAATTTAACAGTACTTACTTGCCCTCTATATCAGGTGCTTCTAACATCCTTTTTCACATTTTATCTGTGTGGCTAAATCTATCTTTTTAATAGAATAGAGTGTAGTCATTAATGATACAAGTACGGCATTTGAACCATCTTGAGCTTGCTGTGCTTTTCATTAATTACCAGACGAATTCTGTGGGCCAGCTAAAAGTCTTTCATCACCTTTCCCTCACATTCTTTGATGTATTCTTTTATTGCCACCTTCCTTATTGAATTTCCCCTAACAACAAACTTGGCTTTTTCTCTTTTTCTGTTTTTATTTGCACATCACTACCATTCTTTTCATTCGTTTTATGGAAAAGGCACACATTTCTGTCCCTGAAAGTGTTAGCATGTGAGTTATCCTATTTAAGTCCCTCCACAAACTGCTCAGAAACTGTGAGAATTTTAGAATATAAAAGGAACCATTCTGGCTGAGACCAAAGGTCAGTCTAGCCCAGCTATAGACATTGTAACAATGGCCAAAATAAAATGCTTAGGGAAGACTGTATGAACAGGACTGACATGTATTTTGTTTCCCATTCATTGATTCTGATTCCAGCCATTCAAAGCTCAAGGGCTTCCAGACTTAGATGTAGTTTCTGTGACTTTGGAATCATTCCATGGTCTTTCTCATTCATGAATTTCCCCAGTTTTCTGCTTAAAGCCATATAAAATGTTCTATCTTTATGTGACTTCTGATTTTATGCAAATTAGTCATTACTCCCCTCAGGCATCTGTCTTCCTGGCTGAAGAGTCTTGTTCTTTAGAATATTGTATTTAATAATTTCTCACCTGGGAACAGCACTCCATGGCTTTGAAAATTCTTGTTGAACTTCTCTGACCTTTCCCTATTTCCTTTCTGAAATAAAGATCCACATCTGCACTCAGCAGTCAAGATGCAACTGGATTAATAATCTGGGACAGTTATGTTCTCTGGCTTTTTTATCCTTTCCTGATTATATTGAGTGTTTATTTTGCTTTTCTGATTGATACTGAACACAGCGTTAGCAGGTTCTTGGTAATATGTATCATTACCCCATGATCTGCTTCCTGAGTAGTAATGGTTACCTTAGAGCCCATCATTTTGAGTGTGAAGTTGGATTTAAACTTCAGGAATCTAAAACACCTTTCAGAAATCCAAGTAGCCTATACCATTCTTTATCCACATGATTCTCAACAGAACCAAAAAACCAGAGACTGAGTAGGCATCTAACCCAAAGGCTGGTCTTCTGCTTTCAGGATTGTATTTAATAATGTAACTAATAAGAACTAGCAGAGACACAGCTAATTTATTTTTTTCCCCTACAAGAAGGGCATGAAATAGAGGGGATATATTTAGGAGACACTTTGGAAGAACAGACGATTAACATCTTCCTTAAATCTGTTTACAGACAGTGTTGACATGTGGTCTTGGCATTGAAACTAGAGAAAGAATTGAAAAATGGGATGGCTTAAGGCATGGGCTTACACCTAGGGCCAGAGTTCCTTTTCTGATGAGAACAGATCACAAGTCGTCTGTATTAAAACAGGGTGGGGAAGAAAGCAAAAATCTTTATAACTGAAAAAGAAATTGCTGTAAATTGGATGTACAGTATAGCATGATGAGGAGCTACTCCACTAAATCTTTCCTGTGTCCCAGAAAACTTCAGTTCAACTCTATGTAACATCTCAGATTTAGATTTTTCTGCAGTTCATAAGTAAAATAGTTTAGCAAAATGTGTTAGGTAATATATACCATAAGCCTAAAATATTTATAGTTTAATTTGATGCTGGACCAAGTAGAGAGCTTGAAGGGCATTGCAATTTGGGGTTATTTCCTGTGAGGAAGCATTTTATTTCTAATGGGGTAGGGGAGTTATTGGTGTTCAAAGTAAAAAATTTTGCGGACTTGGTCTCCATCAGATCTGTGTCGTACTAGAATGACTGCTGATTAGGATTCAGTATTTTTTTCACATATAGTTAAGTTTGGATTCCTCAGGGTCTGTTGTCTCAGCTTAGAAATTGACATACAGACCAATACCGAGGGCTACTTCATGAAGAAGCAGCAAACGTTACATCTAATCGTGTGAAAATGATGTGGAAAATCTGTGCTTTGATGAACATACAGCCATTGTAAAAGAAGCACAAAATATGAATGAATACTGCTTTACTGTGGTAAAAGTGAAGTGGCTGATTCTTGTGAGAGGGAAACATTAGAGAATGATGGATACCTCTAGGCAATTTTACTTTCAAGTGGGGATGTACAGTAGCACTTGAAAAATTAAAAGAAAAAAATAAGCTATTTTATATCTATATAAGCATTTCTACACTACCATCTGTGAAGAACACTTTCAATGCAACAGGTAGGCCTCTTGCCTGATTGCATCCAGAAGTACGAAAAAGAATCCATTTTATACATTAATTATTAACATATATAACTGCAGATTCCATAATCATTTTCTGTTAAAGAACAGAAAATTTCTGAAAAGGAAATGCTTATTATAAATGTTAGGTGAATTTTGCAAGGAAAAAAACCTGATTGCAAATTAAGTTACACACTAAAATGTAAGACTTCTAATAAAGATAACACCATAGATTGTAGTTTTTGTCAAAACATGGCTAGTTAAGTGTGAAAATCACTGAACTTCCTTTCTCATGCACCACATGAGAAAGAAAAAAAGTGCTGTTTTCTTGCTGGAAGAAATAACCTCTAATAATTCTAAATGTGAGTTTTACAAAATCGATTTGCCCTTCTTTATTCACTGCAATTCAGCACAAGTGTGCACTTTTCTGTCCTTTCAGGCCTTTTCCATGGGCAGTATTCAATGTTGCAATTAGGAACCTTTCTGTACTGAGAATCCTCAGGGCATCCCATTTCAGGAAGTGATATACCTATATTTCAGGCATAATTCATATAGTTAGTCTTGTATAATTCCTGTAAATTTTTATCCATCTAACTGAATTAATGTGTTATTATTAAAGAAAAGCAAAACTACTCGTTCTGATTTGTGTTCTTACCTAAATGATCTCAGCATTATTTTTCCAGTCTCATTTCTATTTACCTGTTCTTGCTAAGTGACTAACTAATCTTACTTTTACTCTATTTCACTTTGGACAGTTCTTCCTGTACGTCTTAAAATCTAAAATATCCTCGCTTACTGATCAGTCCCTTTACCCCATTTTGTAGGTGGTTTATTCTTCCTATTGTTCTTAAAGCAGCAATTCATCCAACCCTATTGAATAATTCTTTCCCTGTCATAATGGAGTTGTTATTGTTCTAGCACATTTGACTGCAATGTATTCTTGTTCTCTTCTACACAGTGTGAAGAATAGAAATTATCCAGGGAAAAAGGGCCAGATTTGGGAATTCTCAAATATTTCTCTCCTACTGCATTTCGCATTCCTGCTGCAGAATGTAACAGTGGGATAAGAGAGGCCTGTTTTATCTAGCATACAATCTAAGGGTAAAAGTTTATTCAAATGGGAGATATTGTTTGAAACTTTAGTCTCGCAAGGGAAAAAAAAACCCCAAATATCCAGAAAACGGATTTAACCATATGCTTGTTTTATAGAAATATGTCCTAATATTGTCAGCATATTAACTGTCAGTGAAAATCTTTCCTTACTATGGAAAATAGAGAAATATTTCTAGACACATAATATTTTTGTGTACATGTAATTGCAGAAACAGAAGAATGAGTTTCATATCCTCTACCTAATTTAGTTTATCAGTACTAAATATTGACTACAAGTTCAGTCCTGTTAGCTGCAAATGAATCTCGTTTATGAAATTTGACCTTTGTTTGTTATAGATATTTTTTAAAATGTTAAAAACTGAATGTTTGGAACTAACAACAAGGCAGACATCATTGCTTTTAAATGGATGGTGTGTCTTCATTTAGGTTACCCTGTTCAGTTCTGATTCTCCACTACTAGTCTCCATCTTTTTGAAGTGGATTGCACTTATGCTGAGAGGCTCCCATTGATTTTTCTTACCCTGTTGTGAAAACTTTTAGTCTCTTTGGGTTGTAAGTCTGGGATCTAAATGGAATGTTTTTCAGAATGTTGCTCAGATTGAGACTTTCCAGGACTAGCAACAGAGCTTTTGCAGTTAAGGGCAAGTTAACTTGGTTTGCATAGGCTTTACAACGTAATGATATTTGATTTCAGGATTGATGAATTTTATTTGTTTTATAGATTTTGTTTTAAAGTACCAAGGTAGTAATATGGTTAATGAAGCCCATTATCGATAGGTTGAATACCAGACTAGCAGAGCCTTATCCAAAGAAGTGTGATTTTTAGAATTGTGGAGGAAATACTAACTGTTGTTCAGAAAGTATAAACAGTACTGGTTTTATTTGCTCTTTGGCAATTAATAGAAGGGCAGCCTTTGAGAAGCTGCAGAGGCATCTGGCCTGTGGGACATGACTGTTCTTTGTGCATGATCAACTAACTTCATCTGCACACAAAACCAAAACCATGATACTTATTTTCTTCAGTTCTTTGCAGCTTGCATTTTTTGTGTGATGGGTGTGAATGTGAAATCTTATTGTTGAGTCCAACCCTAACTCTCCCTGGAGTGGTAATTCATTTTTCAGTAGACATACCATTAGACATACCATATGTTTAATCTAGAAATGGAAATTTGATTGTTCTATATTTAGCTCAGTGGTCATTGCATATATTTTTATTTTTTAAAAAAATAAACCATAGAATCACAGAATTATGCTGAGTTGGAAGGTACCCACAAGGATCATTGAGTCTTACTCCTGGCCCTGCATAGCAACATCCCCAAGAGTCACACCATGTGCCCAAGAGCATTGTCCAAACTCTTCTTGAACTCTGGCAGGCTTGGGGCTGTGACCACTTTCCCTGGGGAGCCTTTTCCAGTGTCCAGCCACCTTCTGGGTGAAGAACTTTTTCCTAATATCCAACCTAAACCCCCCGACACAACTTTAGGCCCTTCCCTCGGTCCTGTCGCTGGTCATCAGTGAGAAGAGATCAGTGCCTGCCCCTCCTCTTCCCCTCAAAAGGAAGTTGTAGCCTGCAATGTGGTCTCCACTCAGCCTCCTCCAGGTTGAACAAACCAAGTGACCTGAATCACTCCTCATATGGCTTCCCCTCAAGGACCTTCACCATCTTCATTGCCCTCCTCTGGATACTCTGTAATATATTTCTTATAGTGTAGTGACCACAACTGTTCACAGGACTCAAGGGGGTCATAAAAGGAAATTAGGTTTGATAATAACAGGACTTTCCTGTCATGAAATCAGGATGGCTGTGACCAATGACTACGTTGTCTTTCAAGTGTTTTTCAATACCTCCCAGCATAATCATCTCCATAACATTACCAGGCACTAAATTGAAACTGACAGTCCTGTAGTTCCAGGGGTCCTCTTTCTTGCCCTTCTTTAAAATTGTGACAAGGTTCGCCAGCTTCCAGTAAGCTGGAACCTCTCTAGATTCCCAAGACCACTCAAAAAACATCAAGAGAGGTTTTGTGATGACATCAGCTGGCTCTTTGAGAAGTCTTGGATGAATCCCATCAGGCCCCATAGATTCTAGGAATCCAACTGGAGCAGCAAATCTCACATAAGTTCAGGGTTGACTGGGAGTTGATCATTGTCGCAGTCATGGTCCTCCTGCTCAGGACACTGTGATCCCCTTAGTCCATCATCCATGTTCAAGACAGAGGCAAAGAATGCATTTAATGCCTTTGCCTTGTCTCAGTCCCTGTTTGTGAGGTGACCATCCTCATCCTGTAAGAGTCCGAGGGGTTTTTTACTCTGCCTATTGCCATTAATATATTTGAAAAAACTCTTTTTATTGTCCTCCACGTTTCTGGCCAGCTTCAACTCCAGTAGAGCTTTGGTCACATGAATTTTCTCCCTACAGTGACAAGCAGCATCTCTGTAGTCTTTCCGTGTCAGTAATGTCCCTTATTCCAGCCCCTGGAGACAGCAGACTTCCTGTGAGCTCTGTCCAGTCTGCATATTGGGCATTCTATTCACCCTAGAAGGGTGTTTCCTATTACAACTACCCTTCATTTTCCTGTTAACAGAGGAGGTCTTGGTGCAGAGTACAAGTGGTGTTTTAGGAGGCCTCACTATCCCAGAAGGACCTTCACCTGCCTCATCAGTTGTCTGGCCTTCTAGTTCCAGAGCCTCACATGTATTGTAGAAGGTGCCAGTCCTACCTGTCAAATTCTGAGAAGGTGGAGGAACCTTCCTCCTAGTACATGCTGTGACCTGCTTCCAGCCTTCATCTTTAACAGACCCTTGGCTAGCAGTCATTTGACTAATTAGGGTTCTGAGTCCATCTGCTTCTCCACTACAGTGGAGGTTCATGGCTCCTGAGAATCTTGAGACTATGAGCCTGAAAATAATCAGTCTCTCTCTTGCTTGTTTGCTCAAACACTACGTAGCCTGTTCATTTCCTCCTGTAGCTCCTTCACCTGGCGACCAGCTCCTCAAGCACAACTCACCTTCTGCAAAAGAGCTATCAGCCCCAGCCTTGCGAAGAGGCATCAGGCACTCCAGGTAGCCTCTGACCTGGAGAGCTCCATCTCCCATCAGCAGGTCTGTCTGGCTGGAGCCTCTGACATGGCTGCTTCAGTGACTCCCACAGCTACATGGGATTGAGCTTTAGGGCATGGCAACACCGTAACAGGAAGCTTAAGCTAGTACACTAATAAGACTGGGGTTTTTATTGTGTGAGATGGCTGAAAGAATTGATTCATTTTTAATGTTTTAACTTGTGTTCTGTTCTTCAGAGTACTCGAGTAGCTTTAGACCACCTGGAGTCTGTGCCTGAGAAACTGAGCCTGTTAGAAGATTGCAAAGATGCTGGAGTGAGAAAGATTTCATTTGACTCTCTCAGTACTTCTAAAATATTTTGGTTAATTAATATTCTCTATGAATGTACAGATAGGTTGTTTAATAAGATATTTACAGTTGCATATGTACATATTATATAGATAGAAACATACTGAAATTTACTTTCATGTTTATACAGATTTTTTTGAGGTTATAAATTTAGTTCTAATTATTAACACTGCTCCATAATGTAAGCAAACATGATAACTGGGCGTAACAGGTCATGTGTTAATTACTGTTTCAGAATATTTTTATAGAATGGTAAATTCTGATATTACATGTTGAAAAATGAAAATTTTATAATAAAATAAATTATGCCAGTAGTTTCAATATTTAACTTAATGAGTGAAGATAGATGATCTTTGCAACTTTTTGTTTTGTTTTGACATAATGACAATACTTGTCATTTACTTCCTCAGCACCACTATCCAATCAAGGTATGTTTGGACACAGTAGGACATATTGACAGTAGTGGTGGCATACTGTCAAGAGTGATAAACCTCAGATTAGATTTTCAGTGGCTAAGTGGCTAAATCCCTGTACCATAGTTACTTTCCATTTATGAAATGGGTGGTTTAATGAAAAAGAATTTGGAACTTCCTTGCACAGTATAAATTTTAAATCAGTATTAAACCACAGATCAACAAATACGTAATGATTTGCGTTTTATTTGCTATGTAAAATTTCTTAATCTGTGGTAATCATAAACATTTCAAAACATGCTTGTTTGGAGCATTGTTTATTGTGTTCCTGCACGAAGTCATCAGTTAATAATTGTACACCATTTTATTGCTGTCATCATCAACAGATTTGGTAATGCAAATACTGGTTAAAAAGTTTGGGTTTGTTATGAAAAATACTGTTGAGATGTATAGCTTTAATTTCACATTCCAGGTATCCCCAGAAGAGCTTTTTTGCTCTGACAGAGGTTTGTGTTTACCTTCTGTTTCTGCTAAAGGAAAAATTTTGCTCTCAGCAGGCAAAGCAAAGGCTTGAATGTGGGGTATCTGCATTCTCCTTCACACTTGCCCTCTCTCACTTAACACTTCTATGAAATTACACTGTCATTTTCTGGTTTGCTCTAGTTATAACTTAGCCAGTATTTGTGAGAGTGGAATGCAAAGTCTTTAGTTTAAATTGGGCTCTGTCCTTCTCCATCATGCTTAGTTTTTTAAAGATGGTTTTCTGAAGATGAGTCCGTATCAACACAGTTTTTTGTTAAATAAATAATTTATTATGCAAGAGAGCTAAGCTTTATGCCTTAGCTTTGAGGATGTCAGTTTGGAGCTTCATTACTGTTTCTATTTGCAAATAACATACTGGATTTTTTTGTACAATAGCATATTTTACTCTCAAGTGTTATGCATGAATGAAGTATTTCAAAGCTGTTCATTGTTTTCCACTGCTAGCAAGTTCTTCCCTCAATGTTTTCATAGGAAGGGAGAAGGAAAGAGGAAGTAGGTTTTGATAAAGTTTGAGAAGTTTATTTTTAAATTTTTAAAAATTTATTTTTAAGTTTATCAAAACTTCTTAGGTTGTCTAGGAGGTTTATTAATTCAACTGAATCATTAGCTAGTTCATTGAGAAGCATTATGTTTTCTTGTTGAAAATACTGTTTTGTCAATATCCTTAGAACTATTTTTTCTTGAAGTGCTTGTTTCTGCAGTGTTGTAATTAATATTTCACCATCACAGAATTTCTTTGTTAGAAGGTATGATATTGCTGAAGTTTGGAAAGGGTTACAAGAAATCATTCTCCAGATAAGGCCATTTCCATTTTAATCTACATTTGTTTTAACATTATTTTTCTGTACAGAACATTATGCTTTTATATGGCCCCCTGTAGTTCAGCCTCTGAAAGTTAGTACTTAATGCGTTCTTGCTGTGATGAAAGCCCTTGATGATATCTGTGTTTACAATAGTTAGAGTTTCTAACTACTCTTCACTTTATGAAATCATCTAAATCTTTTAATGCATTTCTAGGAGTCCTACTGCCGAAGGGAGATGATTGAGGAAAGGTATATGAAGTATAAAGACATAGTGACTTCTTTACAGCAACAGCTGGAAGATTCAAAGCAAAGAGTCGGGCAAGTCAAGGTGTGTATGTGTGCTTCACTTTTGTGTCTCAATTACTTTCAATCAGCAACATAACCATACCTTAATAACTCCTAGTACAAACACAGACTAAAATCACACATGAATGTTTCTGTTTCACATGGCTGCCATGGCTGATGGCATGGCAGGTATATTGACATGGCATGAAATTTGATGAATTAAGGGTTGCGTTCGTTGTAAGTGCCATGGATATTTTCCAAAAATCTTTCAAGTTTCACAGAAAGGTGTCTTGCTGTGTCTTACTACTCTGAAATGTTTACCTGCTTTGTCAAATTGCTGTCTTCAGCAATTTTTAAATTGTTTTGTTCAATTTTCTCTTGTCTTTTCAAGTAAAAGATATAGAAACCTGTTTCCTCTGTGAAAAGGTTGACTAATTTATAAATCACATGTAGTAATTTTTCAGTAGTTGATATTTGCATTCTTTACATATGTTTCTGTATGATGTCTCTTTCATACGTAAATGAAATCCAGGCAAACAGAAGGGAAGTGATTTGCTAAAGGTCACTCACTGGACTCATAGCAGTGCTAAGCATGAATAACTAACTCCTTGCAATACAGATCCAGTGCTCCTGTTTAGAAACTTTGCCTGTAATGAGTTCAACTTTCCAATTGTTAACATGTTTTCTTTCCCTTATTAGCTTGTTCATTGTCAAATGACTGTCATTGCGGTAGCAGCTTACTTCAGCACAACTACAATTTCTTATGGAAGTGATTGAAATAAGTGATCAGACCTGAAGAATCATACTAGTATTTCTGCTACATATCTCAATCAAATCAGTTTCTTTGGCAGTGTATCATACCTATGTCTCTAAACAATTGAGCTCAAATCAAGGTTCACACACTCTATCAAAAAGATGTTTGTGTTCCCCAACTCATCTGTAGCCGTCTTCCTTCTGTATCTATAAAACGAGGACATACTTCCCAGTATGTCTTTTAAAAGGTGGAGAAGGTAAAATAAATACAGAATATTTTAGCAAGTTGCTGTTGTGAGGAGGTATTAAGTTACTTGAAAAAGCCATCTTGCTCTTCTGTAAGAAAGAATTGAAAGGAGGAAACAGGCACATTCAATCTGTTGCGGATGATAATCCTAAATTTCTTGAATTTCTCTTCCCTCCACACAAGTGTTACTAAATTAGTAGCTATTGAAATTTGGACAACATTGAAAAGCTAAGTGGAATGCAATCAGCTGACGGTAGAACACAACATTGCACTAAGCTGACTGAACTTACTGAGCTTGTGTGATTTGAACTCAATAATCAGAATCCAGTACAAAGCTGATTCCAAAACAATTCTCTTTCTTTAGACAACCGAGCATTTAATGGCATCCATTTAGTCAGGCCTAATTGGGTTTTTGCATGACATACAGTACTCTTTGCTGTCACGGCTGTTGCAAATAGAACAGAATGTTCAAAACCAAGTAACAGACGGGTGCTAATCTGATTTCAGTGATCAGGCTAGCTTAGACTAAAAAAAACCTTTTTAATGCTTGCCTTTCTTACCCTCCTTTGGAACTAACTCAAATGCATTGTTTTTTGGTTTTTTTCTTATTTATTTTACTGTTTGTCAGTTGGGAGTCTCTAAAATTGATTGCTGGAAGAGTGTAGGTTTGAGGACATCAAAGTTGATTCTTTCTGATATTTTTGTAAATAGTACCTCTGCTATACAAAATAGACAGATATTTGATAGGTGATAAGAAAATGCATGGTTATTACAAAATTTTTTACATTGATAATTTTAGATAAAATTACTTGTGGAATTAATCTTTCTCCTCTGTTATGTTTATCTTACTAGCCTCCTTATAATACACTTATTTCAGCTTGTTTGTGAACATTGATCTCAGACAGGCATTATCTAATCTTGTGTCCCAGCGTTTTTTCATTTTAAGGAGGAAAAATTAAACCAAAGTTGAATGTTTCCCTAAAAGAGGTTTTTTTCTTCCTTTCTTATGATTTCTTTTGTCTCCACTCAATAGTCTTACTCTTCTGTAGTCTTGTCAGATGGCTTTAAAATACCTGTTGGTTAGAAGCCCAGAAAAATTGTAATTTCTATTTTTATGTGTTAAAATGGAAGATTTCCAGTAATAAAAGTAAGCCAGAGGCTGGCAGAATACCATCAGGTACAACAATCTTGATTTTTCAACTGAGAAAGGGCCAAATTATAATAGATAAAGACTAAATTGGGGGGAAAACCCCATAAATATAACATATGAAAAGAGAATACCAACAGAAGCAAAATCAAAACAGAAAGCCAGAGGAAAACTAGACATAAATATTATGATGTAGAGATAAAAATATTTTAGGAGTTTCCCTGCCACAGACAATTGACCATCTATTCAAACACAACATGCAGATGTAATTGTCAATGAAGCACATTCTATAAATTAAAATTTCTGTAAAGAGAAAGCCATTTTTTATTGCAGTTACTGGTAGAAGCACCTTTCTTGTTTAAAAGCTCTTCTTCTAAAGCATTTCTGGAAGTAGAATGGAAAGACAAAAACTTTTTTTATTCTTTAGAAGTTGTTATTGTGCTATGAACACTTGAGGTATTAAGTCTCTCATCAGCACATAAGGGGATTAATATGTGTAATTCCCATTAGTCTTAATAGGAGTAAATCCTTCTTCAGTGGTGGAACAAAAGCTCATTGTATCTCTAAATTAATGTAGAATTTTATTTTGTTTTCTGTTTAATTTTCAAATCTTAGGATCAGCATGAATGATAAATTGCAAGACGTTTTAAAAAATTTTCTGAGGTTGTTTATGATAAGAATTCAGCAGTAAACTTGTGTGTTTTATGAACTGATGCATTTGTTCATTATTACCTCTTCTGATATCAAGAAATTGAGTAATTTGGATACCAAGCCAAGCTTTTAATCTTATTTGGGATCGTATTGTAACTGGGGACTACTTGCTGCAGAGCTAATAGAGATTTTTCAGGGATTTTTGTTTAAATGACCTTTTTAAATTTATCTTCTCTTTTTAGCTTATAGACCAAATGACTTTCCTCACCAAGAAGCTATGCTGTATGGATTTAGCCATAAATAGTAACGTTATACTTCAGACTTTATTCAATGGTTTAACAAAAAAATTCAAAAGCACCTTTAGGTTTTTTGATATGAGAAATCAATGAACTTTAAGTTTCCTCAGTGGCAGGGAAAATAATTTTAATATTTATTACTACTTGTGGAACTTCAGTGAATTAATATGAACCGTTCATTGATGAGGAAGTCATCATTCACTGATGTCTGCCCTGCTGATATGACATGTCCCGAACTGTGGATGTGATGTGAACAGGAAAGAGCATTTTTACAACTTACTGTAGTGGCAAAGACTTGCAATGCTGCCAGTGCATTTCTCAAGGCAAAGCAGTTTTTTTCAGACCTTTTATAGTGATGAAATGGGGATAAAACTCATAAGCAAATTAATTTGAACCTATCTGCAATACTGAGAATTCAGAGAATTCAAATCAGTCTTTTCCAGCATGTCTGAAATCACAGCATGTGCCTATATGTGTGCTACTGTATGCTTTTTGTTAAAGTTTACAGCTGCTTGATAGTAACAGATAAAATTATTTTTGTTTGGCTCCTATAGGATGTGAAAATGGATGCTGAAATTTCTGATATAGAAGCGGCTGCTCACTCTTCCAGTTGGCAAACTCAAAACAGCTTTCTTTGCAGCTCACTGCTCTCAAATTCAGGTTGTAAGTATTATACTGCAGAAAAAATCTGCAGGTAACATACTCTTTTCTTCTAAAAAATTTTTCTACTTGAAAGAGTAAGACACTCTACTTTTTAAAAAAGGAGTGCTAGAACCATCGTAGGTATCCTTCTGTGTGTTAATTTTAGATACTGGATGGATGTCTTTGCCTAGGAAGTACTTCATTACATCCCATGGATAGTTATTTGGTTTTTTTTGACTGAAACATGCAATATATTCTGTTTGTCCCACAAACATATACCAAAGAAAAGGGCTGCCCTTGAATTCTGAATCTCTGCATAGCGAGTCATATCTGTGCAAGCTGTATATCTTCTGAGGGACCAGAGGGATGTCCTCAAACATGGATTCTTTCCAAGATCTTTCATTTGCACCAGTTAGTCTCATGCTCATGTAGCATTTTCGCAGTGAAAGTTGAAGCCACTAATTCTACTTCAATAGTGTTTTTTAACTGGTTTTTCTACCCCCGTGTGCGCATACAACTCGTGTTCATGCAAAGTCAGGGGATCTCAGATACAGCTGGGAAATGCTCAATAAAACATAGGACGTATTAGGTCTTATCGGGTACATAGGCACATCTTTACATGAGTGTCAAAAGTAACATAAAAACCAGGTTTTTAAGGGGGTTTTTTTGAGCATATCAGTACATGGATATTAAAATACTTTTCTTCAGAAGGGTATCATCTTCCGTTTCTTTTCAATATAACCAGTTTGTGTACTGGGAACCTATTCAGAAAGTTGCATTCTATGTAATGGTAAGTCGTATTTCAGGCTTCATTACACTTTGAAAGCATTGCATCTTAGAATGAGTGCTGTTGTACGTTACTGCTCACCTGTCCTGAGCTGATCTGCTGAGGTTAAAGGTAATTGGTTACTCTTCCTTTCAGAATCTATGGGTTGTGGTTAGTATCTTTTTGCAGAGCATACTGAATAACAATAGTAGGAATAAAGCGTAGGAGCAAATACCGCCGTATCATCTGTACTTTAGGAACACTTTACCTTGACTCAGAGTTGATTTTTCCATTTTCCCAAACCTCATCCCTGTCAGAGTCTTGCAAATCAAAGTACAGCTGAGCCTGTTTTGGGTATAGAAAAGAAGTAACCTATGCCTCACAGCATGTTCAGCTAGATGGCATCCAGCAGTCCCTTCCAGTCTCAAGAATTCCAAAAGTGATTCACTGCAAAAATTTACTGAAATTTAAAAATGCAGCATAAATGTTTCTAAAATATTACTATGTCTTTATACTGCTTAACCCAAATTAAACAAGGTAGGACTTTGTTGCTTTAATACTTTTTAATAAATTTTAGGCAGTTTTAAAAGAAATAGTATCCATGTGATCTGAATACCAATCTGATGAAACAGTTCTGCATATTTATTCTCTGATTCAACTGTTTTTTACCAGCACTAAGTACTAAACTTTCTGGAGATAAAAAAATAAGTGATTGTAGTGGTTTGATCATATCTGTTTTACTCTGTGAGATAAGGATTAGAAGAAATGCAAAGCAGGCCTAAAACTTTAAAGAATATAAAGAAGTTTATTACTAACGGAGTTAAAAGTAACAAGAAATAATAAGAAGTTAAAGCAAAACCTCTTCCCTCCAGCACTCTCAAGCAAAAAACTCCTTCCGCCCTCCCTTTTCTCCCTCCAGCACTTCCCCCTCCTTTTACCACCTTGCACAAAAGGTAACAATTTTGGTCAGTGTTACAGTCTTTAAAAGTCTCTCTCTTATGCTTAGGGAAAAAGGTTCCTTCTGCTGATGCCGTGGACATTTCTTCACAACTCAGTAGTCCGCCTGGAAACTATCTACTAAAGGAAATATCTCCCATGACAATTCCACAGTATATTCATACTGCAATCATGGGCCATCACATGGGGTTACAAGTCCTTTTAAAGATGAATTCTTCCAGCCCAAACACAAAGGTTCTCTGCTTCCAGTCTCTTTTAAACATGAATTATTCCAGCTTAAACACAAAGGCTTCTCTGCTTCTTCACAAACCGCTAAAAGCTGCTTCACAACTACATGGCCTGGCATAGGCATTCTCTTACATCTTCACAGGCTGCAACATGAATTCTCACAGGCATGGATTTTCATCTCCCCATGCTTTTATAATGATTTAAAGAGTTCAGTCCTCCGCAGCTGCTAGAAGGGGTTTTAAGATTCGCACCAGAACGCACACGCCCTTTTCTCCTGCCGCCATCTCAGCGTCGTCCCACGTGACTGACTTTCTCTTTCTCCTTGACCGTGCAGCCTCCATGTTCTTCTCCCTCACGTCTTTCCCCACGGGCTGCGCTGATGTTCAGTTCGGTGCGAGCTGTGCAGGCTGGAAAAGGAGGCTCCGCTGGTCCCACTGGGTCTGCACGGGCTGCATGAGGGGGGAGAGGAGGCTCCCCCGGGCTGCATGAAGGGGGAGGGGAGGCCCCTCCTGATTTCTCCAGAAGCCGAGCCAGATGAATTCGGCTATCGGGCAGTCCAGTTTAGCTGCTCGCGGCTCTGACGGAAGGGAGAGGGGTGAGGGGGGGCAGGCAGGAGCCCTGGCCAGGCCCAGAGGCCGCCCAGAGGCTCAGAGGCCCCCCCCCTTCTCTATCCGGAGACCTGGAACAAGAGGAACTTCCCGGCCTTGCACGGGGTTTAAATATGCAAAATTCGCAGAAGCGCATTGGCTTAAAAGCTTGTCCATCAACTCAGTTTCAACCCATGACATTGATTAACAAAAGACAGTAGTGATTCAATTCACTACTTAGTGCTTATGGCACTAAGATATGTGGATCACTTCATAGACTTTGGTTGGTGACTGTCACTTTATGCTGAATCTGATTTCCACCAGTCAAATGTGTATTTTGAAGTTGTTGGTATAGTTCTTGAGGACAGTGAAAATTCTGCAGTGGTATCAGCGTTAAGGAGATTTTCTAGTGAGTGGCAAATGAAAAGTCAGCTACTTCAGTCATGATAGTCACATAAACACCATGAACTTTATTTCAGTAATGATATTAATTAATTATCATTTGAGACTTTGACAGGGAAGTATAATTTGACATCTTTGCTCCCAAACCTACTGTAGCTTTTAAGAAATCTTCCTGTACATGTCATCATCTATTTTCTATGATTAATTGTCTCCTTACTTCTTCAGAAATAGAAGAATGGAATTTTTTTTTTTCTTTCATTTACCTTTTGGAGCTGTTTGCAAGCCTTTGTGATTTATGTTTCCCCATTCCATCTCTCTTCAATTCATGAAACCTTACAGACTATAGAGTCAATAACTAGTACTAGAATCTTCCTTCCCAATGTGAGTCTCCTATGACTTGTAGAGAGCACCAGGAAGGAGAGCAGACTCATTTGATATAATTTAACTTATCTGTGAGGGAGATCGTGGGATTTAAGTTAAAATTGGTTGAAAAAAGAAGGACAAATAGCATGGGAAAATAAATAAGGAAACAACAATCTGTTTCCATATATATATTTTTACTAAAAAGTTACCAATGCAGCAAGCAGTTAAAAGGAAAGTAATTAACATCAACATTCTGTTTTGTTTCTGGTATAATTTCTGCAATTATAACAGCTTTTCCATTACAAACATATTTTAAAATATGTTGAGGGAATGTGCTTTTATTTCTATGCCCATTTTCTTAGAAATGAAGAAGTTTAAATGAGAAAATAATTTATTCAAGGAAACATTCACTAGACGTAGTTTGCAGTCTGTATTATTATTAGACCAAAACGGTTGGTCCAAAAAGGCACTACTAGTTGTTATCTAAAGAATAATCCTCAGAAACTGTTTTAAATGGCCATTGTATTTTCCTGAAATTTTGAGTACAAAAGTCCCTAGAGTTACACGTGCTTTGCATTAGCTTTGTGAATTGAGTCCTGCCTTTCTCTTTGCACATTTCATCACTTTGAGGTTTTAACCTGGATGGCTTCCCAGAAACCATATGTCTTAGAGGCTTTCTATTGTTGTTGGGCATTTATGTTGCAGGGCTTCATAAGCTGTGATAGACACCATTTGAGGTACCACTGACATAGCATACAGTAGCAGAGCTTTGGACCAATTCTGAAAACTTTATGCTGAAAACTTAGAACTCACTTTGCACCGATGTCCCAAACATAGTGATTTCATTCTTCTGAAAGTGAAAACACTCTTAACCCAACTGTGAAGTCTTGCTCCTTATTAAATAACTTTTGGTTATGTACTGCTACAATTTTACTGGCTCGTTAAAAATTGCACTCTGGATATTCAGTAGGACCACTTTTCTTACATGCTTCTGGTACAAGGAAGGCCATTAGGAGAAGGATATGTTGGATAAGCTGGTAGCCACTTTCCTTCCCTTAATTTCTGCCTTTTGCTAAATGTTTGGATATTTTGATTTTTTTTTTCTTTAGCATTTTATCATAAGATGTTTTATCAATTCATATTGTCTGGATTTTAATGCAATATAATGTATTTAGAAATAAGCACAATATATGTACCCTGCTGTGAAGGTATATATACAGTATGACATTGTATTGCCTGTTCAGTGTCACTTGGTGACTTTAGTCCATGCTGTTGGTAAAGATATCCCTTCACAAAATTTTTGAGAGGTTTGTCTTATCTTATTTAAACAAAAATTCTGGAAAAATAAATAGAAAATATGTCTTAGTGAAATAATCAAATTTTTTAAAATGCAGTCTACATTTCTTGTGTATAAGAAAGCTCTTGGTTATGCCTGTATTATAGGGTATTAAAATCTATTTCTCTAGAAAAGTAAGTCAGTTTCTCAATTCATAACCTTATGAATATTGAATATTTATTAACACCACTTTACTTCCTAAATAAATTATAATATCATATAATGAAAGACATGTTTTAAATAAACATTAATCGTCAGTCAACCAAATCAGAGAATCACAGGTTCAAAAAGGCCTCTAAGATCATTGAGTCTAACTGACCTCTTGTGTGTCTCTAAAGATGCTTAATTACGTTTTTTGTGTGACTTATTTCTAGCACTTACGAAAGGGATGGTTCCTTTGGGTACAAGTGCCACCAAGGAAGATTCTACTAATGTTGCTGTTAGTGAAATGAAGCTGCAAGCAGAAGGAAGAAAGCACTAGAATATTTTGCAAAACCACACCAGTTTTCTCTGTGGTAAATTCCATTCCACTCTTTTTTTGGTTTTGAACAATAGTAATTCCATCTGCCGTAGGAGTGATTCACCCTTAATGATTCAGCAATTGCCAAACACTCAAATCATAGAGTACCAAGAGTGATTCTGATGAGCTCTTGTGATAATTTAGGTGACTTGTACACTAAAGGCTTTCTGGGATTTTGCTATTTTCTTGTATTTGTTTCTGCAGTCCTCCTAAACTAAATTTATTGTATTCCTGAAATACTGTGAAGTGAAATACCTGTGACATTAATCTTTGCTATGAGCTTATTTACCCCTATACAGGAATTGTTCTGACACTTGTTTTTAATTACGTTTAATAACATTATTAATGATGAAAAAATATTTAGAAATTGCCTATTATTATGAGAGTCATTATACAGTGTTGTACAGACACATTTGTGATTTTCGGTCCTTCAGTTTGAAAAAATTGTTTCAGGAAGATGTGATAAAATTTTCTCAAAAAATTTTCTCAAAAGTGAAAATTCATGTTTCAGGTTCGGCATATATGTGTTATAAGTTGTCTAGAATTATTCATTTGGCCAGAACAGTTTTGTCACATGGCCTCGTTAAGGCACTTTAAAGAATCTGAATCTCACCCATCTGTATCAAGAGTGTTGAAGGGCACTTCTATGTGGCTGTGAAAATTTTACTAGCAGGGTTTAATGTTCATTTATTTATTCTGTTTTGTTCTCTGGTAGAGAAGATGTGTCATATGGATTGTAAAATACTATAGAAATACAATATTGCACATTTGTATTTGTTCAGATATCACTATTCTAAACAAATTGGACACAATTTTGCATTACAGTGGTCTCAGAGAGCAAATCACAGAGGAATTTTCTGCTGTGTAAAGAAATGCAAGTGTTTCTGATGGTTCTTGTTTTATTCTCCTCTCAGCTACTTCTGGCTGGATCACTGCTAGTGTGCCTTAAAAGATTTGCCAAAGCTATCAGAGTACTATAGCAACATTAACACCATTCAAACCATTTTGTTTTACAGACTTCTGTCATATTTAGGAAGCCTATTTCTTCTCTGAAATACTGTCATTTTTTTAACACTGTAGGTGTCTCAGGCATAATTCACAGGTCACGAAGTGCCATCTCAGAAGAGGATTTTTTAAAATTTTTTTTTCCCCCTACTCTGATGAAGTGTTCTGTTGTACCAGTGGGTGCTCTGGACAGTGCGCTTCCTTGACAATCACCTTGTATTCAACCTGTTTCAAACAGAACAACATGCTGAGAACATCAAAATCAGACACAGAAATGAGAAAGAGTTTATTCTCCATTCATTTTCTGTGAACTTCAATTGCTTAAAATGTAAAAAAAATCTGATTTGGTTAAAAAGTTTTCTTTACCTTTTGTTGTGTATTATGCTATGCATGGTAGCGCTGGCATTGGCTTTTTGCAGACTTCTGGCACACCTGCTCATTTAGAGCATCAAGAAAACAAAACAGGCATATCCACCTGTTCTGATCTTGATAGCCATGACAGGGACAAGAAAAAAATCAACAAATAAACTTCTGCTCTCTACAAAGAGTGTGGATGTCATGAAACAGTGTTTAGCTCAAGCCACAGTTACTATAAACTAAACTTACTTTAAGCAGATACAACATTTGTAATTTTTTTTTTATTAGATCAGAGCAGAGCTGGAAATATGGCATTTAAAATATTTTAACTGGTTTGGTCTGCTGAAACATTAAAAAATTGCAAAATGAAATGTCACCAGCTTGCAGACTTTATAGTATCTACAAATTATGGCCAAAACATAGAAAGGTCACTTTAAAATATATTATGAAACAGTAAATCATGCTCTCAGAACACCTTATGTGGTAATGAGGTCTGGTGCATGGATTGCTGATGGATAAATGTATACCCTACCTGTTTTACCGAAGTTTAAATGTTTTTTTGACATAAAAATGCCTGTTGGTAAATGAATGGGGCTTTAAGAGTCTTAGCTGAGAAGTAATACCAGAAATATAATGGCCTCTCTTTTTGCTAAGGAATTTGTAAAAATCTTACCATTTTAAGTATTTATACATTTTTTCCTGACTTGTAACTTAGAAATCTGGAGTATGTGTTCCTAAAACAGGATCACTACTGCTCTATATTGTAAGAAAACTAAGGATAAGCAGTCTGATCTCCCCCACTATTACATCAAGTATTGAATCGCTTTTTGTACTATATAGGATAGAAATTACTACTGGGTGAAAAATTTTGGCTTTAAGTATGTTCAGTGCTTAGTATATTTGCCTTTGCCCATGTGACTGGGTTTTCATCAGTTTTATATCCTTTTATAAAATTTTCTAAAAGGGCTGGAAGAACAGAAGAGACGTCAAACCACACCAAAAAAAAAAAAAGGAAAAAAAAAGGAAAAAAATTTTTACTGAGTAGACTTATGGACTCCAAAGCCAGGAAATTCTTTCTTATATTTACCCTCTTGGCATGGCAGTCTAGATAGCATGTAATATTTGTCTCTCTTCCACCTTTGATAGAGGTTCATATTACAAAGTGAATTTTGTTTCCTCTTTACTGAAGGCTAAAGTTCCGTACATGACATTATGTGAAACTGTCCCTTTGTGGTTTAAGAAGTAATATTTTTTCCATATTGGTCTGAAATAATACTCTTCTGCACAGTTTCAGTTTTTAAAGTAGAAAAGCAGATAATTTTAAAATAAAACATTTTGTATATTTCACATCTTAAAAATTGCTGTCCCTTCTGGTAGCCAGATTTTTTTATACTTTAACCCTTTAATGACCTGTTACTCAATTCTTGCCCAGAGCAGGCAAATCAGAAATATGGTATTGCACACACACAAAAATGATGGTTTATTTCTTTGTTCTGTTTAGCATTTGGTAAATCAGGCATATTTTTATGTATGTACTAAGTACATACAGATTTTATAAGCTAGTATCAGACATTCTTTTTTTTTAATGCTGTACTGAAATACAGTGCGTCAGTACTGTGCTTCAAAAATGCATTGGCCCTCTATTTTACCATCAAATAGTTGTCATATGAATAAGCTATAAATTTTATGCCCTTCAGTTCCCTAATGTTTTACAGCAGACTTGAGAGCACTTAATTACTTTTGAGATTATATTTACTAAATAGCTAAAATAATTTCTTTTTATTGTGTAATTATGTCATCCTAAGAAGAAATGTCAAAATAAAAATAAAGAATAAAATTTTACAGTGCAAAACAAAGCAATTTTCTTACATTTACTTCTCAAAATTTTGTTGGAAGTCAGTCTTCAGTGATGGTGAAAGTACTCCTTGGATATTCAAAGCTCAGCCACATTTTTACTAACTATTACAGCAAAGTAAATAAAGAAAATATATGAAAAACCCATCCAACAAAGAAACTACTATTTTAAAATCCGTTTCCGAGCTAAGGAATCTACATATCAGTTCGTCTCTGGCTTGCAAGGCATAGTCTCTACACTGTGGAGCACTGAATGGTTTTTCATGAATGAAAATGCCAGTATTACCCTGAAAGGAAATCAGTAGGTATTTTTGTAACACTGATATAATTTTTATGGCTAAAAATGTGAAGTTTGCAACCTGGATGCGTTCTCATATATATAACATGCAGAAAAAATTATTCATAAATTTTTGTGGCACTGCTTGTTACAGTCAAATTTTACTGTACCTATGTTAAACTCCTTGTGTCTGCAGTGTGTTAGTAACCAATTTATCTCTCTCTAAGCCCTTGTCACCACACAGAAGTAATTGATACTGAAGTTAATGTGAGCTGCAGATCAATATCTGACAATACAGTCTTGTCAAAATGGTTGTGCAGGAGAAGAACATCATGGAAATTCCTATGGTTTTGATCTAATTGTAGAAATTAGAAGCAGTTGTCGAGGAAAACTAGCAGTAGAAGGGATGGAAAGCAATTCGTGATTAAATTAAGATTTCAGAACACTTTTATTCTTGACAACTTAGCTTAAAAACTGCCTCAGAGCTAGTATTTACATCTGAATAAAAGTGATCCCGAAATAAAATTCCATCTTGGATAAATTTTTTTTATACATTCTTAAGTACTTTCTACTCTAGCACAACTCAACTCTACTGTAAGCATGTCTAGACTGCTGTGAATATGAACTTACTTGCTTTTCTATGTAAATAACTAAATTAGATTTTAAATCTGAAGAATATTTTAGTGCTCTATACAGGAATACAAAAGAGCAGAATCTGATAACCAAGTGTTTCAAAAATCTTCAATGCTTCTGGGAATGCTGACAACAAAAATGAAGGAGATTGCTGTGGTTAAAATCCAGCAGCATCTAACATTTGTCATTTGTGCTAACAACAATTTTTCTCCTGTTTCTAAAGCTGAAGTTGCACATCTGTCATTTCTCTGCCTGAAATAATGAGATTTTTTTTTTCTCTTCCCCTAATAATGACAAAACTTGTAGTGTGAAAATATGCGGTGATGATATTTTTAAATTTCTAGTAATTTTATTTAGGAATCTACCAGGTGCTATTTGGAACTAAATATTTTTGGAACATGGTTGTTAACACGTTTTTGTTAAATTATTACATTTAAAAACAGAAACTGCATAGAGATATCTCTTTTAGGATAATTTTGCTATCTTTTTTTTAGAGACATGCCTCCCTGATAGGTGTTTTGTTTAAGTACAACAGTTGTTCTTGAGTTGTCTGTTATTTTCATCTGTCTTCAGACCAGAGTTGTTTTGGTCTTAGACTGCTTTTCTCATCTGCCATCTACAGTGCACTAGTCAATCAATCACCTACAGTGCACATCAATCTTCACCTACCCATCGTCAATAATTTTGGTAGTTGATATTCCCATGGAATCACATTAGTGTTGAAGGCAGTTGTTTCTTATAATCTCTTTTCATATGAATTCCGACACTCTTATTTGTTTACTAAAATAAAACGTACTTAGTAAATGGGCTAACATGAGGTCACATGCTGTCTAATATTAAAGATTATTCCACAGGCCAAAGTAAATGTCTCTTACTACATTTGTCTTGTTTTTCTGATTGCCAGCATTGATTCTACTATTAGTTTGTAGAAGGAAATGGTAAAGGATAGACTTTGCTGCAATAGCCCTGAAATATTACTGATTCGAAGCAAAAAATGAGGCTACAGCTAATTTAGGACATCTGTCTAAGTGCTTAGTCTAGAACCTAAAATGCTCATATTACAAAGTATATTTCTTCAATGTGTTAATATCAAATCACCTTCATGGTAAACAGTTGCTGACATCTAAAATATTTTTGAAAAGTGATACTCAAATTTGCTAAAGATGATCAAAAGGATTTCTGTGTCACTCACATTATTAAACAAGCATGGAACTGGGAAGCAGCCCAATTTATGTTTCTGGCATGAGGCTCTTCACAGAAACCACCAGTGACACAGTTTTGTACTTAGTGTGGAAAACGATGAAGATGAGCTGTGTTTTGCTGCTGGCCAAGAGAAGAATTTGTATTTGTGGCTGTTTGGTGTATGGAGTGCAATGCATGCACCATTTTTATTGAGGCTTTCACGGCCGGGTGCAGCACTGACAGCACCATTTCATTCAAACATCTGCAACCATGAAGACAGCATGTAGCTGGCAGAGCTTTTGTTACATGTTTTGACTAACAGAATGTCAACAAGTCCATCAGAAACTTTTGGAGCTGTTTGTTTTGTCTTCTGTGGAACAGTCTCCAGTGCAGTCATAAAGCTAGAAAATGCAGAAATGTTTGTTCAGTGTGAGCTACATCAGCAGAGAGGCTCACTAGCCCTGGAATGTGAATCCATTAGTATGTTGTCCATTGATCGATTAGGGGTCTATAAATTAACAAAAAACTAATCTACAAAGTTTTTAAAAGTGAGACAAATCATTCTTATTTCATAGTCAAAGAATCTCTGTGAAAATGGAAAAATGAAGTATCAAAGTAAAGAAAGACTTCATTTTTCCAGAATGCGAGTAATTTCTTAAATTTTACTAGAGTGACAGACTAAAATGAAGCTTCTGAATATGTTAATCAACAGACATCAATCCCACTTTGTTTCATTTCTTAATGTGTAAGACTTGCTCACTTTGATTTGGACTTTACTATGTTCTGTACTTAGGGAAAATCTGTTATGTGTGTTGTGCACTGAACAGCAAAGTTGAAATAATTCCACCGGAGACAGCTGATGTGCCACAGACAGAATACTGGCTTTTGCAGTGTATTTTAACAAATAGCTCAAATGTTCAAATTTCTGCTGTGGTATTACATTGCCAAAAGAAACAACGAATAAAAAAATATTTAGACTGTAGGTGAGAGTGTCAATACAATAACAGTGTATTACTGAGGTTTTGATGGTGTATTACTTTTGAGGCTGACATTTCTATATGTCCTTATTAGCAAATGCTGATATTCTATTTTTTTTTCCCTTGGAGAGTATGAGAAGAAAATGTGTTATACACTTTTGATTTCTGGAATGTGTTTTGCCATTTCATGCTGCCAGTTTCTATTTAATTTGGGGTTAGCTAAAAAAACAAATAACCATCTAATTCTTATACTTCATTACAAGCACTCCTAATTAAGTTAGTTGATACATGAGTAATTTTCCTCCAGATCTTTTGTTTTCATTTCATCTGAATGAAATACAGTGTTTTTTGGCAGTTAGTGTCCTAAAACTGGAGCAAAATTATTCTTGTGAACTAGCATTTACGTTGGGACATTCTAAAACTAAGATTGCCCAGGCATCTCATTCATGTGACACTGAACATATTACATTATATTTCCCAGTTATCTATTGTCACTGCAGTATAGTATGAAGTAACAACAAGGAATCCTCAGAAATTGTATGGATGTGAAATGTCTCTGTGCTGGTGTGAAGTCAGAAAGGTCTGTTTAATACTTATAAACCTTATTGTACTGGTTAATGTAATAGAAATAGGCATAGTGGAATGAAATTCCTCAACATTGAATTATTTCTTGAGATAAAGTCCTTGAAAGTTTAGCAAGGAGTCCAGCTCTTCGTACATGTTGAAGTTCACCTTACTGTAGTAACCAGAACTATTGCAGTTTCCTTTAAACTTGATTTTTGAAATGTAAAGGTGTGTTCAGACTAATAATAGTTATGTAGGCATCAGGTATATCCTGTCCACATAATTATGTCTCTTTCTTATAGATGTTGACATGTATAAACATGTTCATAGACTAAAATTTTACTGGTCAAGAAGAAAATTAATCTTTTTATGCTTGGAAATCCTGACTGCAGTAAGGCCAGCAGAGGCCTTGTCTGTAATATCAATGGAGTGGAGTCCAATAAAAAATCAGTATCAGTGGAGTTACAATTTCTTGCTGAGTTTTAGAAAAGGGGAGAGAAATACTTTCTTAGTCTATTTTTTCATTGCATTCTGGAGGTCCGCAAGTCTACAATATGTGTTGGTCTGATGAGCAACAAATACTTGCTGAAAAATACCTGATCTTGTAAAAATAATTTGGTAGCAAACTGCAAAACATTTGGAATAATTTGACACTATCTCATTTTTATATTTTAGATTTTTTCAGAATCTGAGAAATGAGATTTTGAGTTCATTTAGGTTCTTTTATTTTTTCAAGAAGACTAAATCAAAGTTAGTTCTGTAATGAAAACCATTGTACTTCTAAATAATATTAATCCAAGCTTATGAAATTTGAAAAATTCTGAAATATTGCAGTTCTTTTTTCCACTTCAGTGTGGTCTTCTACAGCTTTTTCAAAATAATGAAGCCATCTGCAAGGAGAGATAGTTCATCTGTTAATGTGTATCAATTGTATTTCACACTTGTGACTAAATGTTTTGTTTCATATCAGTTTTTCAACTGATCTAGTAATTCAAAGAGTACCCAAAATGGGAATTTTTATGTGTGTAGGGAGAAGCTAATTATAGCTTACATCTGAATTCCTGCACTACTGGTATTTTTTTTTACAAAAGACACATGAAATAAAACCAATTTTGACTATTTTGTTCTATGATATTTTTGTTTCAAGATAGGTTCACAAGGTATTTGCAGTCCACTTTTTCCATTATCTGCCATCTTCAAGGAGGAAAAAAAATCCAACTTGACTATCTTGAGAAGTATGTAGTGAATTAAAAAAAATATGGAATCGTAGAATCACTTAGGCTGGAAAAGACCCTCTAGATCAAGTTCAGCCAAACTACTGCTTGACTATGTCTTCCTGTAAATTGCATGGATGCACATAAAACTAAGTCTACAGGTTGGATTTTCAGAATGCCTCGTGCAGGTCTAGGAACAATGCATTGTAGAAGTATAAAAGGAGAGCTGTTACCATGTTGGTTTGATGCACAAGTCCTTACCAACTTGTGAAGTTTGAGGTACTTGGTTACACACGAGGTGTGACTCCTGTCACTCCAGAACACCAATTTTATTGTTGAGTTGCTGCTCTGACTTCAGAATGCCTGTGCCTGATTTATACCAGTATGAGGCCTCCTGTATAAAGCCTAAGTACCAATCAAACTACGAAGTGCTGAGATCTTGTCAAGTGATTGCAGTATGAAGTATATGAAAGCTGTCTTTTGTGCTCTGTGTATGTTGCTGCAAACTGAAAGCTTGGCACAGTCTGCAGATATGTTTAAGTTTGGTTAAGGCTCTACCAGCAAAATTCGTATGTTAATTTAACATTAACATTTGTACCTACTTTCTGCAATTAGACTATAAAATGTTAGCCAATGAGGCAGTAACAAAAATATCAATCTACCTTACACTTTTGCTGACTTGGGACTTACTCCAAGCAATTCCTGAAGGCAGGGTTGCAAGTCTTCACTGCAGCTCAGGAGACAGTTAGTACCTTTGCAGGATCAAAGTTGCTAGCTGTACTTGTAATTTAACGTATAACGTAAAAACTTGTCATTTTTGTAAGCTAACATAATAAATTATTTTTCCAAGCAATGCATACCGTCTGTATTCATTTACCTGACATTGCCGAACTTTTGTAAAGGCCTGCTTTATGTAACTGATCTTTTTTAGTTTGGTGAAATGTAGATGTGTGATATGGAATTATATTGCCCAATTTTCTTCTTAACTTGTCTCTAGGAGCAATAGGATTTTTTCTTTTGTTTACTTTCTTCTACTATAATGTTTGTTTAAAAACTAAGATGCTAGTTTCATTATAAGAATAAGTAGTTTTCTTCAAAAGTGTGTATTCAAAATACTTATTTAGGTTAAAGATTTTTTTACCATTAAGGACCCAAAAATCTGGTAACGTATTATAGTGTTATAATAGGAGCAGGTCTTTACATTGGCCATTATTGACAGTGTTTCCAGAGGTGCCCTTAATTAGGACAGGCTATAGTGCCTATAGTCTCTTAGAGAGTGTGAACAAGATTAATCTGATTGAACAGAACACCTGCCTCCATCTAAATGAACCTGCCATTGTAGTCAACAGAATTGGTGGCATCCTTCATCTCCCCCCAAAATAAGCAGCCGGGGTTTAATCAAATTGCAGTGAACTGCTCTAACTATATTGTTTAAATCTTCATTTAGTAAAAGGAGAACCAGGCATCTGCCTTAGATGCTTATTGCCTGCATTATAGGCACCATGTCCACCCACAGAGTGGGGTCTATCCATGTGTGCTTTATCTGAATTCCAGGGTAAATTCTTTATTACCTTAAATAAGAGACACCCCTGGAGGCAGTGAAATGGGATGCAGTTAAACAAGCAAAGAGATTGAGCCATGACAGTATTTAATGAAACAAAAATCATTGTTGCTGGGAAGTTCCACACAGCTAAATTTCTATGGAAGCATTGAATAGAAAACAAAGCCTTGCATTATATTTTAAAATACAAAGTAAAACAAAACCAAAACAAAAAAAAAGTATTGCATAATTCCATATAATGAAGTTTTCTTATTCTGATTTCTCACAACGAACGGGCTGAAATGCAGTTTCTTTATATACTGAGAAATCAGTTAATGACAGCTGGTAATTATTTTACTAATTCCATTCTCCTCAGTTACATATTCCATTGTCTATTGGAGTTAAGAGATTTTGCATGTATTTTACATAGTTTTGTGATCTGCAGTTGTTTTATAACAAACTTACTTTTCTTTGGACTCTGATGATAGCAGAGTTGTTTCTTTCACACGTGCTTATTCCTCTCTTCCAGCAGCTGTTGCACAACACTTTTCCCCTCCTTCTTAAATCTGCTGTCCCAGAGGCTCTACCACCATTGCTGATGGGCTTAGCCTTGGCCCTGACAATTGAGCTCTTGTGATGGCAGGCAAATACCGTACAGGCTCCTTTGCAAGTGAAAACAAGTAGTTTATTCCAGTCTCCCTTTGGATACCTTCAGAATGTGATCCTTGGGTAGAATTTCAAAAGCAGCACGTACTGGAAAAGGCTTCCTGAAAACTACTGCTGGAAGCATCAATGGTTCTACAGGAGAGAGGATGACTGTGAGGACAAGTCAATCAACATCTCTGATGCTCTTGGCAATGCACACCACTTCAGCTCAAACAGCACTTCTCAGTTGTCGCTACTGAGCCAGGAACTGAGAGATGTAGCAACACACAAATCCAGCGAAAGAATGATTTATTAATTTTACAATCATTTTTATATAGTCTAGTTCCATAAAGCGATTGGACAGTGTTCACACTCCTCCTAGGGTGATTGGTTTAGGTTCTATCACATCCATGGTAAAACATTTCTCAGTGTACCATAAACAGAACTTAGCAAAACACCAGATGTGAATATTGTTTACATAAACTATCTTACTGTTTTCATATCTTGCGTGAGAAAGGAAAGGTTCTCAAAGAATTAATGCAAGAAACAGGAAAATTCATCTGCTAGCAGCATTTCGGTATCCACACTCAATGGGTAAGGAAAGTAGGTTGATAAAAAGAGTGGACAAATTGGTTTCATAGGAATTTTGTAGGTTGAGAAAAATGCATTTGTTGTGACCTCAGACAGAAACCCCAGCTGGCCCTCAGTTAGTAGTGTGGACCTTACCTTATGCTTGTTTTATAAGCCAGGAACCCATTGAACTATGAAGTGATGGTTCTTCCTGGCCTGACCCTGGGTACCTCCTGGTGCCTCAAGTTCAGATAGGAACTAAACCAGAGTACAAGACTGAGTCTACGAAAGATTCCCCAAAACTGTGAAATAAGAATAATAGACTATGCTGGAAATTACAGTTTGGATTTTATCTCAGGAGCTGAGAATTTTGAAATAGTCTGTTTACAGCAAAGTGCAAGCCACAGTCAATTTTACATAGTAATTTTCAATAGTCAATTTTGTGACAAAACTTCCAAACAGGCAATGATGTCTCTAACACTGAATTTGGCATAGACCTGCAACCAACAACACTGATAGAGTGCAGCTTATGATTTCCTTCCAGGCCCTTGGAAAAAACTATACTATGACTTTACTAAGAGATGGTCCCAAAAATTCTCCCACATATATCCTGCCTAGAAATGCAGTTATTTCTCTTAGTTTATTGTAAACTCTATTTTGTGGTAGAAATAGAATAAACTCAACTTTTAAGACATCCACTAAATACAGGCATAACAAAATTTGCTAGCATAATGCAGACTAGGAGAATATATTTTCAGATTTTATAGCCAGGTTTTTAGGAATTTTTTCAGAGTTCCTGAGAGTTGTTCTGACATCTCTTCTGTTGATCTTACCATCCGGGCACATGCAACCTCCCATTTCCCAAATCCTTTTGTCTTGTAATACCCATGCAATGAATCACATTTGCTTTGTTTGTTTGAGACTGATGGGGTCAGGAACCTTTGCAAAAAAGGCGGGAAGATGACTTTTCCCAAGGAGTAACTGAATGTGCTTTGGCAGAAAAGTTTTCAGTATATGAGATGGGACTCTTGGACAGGAAGAACTCAGCATTTGGTGAAAATTGGACATTGCAGAGAGGAGAGTACAGATACACAGCCATACCTGAGCGATGATGGAAATAATAATTCCTGAGGACTTAGGAAGCACTGTGCATCATTTTCTGCATGTCAGAAAACCATCATGTTGTTGATCTAAGACCAAGCCTGAAAGAAAGGACTCATTTGTGAGCAGCAGAAAATTTTTTTAGAAATACTTTTAATCCTCCTCTGTCTTGCTTAAACATTTGTTAGGACCCACCCCTGAGGCAGGGTAACTGGGGTTCTTGTTAATAGATTAGTTGGAGTGCTAGCAAGTGAAATGACACTGAATGACCAGTGTGTGTATATATATATATATATATATATCAGGTTTATTTTGGAACAATTTGGTTACAGTGGAAAGGAGGTGTGTAGCTGTTTTGGTTATTGTCTATAGTAATGTAACAATATAAAAGTATAAAGATAGCACATAAGAAAATGTATAAGGAAAAGAGAAAAGTAGAAAGAAAGGACAAGAGTAGACAGTGAGAGGAACCCCTGGATCCACAAACAATACTTGATTGATGCAATTTAGATGTCTGTAGGTCAAAGTGATGGTCACTGTCTTGATTCATTGGGAGTGGGGGGACCCCGTGAAACAAAAAGTTCAATAGATTCAAAAGTTCAGTACATTCAGGTTCAGGTGGGAACACCCAGGTACCTGCCTTGGTGGGGGAGTTTCACACTGTCTGATGCAGCACTGTGGATCATGCTCCATTCTCTGGTGGAAGGCCCCAGAAGTGAGTCCAGGGGCACTTCAGGGGTCTTTTTTGGTTTATGATCCCTTCTAAGACATGATGGCTGTTTCTCACACCTGCATAGTTGAGTCGGTTGTGCCTTATTGGAAGGGATGAACACCTTCCGATTTATGTGTAGGTGTCCCAATACCTCCCCCGGCGGTAGGGGGAGGGAAATTTTACACCTGAGCCCCTTGGGGAGGGGAATTTTACACCTGAGCCCTCGTGGGGAGGGAGGACATTGGCATGATAAAAAGCATTTTCCCTCCTCGAAGGGTCTACTGCTTATTGGCCTTTTCACTTACATAGCTCAAATCCCAGCTTGTTACTAAACAAAGGTTGGTTTGTTGTGTTCATTCTCTGGTGGTGGGAGCGCACCCCCTCTGCACCTGGGCTGTTCTTAGGCAGATCAGAGGTTTTACCACAACACACAAAAACTCTCCTCCTCCCGTTTGGTTGGGGGGTGCAAACCTGGCCTCAGCAAAGCACCTGCTGCTTTTGCAAATGGCCAATTGTTTAAGTCTTTTAACCTTTAACATTTCAGTTTCTCACAATTATAGAAGCCTTCTGCTCAGCAGGACTATTTACGTGCACCTGTCCATTCATTTTTTTGTTCCTGTTCATTCCCTGGCAGCTATTCTAATCTGTCCCCTAATTCTCCTTCCTGTTCCCTGTTTTTCGCTCCAGCCTCTGTCCTTGGAGGAGACAGCTACTCTGGTCTTCTACCAGAAGGCAGTTAATTAATCACAAGTTGACTAGAGATTTTTCTTCTTGATACCATGTCCTTGCTTAACATGCACATAATCGCCCAGTAAGGAAGCTTCTTTCTAGTCCAGGGCAAATTATATATTCCAGCTCCTTTGTGATCTTTCCAGTTAGACTCACGAAGAAAGCCTTTCTTGCTCATTTCCAGCTATTCCACGTGTTCCATTACTGCCAAGTTGAAGTATCTTGATGCTATGCCTGCAGCTGTCACTGTCTGGCAGTAACCCCTGATTTAGCCAACTTTCCCCATACTTTATTGGCAAGAACAGAGCTCAGAGCAAACTGCCTAACATGCAAATGCTCTCCTTAAAAGGATAAGTACCTGACTGCAAATTAAGGCAATATTTTTTGGGGAATGTAAACCCCAGAACAATGGTACCATTTCAAACAAAATTTCATCTAATCTAGAATTCTGTCTCCAGATACCAAGAAGAAGCATTGAGAATTTTGAAAATATACAATGTGGGTTTTAAGGGTATGTTTCCAACACGTAACAATTTTCATTTCATGGAATTCCTGAACCTGTGATGATAGTCTCCTAGTTAATGATAGCCTTGAGGTTTCTTTATGCTTCCATGAATTTGTGCTGATACTTTTAGAACTTGTATGGATTTTATCATCTGTAAGAGTATTTTAGCAGATTTCTGTGACATAATCATGCAGTGTGGATGTGGTCAGCTTTCAGAATATGCCTCCTGCAAGGTTCTAATTCAAGTGACCTAATTCTTACTGCAGTAAGAGAATTCTACCTTCTGAAGACCCTTTTTTATCATGAAAAGTGCTTTTCTAAAAGTAATGTGGAAAAGCAGAGATTCAAGTGGTTTCTTTCCTCATCAGTTTCTGCTGTGGCTGCCTGATAGGTAGCAAGTGCTTTAGCAGCAAGGATCATCTGGACGGGGTTTTTTTAACAAGGAAGAAAGATCTGTTGGAGTTGTTAGGTACTGGACAGAGGTTGGAATCTTCTAGTTTTATTCTGTAGCATTTTGAAGACCATGTGAAACAAATTCTGTGACCTTTGATGGAGGGTCTGTCCCTTAGGTACAGCCTGGTTTTAAGAGAACATGTTTTTTTCCCTGAGGAACTAAGGCTGTTCTGCTAAACAGGTAAGACTGGCTAATAAAATAAATGAGACTAGCTCATTTGGATGCTCAAAAGGAATGGATGGACAGAAGACACCTGGAGCATAGCAAAACTGCTTTCTTCAAAGTGGAGTTTCTGAATGAAGTTGAGAAGAATCGATGTTCCCTGTTCCCTCAAGTAGCCTAGATTAATCAGGTATAGACTAATAACTGTAACTGTGTCTTTTTATCTCACAGTAGAAGATTAATGTTTCATATTGGATTGTTGTTTTATACTGGAATTCAAAGCCCATGTAATCTTTTCTTGGATCTCAACAGACTGCTCTAACATAGGATCATTAAGAATCATAGAATCATTAAAGTTGGAAAACATCTCCAAGATCATCAAGTCCAACCTTTTTAAATCCTCTTCTGAATGTACCATGTTACAAGGTGTTTCTGCAGTCTTCTAGATAGCAAATATCATATTTACTGTGATTTAAGATAGAAGGTTTAATTCACAGCTTTTGTCTCCATGCTAGTTTCAAAGCTGGGAGCAAGTGTGTGTTATTCTGTATTGCTCCATAGCAAAGTTCCGTCTAGCTCAGTGCCCTGTCTCCAGCATGGGTGAGGAATAAATTGCTAGGCAAGAGTTTAGGCAAGCATCTGGCACTGCCTCCTCAAACTATTCTCCCAGCTTCTTGCAAACTGTATCTCAGAAACCTCCTAAACCGAAACTTGTAATTTTGTTCTGTTTTTCTGGTTAGATGTGTGGGGAAGCTTTTCTGCAGCAAGGAAGGAAACTTCTTCCCTATTAGATGCATGAAAGGAATTACCCTTTGTGAGATAGTACAGAGTGCAGGCAAACCTAAAAGTTTTTTTCAAGCATACACAAAATTTAATCTGCAAAATATCAGCCACTGCTGCACACAACTGGGCTCTTAAAACAGCTTTCATTTCTGCCTATCTGGAAGTGTTTTCATCCTTCTCTGATCCTGAAGGATCCACTTTTTTCAAACTTAGTGGTTCTGGTTAAATTCATTATTTTGTGGAATATAGGAGTGTTTCTCCTTAACAATTCTTATGACCACTGGAGTCTTGACCTACTTCTAGCCAAGCCCGTGCTACAGGCAGTGGAGAGGTTATTGCAGGGAGGGGCTGTTCTTCACTGGAGTCATTGCTGAGAGCGATATCCGCTGCTGTGCCAGAAGGACTGATGTGGGTGACTCAACAGGGGTTGTTCTTCCATTTGTTTCAGTACTGAAACAATGTCACAGCAGGATGCTGGAAGCTACACGGAGGATGAGATGTAAAAGCCTACTTTTCAATGCTCCATTACTCTATTTAGTATTTCCTTGCCTTCTCTATTGTGTATTTGATGAAATTTTAATTATTATTTATTATATTGTTAGTGCTACATGCCAAACACTGTGGATGCAATGGAGACAGTTGGTAAATAAAATAATGAGTATTATACTTGAGAATAATGGCCCCTTGCACAGTGAACGGCATGAGTGAGCTGGTACTTCTGCAAAATGTTTTACTATTCGTAGTCTTTCTGTACCTTTTCTTCCTACATGCCAAGCCTGTAGTTAAACCTGTGCTCTTGTTTCTCGTGGTAGATAAGGAGTTATATCTACTTTGAATTTTCGTTTTAATTTGCAGGTATGTAGAGTGTCTTGGCCGAAGCTGCAAACCTGTGGCTAAACCAGAAAAAATCCTGGTCCCAAGTCTCCTTGCTTTATCTGAAAGATTGCAGTAATCTTTTTAGGTATTTATGGGTAAAGGTCTGCACTAAAAATGACATTAAATAATCTAACAAGTTGCCTTTGTTAGTAGGCTAAGCAGAAAAAGAGTGCAGTGGCACTTTTTTCATCACAGAATGTAAGATACCATTCTACTCTCCAGTTCTGAATTTTTTTAAACTGGCAAGAGCCTTGAATTATGTCTGTAGAGTTTGCTTTGCTAAGTTTGTATGAGTGAGCAATTGAGGGTAACAGCTGTGCCAAGCACAGAGGAGAATTAGATATCAGTTGGAGGAATTGGGAATAAATCAACACAGGAAGACCTTGAAAGCAAATGCACAAGTCACGGAAGGAAAAAAAATACTTCAAAAGGCAGAAGCCTATGATTGTTTACAGCTGTCAGGAAACATCGATCCTGCTCCCAACCTTCTTTGCTAGTTAAGGAAAGAAAAGAAATAAGAAGAATTTGATTTTAATTATATAAAATAACACACTAGGGAAGTAGGCCATGCCAGGGCCTACTCTGTATCTAATATTTCACATAATTTGCTTGCTGCCCTGGCTGAGAGCTGCTATACATGCCTGTCATGTGAACTGCAGTTCCCCAAGGCTTTGGGATTTTTCAGTTTTGTGCCATAGCACTTTGTTGCTGTTGCTTTAAACCTGATTAATGAATTGGAAGTTGAGTTCATTTAATACTTCAGGTACCAGCGTAAAATTAATGGTTGCAGTAACTTATTCAGGTTTTTTTATCAGTAAATATTGCCTTATTCTCCCTGTTGTCTTTGAAGAAAGGCAGAGAAGGAACAGTAGGTTTAAGTTCAATATAACTGTTTCATTAGGCTCCGGAAACTCAGATGCAAATGAGGGGGACAGAAACTGGGTGTAAATTACCCCTCCCAAAGAAATCTCCAGGCAGTGTTGGAACAGGTACTTTAGCTGCAAAGACATGCAGAATTGCTTCTGTTTTGTTCACCTTCTGGCTAGGAAAATGTTCTCTCCCCCCTTAACAACAGCAGCAACAAAAAAATACAAACAAAAAAATGAAGGGAATGATCGAGGTCTGCCCAAGTAAGAGCAAATACCTTTCTTATCCTCCTTAGGGCTGCCTGGCATGACAGTAGTGAGTGTTCCACTACCCTGGAGGGAGTTCAGAGTATAATCTGTAGTACAGCCTGAGAACAGGAAGGGGACCTGGGAAGACATCACGCCCCTGCTGCTATGCCAAAGTGCCACAGAGCACTACTGTTTTTGCTGTGCCCCCAGCTCAGAGAGGAAGTTTTGTTTCATCTGTTCTGGCAACTTCACAGTTTCCCTTCCAAGCCACTGAAACGGAACCGTGGTTGTGTCACATGAGATGCAAAGGGCAGGAAAAACTGGGTTGGGATCAACAGCACAAAAATCCAAAAACACGAGTGAAGCTAAAGCACTACCCAGTGTTTAAATCATAGAATCATGAAGACTGGAAAAAATCTTGCCCTTTATATAGGTGCAACAGATAAAATCAGCAGTCAGAAAAGAAAAGCTGCTCTGAGAGCACCAAAAATGTGCCATTGGGATAGACTACCAAGAAGCCCATTGGCCTCCTCCTGGGAAAGCTGTCCATGCCTAAACCTACCCTACAATGATGGAGGCAAGGACAAGAAAGTACAAAGCCACTGCCTCTGGAAAACAAATACCCTTTTCTAACCCTGTCCACTGTTGCCTCTCCCTGTTGATGAAAGGAAAAGGCAACAGAGTGTATGTAAAGTTCTTTGTGGTGCAAATTGATAAAAAGGCTACATTACTGGGACAGACTTTATTTCGGTTTTCAAGGATAGCGGTATGGATTTTAGAGTCTCAGGTTGCTGATAGCACAGTATTAATATGTTCTAAATCCTGGGTTTGTCATACAGATTTAGCACATGTAGTGAACGGAACTAAACAAACCCAAATAATCCCAGCAGTTTATGTAGGACGATGCCTCAGCCTCAGATGTTTCAAACTTTGGGTGTTCATTTCCTTTAATATGGTCTCCAAAGGTCTACAGTTCAAAGGCAAAAAAAAGCTGAGCATTTGCAGTTAAATAACACTGTGTACTGTTTATTCTATTAGTGATGATGATCCAGACGTTTGTATCATTCTTTCTATCAGACTTTGACACTTGTATGTCTATTGTTGGATTGGCTCATAGTTACAAAAGGCTATTGCTTCAGTCATTGCTTGAAACAATGGAATGAAGCCTGGCCCTCTTGGACATTTTAAGTAGCTGGTTTATTTGTCTTTCCAAAGCAATTTGTCTGAATAGGCCAACACAATCAAATTACATGGGATTCTAAATACATTCCACTGCCCAGTCTGACATCTTAGAACTTTTAAAAAATAATGATTACCTTTTGGCTCCCAAAATTTCACTAACCTTTCTTAAGAATTGGCCAGTGAATATCACTAGAAGCCACACAAAACTATTTGTTTTTTAAAGTTGATCAGACTTTCCATTGGCACATATCCTGCAAAAAATGGCAAAAAAAAAAAAAAAAAAAAAAAAAAAAGAAAAAAAAAACAAATTTTTTTCTTCCCCTCCCAAAACAAGCTGAAGAAAAAAGCCATTTCTACCAGAGTGGAGCAATCCAANAAAAAAAAGAAAAAGCGAGAAGAAATACAATTTGTGCTGGTTCAAAAACACAAAAACAGGGAATAACTGATAGTTCCAGTTGTAATCTTGATCTTGCATAAAACCTTTTTTATCCACCTTTGTCTAAAATACTGCCTTACAAAAACATTTATTTTCCAATATAGTGTAACATACTTGTGTTGCACAATATTGTGAGTAATTTAAAATACCACAATGATTGCATTGGCTTTTCCATGCTGCTTCCAAATTGTTTTGCCGCAGGGACTGTGTAAGTGGAGCTATTACTGTTAAGTGTCATTTTGAGTTTTTCTGTATCCGTTTATAAATTGCCTCGTGTGCCTCGAAGTGGACTATCATCTGTGAAAGAAGGAGAATAAATATCTACTCAGAGAAAGACGCTGGAGTGCATGAAAAATAAACAGCATCAGAGCTCAGAGATGAAGATTTAACAAGGTGCTAGCTAGCATTACTACCTCCTTTAATTTTCTGTGGGTTGTCAAAGTGAAATAAATTTTAGACAGTTTACAAACTTCTTGAATGCACAGTCAACTAATTTACACCAATCTTTCTAATAAAACAAACACCACCACCCCACCTCCCCAAGTTTCAGTTGTCAGAATTGCAAATGGTTAATTAGTATTTTGTTCCAGGTGTGCTTGACTATATACTGAACTTGAGAGACTGATGGTTTCTTTTAAGATAATTATACCTGACCACAACTTATATCAAAGTTCCACTAGTCAAAGTAAAGTGAGTACAATTTTCTAGAGATTAAAATAAATTTGTTAAATATTAGTTCAGTTATTTGGTGCATAAGAACAAGGCTCCATTCAATGGAAATTAAATTGGAAGTTTCATTCCAGCATGCCAAATGCAAAGCAACCTCTGAGAGACACCAGCAGCAAGAACTAGGCCTTGAGACAACTTCAAACCATATTCATGACCACTTTCATTCTAAGTGACCAAAATGAACCTAGTCTGACCTGAAATTCCATAAAAAGCAGACAGCTGTGATGTGGGAGTTTCAGAAAACACTGCTTTGATCCACTTGTATTGTTTGCTAGTGTAGACATAGCCTTTGTGACATTGTGAAGTTTCAGCTATCTGTGAGCACTACTTTGTTTAAAGTAGTTGGCAGTATTTACTGTTTTCTTGAATATCACTTTCACCTTCACAGGTATATGGTACTGTCCATTTACAAACTATCTGAATGAAAATAGCTGGATAAACACATCGTGTGGTGTGTGAGCAACTGGCTCATGGGTCAGGCACAAAGGGTTATAGTGAATGAGGCGACATCAGACTGGCAACCTGTCTTGTGGGGTTCCACAGGGCTCCATCCCCAACCCTGTGCCCTTCAACATTTTCATAAATGACTTGGACACAGGACCGGAAGGGATCCTAGGCAAGTTTGCAAATGATACAAAACTGGGAGGAGCTGTTGACTCCCTAGAAGGCAGAGAGGCCCTGCAGAGAGGCCTTAACAAATTAGAGGGCTGGGCAGTCACCAAAACTGTATGGAGTTCAGCAAGGGAAAGTGACAGATTCTGCATGTGGGATGGGGCAGCCCTGGATGTATGGACAGACTGGGGAATGAGGTGCTGGAGAGCAGCACTGCAGAAAGGGAATTGGGGGTCCTGGTTGATGGCAAGTTGAACATGAGCCAGCAGTGCCCTGGCAGCCAAGAGGGCCAACTCTGTTCTGGGAGGCATCAGGCACAGCATCACCAGCCAGGCAAGGGAGGGGATTGTCCTGCTCTGCTCTGCACTGGGGTGGCCTCACCTCAAGTGCTGAGGGCAGTTTTGGGCACCACAATATAAGAAGGATATAAAGCTATTGGGGAGTGTCCAAAGGAGGGCCATGAAGATGCTGAAGGGCCTTAAGGGGAAGGCATATGAAGAGAGGCTGAGGTCACATGGTCTGTTCAGCCTGGAGAAGAGGAGACTGAGGGGAGACCTCATGGCAGCCCACAGCTTCCTCAGGGCGGGCAGTGGAGGGGCAGGTGCTGATCTCCTCTCCCTGATGGCCAGTGACAAGACAGGAGGGAATGGCCTGAAGTTTAGGCTGGATATTAGGAAAAGGTTCTTCACCCAGAGGGTGGTTGGGCACTGGAATAGGCTTCCCAGGGAAGTGGTCACAGCACCAAGCCTGAGAGAGCGCAAGAGACATTTAGACAGTACTCTTGGGCACATGGTGTGATTCTTGGGGATGGTGCTGTGCTGGACCAGGAATTTTACTCAACGATCGTTATGCGTCCCTTCCAACTCAGAATATTCAGTGATTCTGTGATTCTGTGAAGATCATGTGCTTCAGAAGTTTGACGCTGTGTGTGTAAAGACCATAATACAAGTCAGTTACTATATTCCTTATCTGCCTGTTGCAATTCTGTGGACATACTACTTTTATTGCACTGAAGATTCAGACTCTGTTTCCATTATTACAGCTAGCATTATGTCTAGTATTTTCCATTAAATTTTCAGGTTATTTTGCCATCTAAGACAGTACAATTTGAATCTTATGATAGATTAAACAACATACAGAAGAAAAAATGGTCAGTACCATATATTTCTGTGATTTCTGCCTTGTAGTTTAGTTGGGCCTTGTAGTTTAGTTGAGCCAAAAAAGAAGCTGTCAGTAGAACACTCACTGGTTTGGGCTGGAATGGGTTCTCATCCTGCCTTATTCAATATAGTCAGTCTTATCTGCTTTTCTCTCTCTGTATGAAGAGAGTAGAGGGATGCAGTCAAAACCAAGGGAATCTGCCATCCTGAAGCCATTGCTAGTAAAGCATGACAAAAAAAATTGACAAAGGGAAGGATGGATGGATGGATGGATGGCTGGATGGATGGACGGACGTCTAGTAAACAGAATAAAGCTATCAAACACTGAAGAATGCATATAGGAACCTGCATGAAACAGAACAGAAAGAATTAGGAGGGTCAGAGACTTATGAACAGCAGAACTGTTGGCAAGATGGCTGCAACAGGCTACTTGGGGAGACAGTGAAATAAGAATTCATCAAATGCAGAGTGAGAAAATGATGCTAAATGAGAGAAGACAAGGGATGTGTGAGGACAGAAATTCAGCTTGATCACCTAAGAATGTCTGCTCTGTATACATCCATCGTCTTGTGTTTGTGCAATAGTTCTAGAAACTGTGCTTCTTGCTAAGGAAATTGTAGCCAGTTGGCAGTTCTAGGAGAGAAATTTAGAGATGAAAACAATGATACCAAAGTGAGAAGTCCTTGCTAACTCCAAGAAAATATATGTGAGACAACAGGTAGAAAAAACTTCACATTATCAGTGATAGAAAAGGGAGTAAGAGTAACAGAGCTAAAAAAAATACGAGTGAAAACTGAAGTTGAGTAAGATGCAGAGAAAAGAGAAGGAAGATGTTTAAGATCTAATATAATACATGACCCAGTACAGTATCTCAGTCAAAAACCAAACAGAGCATGAGAAATCAGTGAGATGACTTAAGGAAGAAATAGACTTTATTAGGAAGAGGAAAAAGAACGAGTTTCTTATTTATCTTCCTAAAAGAGTGAAAGGACAAATACGCTGAGATATAAAAACACTGTGAATATGATTTTGTTTATTGGCAAACAGGTAACTGATAATGCGAGATTATGACTAATAGACCAAAACAGTTTGCAGGTTGTTTCTAGAAAGCTTTGTGAGAAACAACAACCAGAATTGTCCTTGAAATGAAAACTTAACTATTTTGCACACTAAAATACCTTCTCTCATGCTCCTGAATGAGCCAACCTTCTTCAGATACACTCTAAATAAAAGAAAAAGACAATGATTTGCTAGCCTGCATGACAGGATTTTCAGCTTATCCACGTTTTATATAATCTGTACTTCTGCGTCAGGACTTCCTCCCAAGCAGGGTAAGTCAAAGCTTGTCTTAGTTGCCTTTCTGAATAGGATAGCCTTGCCCCCAACCTGTTGAATCGCTGGTGAAAGAAGAGCAACATTTATTAACTGAATTGTTCATCTTCAATGGTATGTTTTAAAGAAAAAATAAGACCAGGTCAAAACTTTACTGACAATAGAAGCATACTAATTTTCACAGCAGAGAATGTGGAAGAGAAGATAACAGGATTCTTACAAGCATTAAAAATTTTTTTGTTTTAACATTTTCTTTGGGAATTCCAAATACCTTTGGAATTTTGTCAGCTTAATCTAACCAAGCAGTGGATGCTTGCACAGGTACTGAATAAACCCTGTGCTGGAGATAACTGCACATTTTTTTACACCAGTAAGCACAAAGAATTAGAGTTTCCAAGCTGAGAAAATGTTAGTTTTCCAGTTGAGTGAATAAAACCTGATGTGCTTAATCCAAACTGATTAGGCAGTGCTTGAGTTTGTACTTTATGTAACTTCCTTATTAAGGTATTTCTGTTGGCAAATGTTTTAAATACCCACTAGTTTGTTTCTGAGATGGTGGATAATAATTGACATTTGAAAAGAAGGGAGAGAAGTCTAGGAAATCTAGGTAGGAAGCAGAACTTCCACTCTTCAACCAAATTAGTTAGAAATCAAATTAGTTAGAAATTTAAACCCTCTGCTATCAAAAAAAAGCAAGACACACATCAAAGTTCGGTTTCTGGATGTCACATATGGGTGAAAACTCATCCCAGTAAAGTATATTGCAAAATTAGTATCAATTTCAGGAAGGACAAGCAACTAGGATTCTCTTTCTTTATCTTGACTATATCCACTTTTGAGCCATTGAAGAGCCTTTCAATCTCAGTCTTTTTATTCTTGTAAGTCAGTAAGAACGGAACCCTGACAGTTCTCGCGTGCAGTATCTAGTGCACCGGGTTCCATCTTTGACCATACAGGCAGGGTTTCGGAAGTCTCACGACAATACATTGAATTCAGTATTTCATGCTGCAACCTAGAAGCTATTGTCAAATTATGAGACTTCTCTTCAAATTTTGGCTGTCTTAAAATCTTCACAATTATTGACCATGAAACATTCTAAAATTCAGACATATCACAGTTTTAATTCTTGCAGATCATGTTATAAGATTAGTATACATCTTGTTTTTATGTTTTTTAAAAAGACCTGTAAAAAAATTCACAGCTCTAAGTAACTAATATCTATAGTGGAACGGTTTATCCTTTAGGATGAGTGACTCAGTTTGCAGAATTGGTATCGTTGGCTTTAGATGACTTCACATAATATTAGCAAAACTTTAATTTGTTATTTATAGCTTGAGGTATTCTGAATATTGTTGTTAGTTCTGCTTTACGTTTGTACTACAGTATAAATGGCAAGGTTTTTTTGCATTATGGAGTAGTTCATTTTGAGAAGGATCCTGAAGGTGGTTGAAAAAACGGCTGCATATGGTTTGAATAAGAAACAGTCATCTGAAGGGAGAAGTAATAAGTAAATCAGCCAGCCAGCTAAACAACAGAATATAATTGCTGCTAAATCTTTGGCACAGAAGTGCCCTCCCAGTGCCCCAAAGCATCCAGGAAATGAGTATGACATTCAAAGCCTGACAGATGGTGAGAGCATCCTGCATGTACTCAGACCATGCCACCTTAGGATACCTGGTCTTTCATGGTCTGAATCACACTTGAATGTAAAAAACTTTTCAGTCTTCTAAAACTGAGACCATCTAGATGAAAACAATGTCTGGTAAATCTAGTTTTTCTGGTTTTGATGAGAAACAGAACAGGTTAGATATTGGAACAGAACACTAGAGGCTTCAGAGTGAAAATTGAAAGCTTCTCTCTGTGAAACTGGAATGTTTTCTGATCCATACTCTTTCTTAAATGATCTCAGGTTAGCAACTGTGTGTTAGTGAGATATTAACTCTTCCTGAGACAGATTTTTAATGGAGGATTCTGCTAGTCCTGTTCCTTTTGGAGAGTAAACCGAGATGCCTTGGGGCAGGAAACAAATTTAAGTGGTGTTCCAAGAAGTTTGGCTCCCTGGAACGTAGTTGAATAGGGTAAACAATACATGTCTGCACTGAGCAGCCAAGCAGCCTTTCAGATGGCTGGCACTTCCACAAGGTGGGTAGTCTCCAACTTTAACTTATACTAGTTAAAAATTGGCATAAAACATGTCACCTTCCCATTCTTAGAGACAAAGCTCATAATAAACAAGAGGCTACACTACATATGCAGCTATTTTTCTCCAAGTTTTTTCAGTTTTTTGAAAATTGTTTCCAACATTGATGTCTCCAGCATGGTGGTTTTCATGGTAGTTTTGACCTTATATGAGTTAATGATTTTGCTTGGTTGGTTGAGGTTTTTGGATAGCATTTTATTTTTCTGAATTTACTAATTATGTGTGTCAGCTTTCTACTTGGCCGTGTTGGTATAATTTTGCTCCATCATAAGGCTTCCTAACAGTCATTGTGCATTCAGCATGTGCCTCTTTAGGCACCTTTGGATAGACACCATACTGCTTGAAAGGTTTTATCTCTTTTAGATGTTCCTTCCAGCTGTTTTTAAAAGGCACATTCTTGGTCTTGTGTGTTTCTTACTTTTCAAAGAGAATGCAATTGTGTAGATTTTTTGAATTGGTTTTCTTGTTTTTTCTTTGGTGGGTGGTTTTTTCCAGTTGTTTGGTTTTTTTTTTCCGTTTCATAGGTACCAAATCTAAGCATGTTAAGGCTGATGCTACAATTCTTTAATTATAAAGATTTTAAATGTGGTTCTGAGCACTACTCTGCAACAACTCAAGGGCAGCTTCTGTTTTGGGATCCCTAATCACTCACCCATTAACCATTTGTTGATTGTATGTCAGAACATAGGACCAGTGTCAGAAGTGTGATATCCATTCTATAGACATAGAGTGTGTTCAAGTCTAGAGTTGGCCCTTGCAAACATGATCAGGTGTTACTGTTGAGGCAGCAACTGACACTTCTTTTTGAAGAGCTGAATTGTTATTTACAGTTCATAAGAGTGATGCAACTCCGTATTTATAGGAAACGAAGAGCTTTGCTTTGGGCTATAGATACAGAAAAGGAAGACTTCAAATATTTCTTTAACCTTGAATAAATTATTGATGAGCACTTGTGGTTTCTATTCCCAACCCACCTTTAAAAGCTTGAGTACTCTACCAGCTCTGCCATCAAAATCACTGGTATGGATTGCTGTTGACATCAGGCCACCTTCTGAACATTATGAAGTCAACACTGAACATGAAAAGGTTACAAGTTAAGAAGCAAGACTTACTTTCCCATGGTTATAATTTCTTATTGGTTATAATCTGAAAATACAGTACATTTCCCTTCTAGTGTGTGTAACTTTTTTTTAAATTACATATTTTTTCTTTACCAGAAAGTTTATGGAACTGTTACAGCTTCTAACTAGCTCTGATTAAAGGCGTGTTTCCTCTGTGCATATGTACTTTTCAGCACAAATTTGGGAACTAGAGGTGTCATCATGGCCAGTGGCCATGCTTGAGCAAGTTATACTCAAAATCCCCAAGTTTGCATCAATAGAGCTACTAAAAATTTTGAGATTTGGCTGACTCTGCCACAACCAAGATTGTAGGCTGAGTAGGACAATTAAATAGAATGAAAAATCATGGCTGATACCTCTCAACTAAGATGAAGAGGTAGTGGTAGGGTGCACGGATGTTTGTTGTTTTATATTTCCTGCAGAACATGTCCTAAGTACTTTAGGTAGTACTTTTCTACTTTTTTCTAGTACAATCTACTTTTAATATAGGAAAAATATTACTTCAGTAACTTTGTAACAGACAAAGTGAAAACTCAGAATCAAGGAGACTAATATGTATGGCAGAATCTGGATAGTTTTGTTTGTATTCTACAGAAGAAATTAATATTACAGCTTTTGCTATCCAGAAGTATTATTTCTAATGAACAAGAGTCTGGAGATGAGTCTTTCCTCTTCATTTTCTTTGTGTGGAGAAGCTTTACCTGAAATTACAGCCTACTTTCTGTAACTTGTAGGTCAATCTCCATTACCTATATACTACCTAAGTTCAAGGCTGGAACAATAGTTGAAACTCTGAAGCTGAAAATAACTTTTACTGTGTAGCTGGTAGAACACATCCTACTTATGAGCATTGTGTTTAATTTGCATTGTTTCATACCCTGTAATGGAAAGGAGTCCATAAGATCCTAGAATCTGGACCACAGTGTCTGCTTCCATTGTTGTAGAATTCAGTCCTGTGGAGACAAATACAGTTGTCATCTTTGCTTTAGTATTTAACAGTACTCCATAATGACATTTTAGAGCTGCAGGCACAGTTTTGAGCTGTGACTGCAAATTGTTACTTGGCTGGTAAAAATCGGTAGGGAGGTGTTAGAGCCATTGTCTGAAGTTTATTTTCCATCTAAAAGGCGAGATGCCAATTTCCTTTGGGTTCTTTTTTTCTGGGTTTCCCTTGGCTTCCCTAATGGATAACTGTTTTCTGATGCTAACAAAAATCTTCAGCATGTCTCTATTTTGAAGTTTTCACTCTCATTTAAGACATGATGTAGAGTCCTCAGTGACATGTGAGTTTCACATATACAATTATATATTCTGTAGGAAGGGGTCTGATTGTGCTCGCTGATGAATTCCTGTTGAGGGAAGAACTTATGCTAAATATCTCAGATTTAGTGCATGCCTTTAACATCACATATCTGCAGGTGCTATTGATATTTATCCAGACCTTGACATGACTGATCACAGTCCATTTTTGAATATCACTATTCATTTCTTCCTGAATATTCACAGAGAGCAATAGTGCACAGCTGCTCCGGTGGGAGTAATTGACTTTAAATATGAAGTTCACAAAAATATTTTGTCTGGCTGCTTCTCTGTCTTCTCATCTTCTGTGCAGTATGTGCCTTCCTAGGTTAAAACTTTTTTAGTGCAGTTCTGCCCTAGCAAAGATCTGTGTCATGTTGTGAATACAGTCAGTCCTGGTACTGGCAGAGACCTCAGAAGGGTATTACAGTCCATATGCTAAATACTAATATAACAATATGTTGTTAGCTAGGAATTATTTCCCCTAATATTTAGCCAAAGGAACAAAAAGTTTAGTGTGTTTTTTCAATATTAGGTGAAGAAATGATGACATGTCCATATTTGGAACCTTTAGATCTTTTAAGTAGGAAACACCTTTTCTTACTAATGCAGTCAGATTGGTTAATAAAGTAATCTTAGCTTCCTTGCTTTCACTTTCCCCCTGCAGATATTATTAGGTTCAGTATCAATCTGTCAGCTTAACTGCTGTGTGGTAGTAGTGCCCAGTCCAATAAAACATTAATGACTGATGTTTATAATGGCATCCAAGGATTTCAAACTGTCTTCTGCCAAAGGTTACTTTACTAGTCAATCCATCCTTCATCTCCTTTAACTCCTGACAAGGAGTTAAAGACATCAATCAATTACAGAAATCATAGTGTAAGAACATGTGAACAGCCATTCCTTGTCTGACCAGTGATCCATGTAATTTATCAGCCTTTCCTGACACTGCCCAGTAGAAAAGGCCTGGAGAGGAATGCCTTGAGTGAACCCTGTGTTCAATTTTCCTTGAGCAGGGGTTTAGAAACTGCATCCAGAGCACTTTCAGCAATGATAGTATTTTCCATTATTCTGATTTCTGAACCCTTTTTATTTATTTTTTTAGTGCGCAATTTGTATAGTAATGGATTCCCCATTGTAATGATTTGTTGAGTGAAAAGTGGTTCCTTGTTTTTGCTGTCAGATCACCTATTTTACTTCCTCAGCCTGGAGAGCTATGAAGAGCAGCAGAACAGGATCTGAAGGATCCTATCCAGATCCCATTAGTAGAAAGACAGAAAGTCAAGATACCAAGAATGGCCATGACTACCAGACTTCATGTATTGCAGCACCACTTGCAAGTGTCAAGGCACCTTTGTGCTAGCAGTGGTACAGCCTTCTGAGAGAGAGTACGATGCAAAGAATTGATACTCAAAACAGAAGAAGCTGTCAAAGTGGAATAATGAAAAAGCGACATTCTCATTCTCTCTGTCTGTTTGGAAAGAGCTAGAAAGTCACTGCTGCTGCTGCCCAGATAGTAGGCTGGGAAATATCCTTGTTCACCATCCTACCACTTTCACTCAACTTTCTTCAGCTACTTTAGGCCTTTCCTGCTTGGATTCTTATCAGGAAAAGAAGCAGAAGTTATTCAAAGGAGTCCAAAGGTGAATGGTCAGCAGAGCAGTGGTTCCCTCATATGTCCTGAACCTTATTGTACCAGGATCTCTGAGACTGGGATGTTCAGAAACCACCTGCTGCTCCCTGCACGGGACTGTGAGAGTGCAGAACATAGACTCCAAGTTGACAAGTATTGATTTCTACTCATGGAAGCAAGCAGCTTCAATGGGCAGGAGAAGATAGAGAAAGTTCCACATCAAGTAGTCTATTAAGATTTATGACTACAACAACCTTATGCCCACACCTGTTCTGTTGATGCTCCCTTGTATAAAGCTGCTGTCAATAAAGGTGCATTCAGACATTGAGTACTAATATGTGAAACCAAGTATGAAGCTGAGGTAAAATTTGAGGAAAATGTAAGAACAAGCAGTTATCCGAGAATCTGCAGTTCTAAATTTGTAGCATGGCTGCACCAATGAATATCTTAAAACCAAACCAGAAATAGTACCTGTAGAAGGTGACAAGAGAAGGTAAGTACAGGCAATTGCATACTGATATTTCCCCAGAATATTGTCCCAGCAACCAGGAGTCTACACAGCCCTCTAAGACTTTGATGAATTTTTTTTCTGTGGGTTGTCCACTCCCTTTTTGAACCTGCATGGCCTTTGTCTTCTATGGGCGTAGCTTAAATAGCACAGTGATCAAAAAGTATTTCCTTCAGATACTTTTGAATCTAGCCCTTATCATCTTGCTGTTCTCTAGTTATTATATTGAAAAGGATAGTAAAAATTCTTTCACATTTTACTCTATCTTTTAAACTACTAGTATATTTCAGAATAAATAGTCTCGGTTTCAGATTGTGGAACCTTAGTTAATTACTGTTTTTCTGGTTTGGGCTCCCTACAATACTACTGCATATCCTTTTTTGATATCTCTTCCAACTCTCCTTTTGGGGAAGAGAGGTCAGACCCACTCACAATTTTCACAATACTGATGAGTCAGGGAGTTACACAGTGCGATAATCCTGTTCTTATGACTGCTGGTGTTCTACAGTTTTTTTTTTGACTGTTACAAATTACTGAGATTATGTTTTCATCAAACTATTTACTAAATCCTCAAGATTTTCCTTCTGCCTTGAATAAGCCAGCCTGGAGCAACAGTTTATATATGAAGTTCAGGTTGTTTTTCCCCATATGCATTTATCTAAGCTGAATTTCAACTGTCATTTCTTTGCCAAGCCACTCATTATCTGAGGCTGTTTTGAAACTGCCTCTCTTCTTTATTGCCTTGAATAGTTTAGTGTCAGCACCATTCTTTGTCACCTCAGTATTCTTCCCCCTTTAATTCATTTATGAATACTCTGAGGGCCTCAGGTCCCAGCATAAAACCCTGTGGGACTCCACTGGTTTTTTGTTCTTTGGCTCTGTTTCTGATCTCCTTAACAGTTCTTTATCCATTCAAGGACATTCCCATGTTGTTTAGATTATTTAAGAGTCTTTGGGTGAGGAACATTACTGAATGCCTTTTGAAAATACAAGTAGACCATATCAAAGGGGTACTCCTTGTCCACATTCTTAATTGCTTCTTCAGAGAAATTAAATAAATTTGCAAGGCACAAATTTTCTGTAAAAAAACCACAAGAAACAAATAGTGTTGACTCTTCTCTATTTGTATTCATCCACATGTCCATTAATTTTAATATGTTGGATAAAATCCGCTAACGTTTCAGAGGGCTGTGAGGCTCATTGCTGAGGTCTTCCTTGGGTCTCTCTGAAAATTCCAAAATAGAATCAGCTTCACGTTGGCCATCTTCTAGTACCAAAGCAATTTTAAGTAAGATGCAATATACTACAGTTAGTGCCTCTCTACTTCATCTTGAGTTCCCTTAGAGCTTTAGGGTGAACAGAAGTTGATGATGGCTTATAATTAATTTCTTATATCTTTTGCAAGTTTCTTCCAATGATTTTTTTTCTTCTTCTTTTTGACTTGCCTTACCGTGCTATTTTTTCACTTAGCATGCCAGCACTGAAATTTTCTGAAGGGGTGCTTTCACACTTTAGAAGCTGATTTTATTCTGCTTTCTTCTGGTGCGTTTTGAGACTTTCTTTATGTGCAGTACTAGTTTGTCCTGAGAATCCAATAAATGGTGGCTATTCCAAGCTGTGGTTGGAAGCTGCTGATAGGAGGAGTGGCTGTAGAACAAAACAAAGTAAAAAGAAAGAAGCAGTGAAGAGGAAGGGAGTATACTTCTAGTGACCAAGCATCTTGATGTGTCTCTATAGGAGAGCAGGAAAATGTTACCTATGCTCGACCAATGGAGTTTGGATAGACCCATGATATTTTGCTAAAAGGCATACAGGATATTTACCGTAGAGCAGAAAATTGAACTCAAATCTTTAGAGTTCAGGACTGTCACACAGCCAAAGCACCAGATGGATCTCTCTTGCTCTTGTTAAAAGTGCCATTGCTAGGATGATCTTAGTCCTATTAGCAAGTCAGCATTTTCACCGGAACACTGGCTTGAATGATATTACAAATGAACTATAAAGAAAGGAAAATAAAAACAGAAAGATCAGGGCCAGTGGCTTTCAAGGAGCATGCTTCTTTCTTAAACATTTGGCTTGTTGCTTCAAGAGGCAGTTGTGGGAAAAGAGGATTAAATAGGGGAAATGCAAGAGGTACAACTGGGATGTATACAGCTTCTCTTGAGAAAGAAAATGGAAAAATGTGTGGAAATATGTGGGGAAGGAAAAGTACTTTATTCTGCTAGCTTACAATGTCAAAGAAAAAAGGCCCATGTCAATATTTTTGTTTATTCTGAGGATTTAATTTTTCTAGATGCAAATAATGGAAAAGCAGACATAGAATGAAGGGAACAAAATGTCAACACACTGTCCTAAAGAGTTAATTTTTTAAAATAGAATTTAAGAATACTTCTATATGTAAAATTATGGTGCATTATAAAAAGTCAGCCAATGAAAAATGTTTACCTGGTGATGTATTTGTTCTTACCTTTGGTTCCATGTATGGTTCTTACCTATGTTATGTTATCTGCTAATTAAAAAGTGGGGTGCAGAATTGGATACTTTTCTTCTGCTCTTGGCTCAGGCACTGATTAGTTTGTAACTTCTGGCATGTTACTTCACATATCCCAGCTGTAGAAATAATTGGAAATTATAATACAACATGAAATATTTTTACTGTAAGTGCTTGTAACAATCTGACCTTTAGATGATCGGTGTCATAAGTCCTCAGCCTGTTTAGATTTCAGTATATGTTGTGTATTTTTAGTTTCCTTTTTCAGTAATAATTCTTTAAATGAAGATAAGCTATCTGGACCCGCTTTGACTTTTGTGGTCTATTTCCCCAGGAACTGGAAACTACCAATTACTATTTTCTATTCAAAGCAGTTTCTTATATACATTTCTGTTCATTCTGGCTTAAATACTATGGGTTGTAGGCTTACTTTTGAAAGTATTTAACTAAAAGTAAATAAAGAACTTTAGAATTGTATGCTATTATAAGTGTTCTGAAGTTATATACATTAAACATTTAGTTTTAATATAAAACATTTAAAAATGCCTCATACTCATTGTTCAGTTTTGGATCCACTGTGCCTTGGGCCCCACTGAAGTACAATGTAGGAATGGATAGAAAGTTTTAATACAACTCTCTGATATACAGAATTGTCTTTAAACCCTTGCTGCTTGTGCCATCTGTGCCTCTGCATGAGACTCTTTAGAGGAGAAAGGAAGATGAAAGAGACAAAAAGGTACTTCAGGTAATAAAATATATGCACTTTGGCACTACAAATATGAATACCATTTTTAATTGTTGCAATAACTTGAAAAGAATTAGTCAGTTGTGAAATAATGTTTATTTTCTACTGAAGACAGCTGAGCTAGATATTTTTCTTTACAACTCAGATCTCAGAAGCATTTTTTTAAATGAATTTATCCCTGTTTTTGTAGAGTTCTGACATTTTATGTGCTACCAACTTTAGTGTCGTGAATTTGTAGGTAAACTCCTCTTTAAAATTTTCCCATCCTCAAGCCGTCAGAAGCAAAGAAAATAGTTTTACAGTACCTCACAACATAACATATTCAGTTTAGCTCCCATAATTTTCTTACCCTGAAACTTTTAAACATGAAATATTTGTTAAATACACCCCTGGCCTGATCAAAGTGATAAGGTAATACTGTGAAATGTTGGGACCTTCCAGTTTTTCCCAGATAAAGTATAAGACCTTCACCTCTTTCAATGTTCAGAATAGGACACTCTTGAATCTATTCCAGAAATGTAAAAATAAATAAAAAATCAATACTTCCTGGAATATAGTACAAAGTTTGGGAGAGCAGCAGAGATAAGATAAGCTTCCCATGTGTGAAATCCTTTCACATTTATAAAGGCTTTCCTGTGACACGAATTTCCAGTGAAAATTTTATCAGGAACTGATATAATGTCCTGAATGAAATGGAGTAGATCCCTTTTCCTCTCCTCATTTCACAAGCCCCTCTAATGGACTGTGCTATTCTGCACACTGAAATCACTGACAATATGGGAGTTGGAAGCAGGAGAAGGACAGCTTTGCTGCCTTAAAACTCTGTGAGATACCTACTGCTTCTGATGGAAAGAACACACAAGGATATTGTTTTTTCTTCAAAGCTCTGGACACCAGTCTCTTGGATTAGATAGACAGTGGGCCTACTGCAACATAGAAGCTCTTAAATGGAATCAAAGTGGTGCTGTTGAGACAAATTAAGACATAGAATAAAACATCTGACATAAAGGCCATGAGTTTAAAGGTATTTTGATGCTTGCTTTTTGGATGAGCTCCCAACAGAAAAAAAAAAACAACCAAAAAAAACCACCCAACCTAATATTTAGTCTTGTCTTTAGCTATGTAACAGGAAAATGTGTTGCATAATTTGTCTGCTGCTTCCAGGTGCTTAAAAAAGCTCAGTGGTTGCTCTCACTGAAACTTGAGTGCTGTCCAAATGTTAAAATCAGTTTCTAAAAAGATTAGTTCATTCTAGAAGGCCATGCCCTATGGGACAAAAACCAAAGGACCCACTGCCCTACTTTGTTGCTATCACTGGCACTTCTCTCTCAGTTTTGTTGACACAAATCTTTGTGAGACCCTGTAATAAACTGGATCAAGGGTTGAAAAAACACTCTTCTTTTCTGATGGGTTGTTTTGAAGCAGGATCATTTCCCTTATTCAGTTTAAAATGAGATAGTACAAACAGCTGTTCCATCAGTGGTGAAGGGATCCTACACATCTTCCTAGCAGTGAGTGGTGGAGATGGAATATGTCAAACTTCATTATTTCTGGATGGAAAATTTGCTCAGATCTAGGCCACCTGATCGGTAGGTAGATAAAACTGTTGTACTGCTGAAAGACCACGGAGGGCATAGAGGCACCAATATCCTTCATGCCTTGAAGTTCAAAGCCTAGGAAATCTCCACAGGGAAAGAACATGTTATGATGTCTTCAGAAAAGCTGTGCATGTTTGTTAAAAATGAAAAAAAAACTGGAAAGAAGTAAATAGTGGTCCTTCCTCTAGAGACTTCACAGTACAATTTGAAAGAAAGCAAAATGAATGCAATAATTAGAAAGAGAAGTATAGAGAAAATATAGTTTTGAGATCAGATCCTGGTAAACTGTATCAGGTTGTTGTATTCATAATCCATCAAAGAAATCTGTCGGAGTTTAGGAATGGTACTTCCCAATTTAGTGCTTCCACAGAGACTCTCCAAACCAGGCTGCTGCTCGCTTACTCACTTCCCCCTTTCCCCTCTTCCTCTGCCCTTCAAGAGGCTGGAGAGAAGGATTGGAGGCACAAAAGGTAAAGATCACAGGTTGGGATAAGGACAATTTACAGGAAAGAGCAATGAGATAAGAAAATGAACAGTAACAGCAAAAATACTAATAACAAAGCGTACAAGACAGACAAACAGATTCACATGTGATTGCTTGGAACGGATGTTACCCAACCTCTCCCTCCTCCTGCTCACTCGACCAGAAGGAGCCCCTTCTCCCTTCCCCTGCCCCGGCAATGATGTGTGAGAGACTGAACAATACCAGTGCTCTGAAAAGAAGGTGTAAACACAAATCCAGGCTATATGTTGATGACTCTTGCTCAGTTTTGAGAGGTGGTGGTGCAGATATATGCTGAAAGTCTATATATGCCTTGTATTTCTAATTGCTTTTGTTTTTATTTTTCAAAATATCCAGCAGTCTTCCAGGGCAGGGAGCAGGCCCGTTGGCAAGAAGCTGTGGAGTAAGATTTTAGTTCAGCTTCCTGCGCTGTACACGTCCTGTGAATAAATAAGTCTTCCTTGCTTTAGGCTGACAACTTTCATTGAGTGAATGTATTTGAGACAGGTCCTAGTGTTTAGATTTTGGTTTTTTTAAGATCTGTAGAACAGATGATGTTGAAGGGAAGTGTTATGAAACAGAACCTGGATTTATCTTTTGAAGCTTGGTCTTTCCCTCCTGATCCTCACTTCAATTAGCACAGCTGGGGTGTGGCACTAAGCAGATAATCCCCCTTCAGCAGCACAGCTGAATGCTGTTAATCTTTAAAATTGTCTTTAATTTAACACGCTTGTTAGTTAGCTTTGGATATGCTTCATTAGTAACTAAGTACATCACCAGAGGAAGAAAAGAATAGTTTTCTTTCCTTAGCTGAGCATCAATCCTTGAGAAAAATGTGAAGTTGTGATGATGCTGATTCATGTACCACCTGAGGTATGAAATGCAAGTAGCTTGCTGGAACTTATTTGTTTTTCATTTTTACTAACCCTTTAAAAAACATTAGTAGCTAATTCAAATGACTGATAGCTTAAGAATACTGACTAGGGTAAATTTTTAATCTGTCTAGGTCTCATTTATGGTTTGGCTGCTGCTGTATATGTAGCAGCAGAAGGAGCCAGTCTGGTGTACTCGTGTACCAGAAAAGTTCCTCTTGCTTGCAGGCACACGTGCATCTGGAAAACGGCTCTGAACAATAAGTGTAGAGTAGCTGTAGTTAAGTACAAACTGCTCCATAGTATTTGTTCCTTCTCATTCACCTTTGTCCTTTTCTTCTTTTCCCTTTTCATATGTACTATAGTATTTGAGCCAAATTTCAAGCTCAGTACGTACTCTGATGTATCTCAGTGTTGATAATATGCTAAAAATTATGTCTGTAAAGGCATCCTGCTTGAATGTGTAAGCCAGTGTTTGGTGTTCAGTTCTGACAGGTTTCTGGATGTACTATAAGGACTAGTAATTCTTGAGGAATAGTTCATTACAGTCTGATTTTTCCTCAGGGCTTTTTGTTTGTTTTCTTTATTGCACTGAAGCTCATCTCTGCTGAAGCTGGCTCAAAGAGGCAGACTTGTCCAATGTTATAAACAGACTTTTAAGATGAAAGGTTCTTAGTCAGAAATTTCCCAGATCTGAGGTCTTTACCACAGCTGTTCTGCAAAACTTGGGTCTGATTTCCTTGTACTATAAAGCATTTTTTTATTCCTTTAGCTTTTAAAAAATATTCTCAATATGAACAAACAAAATTCCTCTCCATGGTCTCTTACTTGCTTGAGTGGCATCATTAGCCTTAGACTCAATGACAGCTTAAACCCATTATTTATTTTATAGTTTAGACTAACAGACTAGGATTATAGTAAAATTTTCACCAAAAATGGAAGCAAGAACAGAAAATAATACAGATGCAAACGTAGCTAACCTTTCCATTGGAATTTCCTGATTTTGAAAGTGGTTTACCAGACTTGGATTGGATTTTGAAACATTTATGCCTCTGTATAACTTTGTCTATACACGGACAACATTAGTCATTAGATAAATGTCTGCAGGAACGTAACAGTGCATTGACTTTATTTTTTTTTAATTTAATTTTCTAGATTTTCCTTAAGAAAAAAGAAATGCTTGAAAATTCTCAAAAGTACTCCAAGTAGGATTACCAAGGCTGAGGGAGGTCAGTAGATGGGAACTTCCCTGAGACCCATTAATCACTAGGAGACAAAAAAAATACTGTGGACAGATGGCACACGACTGTCCTGCTCTTCCTTTGCCCCTCACTTATTTGTTGCCAAGCAGTGAGTAGTAGGATATGGGAGACTAAAAGTCCAAAGGATGAATGCTATGGCGGGGGAGGAGGACTAGGGGCATTGAGACCGTTAGGCAGAAATGTGTTTGTCCACAGGTTGGTCGTTGTATAGCATGGGAAGATGGAAAGTTCATTTTAGTGTAATTGAAAGACCTGGATTGCTTTGGAAAAAGTTGCTTTTTGCTCTTGTGAGGACAACAAAATTCAACTATCTTCTCCTGAATGGGCTAATCAATTTTCATCTTTTTTGCTAAGAAATTTTGGGAAAAATTAGTCTCTCTCCTGTCTCCAAAAAGGAATCTCTCTTGCAAAGACTGGGTCATTTGAAGAAGCTGTCTAAGACTGAAAGCTTTTACAATTATTTTCATTATGTGGAGCAAAACATGTATCACAGACCTGACTCCCAGTACTGCAAAATGTATTTTGTGACTTTGCCTTGTCTCAAGACCTCTTTTAACCCAGTTCTTCCAAATACTGGAAGATCTCTCCCCTCTCACAGCAAGAATTGTGTAGTAAGGTCCAGTCTCCTTTTCTTTACAGCTGCTGAAGCTGTTCTTTGCTCTGAGATCCTCAGATCTCAGAATGACCCTTTGGGACCAATAGTAGCAGGTGTTAATTGGAACAATCTTTTAGCTGCTCTGATGCTCTCTAGGGACAATCTGGGGTTTAAAAGACATGTGTATGCATGCCAGATCTGAACAGTTAAAGCAGAAAGTTTGATATTTCACATTTCAGGCTTTGTCGTGTTTTCCTCTTGTACTGATTTTTAAATGTACAAATGGAATTTGTTTTAACAGGAATCCTGGGCAGGAGCCATGGTGTTCATTCACTTCAGGGTATTGCAGATAACAACAGGAATAAGAAATAGTTTATTTTTCTCCTTTATTAAAGCTACTAAAAAGTGAAGTAATCCTTATGTATTTAGAATCAATCTGCATTTGTGTCTTTTCAACATAGTTTGGATAAAATGGGATTCACTTGGACACTTTTTCAAAAACATGACTTATTCTTCACTCATTATGGTTGCATTGGTAGTACACAGCCATTTAGAAAAAAAATTATCCAGATTTCAGTATATTTCATCATACTCCTAGTACATCCCTAGTTAATTGTACTTTCTGTTCTTGAATGATGGGAACTTGGTACTTGAGTTTGGCCATCCAGCATTTCTGCTTTCTTATAGAGATACAAAGGGATGTGTTTTGTATTCCATCCAATAAAGATTGGGTTTTGACTTATTTTTGGACTCTGGCAGGAGATCTTCTAATGGAGTGAACAGTGTTTAAACGTGGAAGTCTGGGCTTGCCTCTTCTACCTTAAAGCAAATCCTTTTAAACTAAATGTCGCTGTGGAGCCTAACCTGTGAGGTAGGCCATGAGATGACCAGTGCTGGAGACTCTTACACCCATAGGGTTTCTATCAGCCTGGGAATCTGATAAGAATCTGTTATTACTCTAAGGAACAACTCCATACACAGAGTAGTAGTGAATGTATTCATTTTCTATGGAAAAGGTTTTCAGCAACGAAACTAAATAAATCAAAAAAGTGAAGCTTGAATTTTAAAAGCATTTTGTCAAGCTTTTAAAGGTTTGATAATGAACAATTTTTCACCAGAGAGCTTTATGAAAATTTTTATATTTGTGTATTTTGGGAGCCTTTGGGGGTTTTTTGAGCAAAACACAGAAAATGTTGATACAAAAGACTACTTTTTGTGGAAGTTTAATTTCAGTGGCAAATTTTTTTTGTGTTGCAATTTTTCTTTTAATCTGCATTTACTGTAAGCATAAATTCACCACTTTGGATGTTTTGTTTTGGTTTTTTCCCCCACAGATATAAATGACCAAATAAGAGCAAGAACTGTTTTCTTCTACCATATAGGGTTTGTGATTTTCCTGCTTTTTGAAAAAACCAGCATTTTCCTATTGCATATTTCAGGATAGGAATATCAGGCTGTACTAGAGACCAACAACGCATTCAATACAGCAACAGACGGCAAAAAAAGAAGTAAATCTGCACAGTTTTAAAATTACTTCAATCTTAACCCACTCCACCATTTTAAATTTCTTTTCTGTCCGTTTACCAGGTGTGCCAACTATTCTGATGGAGTTTATATGATTGAGTACTCTAAAGAAGATCTCACAATGAACCTTAAGCCTTTTTCTGAGTCTTTAAAAGGTCCGCAACTTAATCACGTCTTAGAAGAAGCAGTTGTGACCATTTGATGATAAATCATTTGCTGGCATGCAAAGGTCCACTGGGCTTTGCTCCCACTCTTTCATCTTAAGAAACTTTCTGTACAGAAGTATTTCTTTCTCACTAGAAGTTCAGTACCTTTGGTGGCACTTTTCTTTTATTCTTCCCACCCCCCCCACCCCACCCCGGCCCTTATAACAAGTATGTTGCTGATTTGATGTTGTAGATTGCAGTGACAGAGAGAAAAATGATTAATGCTGTGTGGATTTGCAGGCTCTGATCTGTAAGCAGGCAGCAATGACTTTACTGTTGCTGGGCTTACAAAATCTTGGCATTAGGCTACCAAAGAGACTTTGCGCATCCCACCCTGTCCCCTATTTCCAAGGTGAACTTTGGTTTGCAGAATTGGATTACCTCATAATTGCAGAACAAAACCAGCCTTTCAATCATTGCACCATTCACATTTGCTAAATTGTGCTAAGTTAGCACACTTTTTTTTTTTCACTTTTAATGCATACTGTGAACTCATGATTATCATAAATCCTGAGATATATAGGAAGTAAAATGCCTAGGGAACAGTGGTGGCCTGTGATTTATGATAAATTTTCATGGGTCATGTTCTTATTAGTCTTGAGGAGATAATTTCTGCAGACTTGTCTTGAAGACCACTGTGAACTGGGGCCATGAGTAAGAATAAGAAGATCTGATAGGCACAGAGACTAGGGACTGGTCTCCCTTTCATTTTCTTTTCACTGCTGCTGTGTTAAGAGGAGTGTGGGAAGCAGTCAGGTTTCCTTGGCATAATGATCCTTTCTGTGCACACCTCCCATGTGAGATGTTTTCCTGTGTCTTGCTTTATACCAGCCTTATACATGGAGATTGCAGCAGGGGAGAGGGAGAAGAGAACCTGACCTGGGTGTGTTGCAGCAAGTCCTGACCAATGTGAGGCTTTGGTGAAGCAGCTGGTATAGATTAGAAGAGCCTTTGGATTGCTTTCATCTATGGAAGGGCAGGGCTGGTGAAAAACTGCCCCCAGGATAGGAGAAATGCATTGGTTTTTCATGGATCTCGTCCTCAGCCTCCTCCTTTGTTACATCTAATGAACAATGGTACAGCTGAGAATGTGGCCACACACAGTTTGGAGTTTCTTTTTGTAACTAGATCTTGGGAAAGATTTCCCTTCAATGCAGAATTTCATGGATTTCCTTTGTGAGAGTTTTGAAAATAAACAAATAAACCACGTCCTGCAGTTGGAATGTTTCGGACACCATGGGATGAATTTGATTTCCCTGTCTGATGGTATACCAGGGGCACTGCTTGTAACAGATACCGTAATGGAATCTGAGCACATTTAGGTGTGGTTCTTCCAGTCAAGTATCTGGAATGAAAGTATATACTAAATATGAGATGTTATTTATATATTTTTTAAATATATTTTTATTTTTTATGCATATGTGTATATATATGAAAAATATTTGTTAAATTAGTAGGAATTTGGCCACCAGAGCTAATTTAGTGGTTAATGGCACCTGCTTTTAGGAGATTACCAGCTGTTTACCATCTGTTGCCCACAATAACTGCAACTCAGACCTCAGTGTATTTCCCACACCTTTCCTGAAATGGCTGAGCCAGTTCTGCAATACTGAAGTGGCACTGACAAATGTTATTACTTGATTATTACACCTTGTTCAGGCATGGCAGGTTTGCATATTTGTATTTTTTTCACAGTATTAGCAAACATTTATTTATTATATTTTAATTTGGTGTTCATCCCTTAAGTTTCTTTCTTTAGAATGACTTTGCCAGCTGGTCTGGTAATACAAATGTAATATTTTCTTTAGCATGTATAGTATAGAATTGAATGTCCCACTCCTAGGTGTGACAAAATACTTATGCCCAGAGAAGATGCACAAAAGAACAAATACAGTGTTTAGACTATTACTAAATATGAATAGTGCCAAATATTACTCCATCTTTTGAAGTCATGAGGGTTATTCTAGTCCTATAAAATACCCTTAGTAAAGAAGAGAGGAAAAAAAGGAAGACAGATTTGGGTATGTGTAGGGAAGTTAAGCATAACAATGCATGGGGTTAACTCTCAGCTTTGCCCCAAGGCCCTTCAGCTTTTTATGTTACATTTTTCCCTCTGTCGAACCGGCCCACAGGGGTTTTATGTAACGTGTCAATAACCACCAGTATAAGACTGTGGACCAGAAAGTGTTAAAGCAAATCACATGCTGGATGTATTTGAAAAGAGGAAGGACACAGACAGAGTGAGGTTTCATGAGGAGGACCTCAAGCCAAAAGGGGGCACTGTGAGGACAAGTGTTTATTTTTGAAGTCCACAGAACCAAACATCTCTGCAAAGCATCAGAAATGCTTCAGAGACAAGAGACTGGGTGGCACTATGCAGGCAATAGTAGGGAGTAAAATGTAGGATGACTTCTTTCAGCATCTGTGTCCCATTGGATCAGCTTAAATATCTACTGTCATTTCAAGTAAGAGCATAAGAGCGCATCACAGATGACAATGCCGGTGCAGAGCTATATTAGCTTTTCCTGTTCATGTGTACCCAGGCCTGGTCACATCTCTTCCCAGAGTGAAAAAACCAGCCAGAAACAACATTAAGTCATGTACTGCCCTTGCAGGATGTCTGAAAGAATTTCTAGATATGACTTGACCTTCCTCTGTATATATATATATATATAAAGCATAATTTTCCAATGCTTTCTCATTTTAATTTGTGGTCAGGCCAGCAAAAAGATTACACCTTCAACTTCCTGCTTTAAAATTATTATTTTTTTAATGTTTGGAAGGTGATGTAATGTGGAGAACTGAAGTTGAGAACTTTCCTCAGAAACTTGCAGACCATACTGAATACCAAGATCACAATGTGTAAATGAAACACTGGCTTCAAGGGTGACTAGGAAGTACTGAACAATATAAAAGGATTACGTTGTCCATTTGCAAACATGTGCATATACACTAGCACCAAGCATGAACTTCAGTGAAACAAGTAATTTTAGACCCTAATTTACCTCTACTGCAGTTTGCTGTTATCTAGTCTTAAAGCTGTTGCTGGGAAAATCTAATCACCACTGTGGTTTAAAATTGTCATACACGTGGTAAAAACTAATCCTGTATCTATAGATAGCCGCAAATAAATCATATGTGCTGTAATGCATTCTCTTGCTGACATACCAGTTTTCTGTCTGGTTTTGAATGGCTGAGGAGTCCCTTTCTAATGATTTTAGATTACATGGTAGAGAGGGTAGCCTCTCCCTGACAATTCCACTGTTGTTTATGACCATGTTACAGCTGTTTTAAAGTAGCTGGTCTGCAGAAAGATGCACTGATGCCCAAACTGAGGCCTTTCTTAAAGACTAAGTGTGACTGCACTGCTGTTTTAGATGTTAATGTCACACCTGAAAGAAAAGCTGAGACCCTTAGGAAGGGCATCTGCTCTTGCTTTTCTTAATAATTTGAGCAGCACAAATGCAGTGAAGTACCCAGTATGTCTCCTCCATAGTTCTGATGGAGACTGAAACACTAAGAACTGCTTCCTAAAAGATGTCCAAGTTGCAGCCACTTTCCTGTTTTCTCCTCTTGTGATTTAATCTTGTGGACTGCATCTACTTCTCCAGTGTGAGAATTGTTGAAGGTTTGAGGCAAAACCGTTTAAAATCAGTGTGAGTCGTTCTTCTGGCTCTTATCAGACTTTCTGTTCTTTGGTGTTGTGACCCTCAGTTGACTTGTAATTATACTCTTGAGGAACAAAGAGAGTGATAGAATGAAGCTGATGTTTCATTCCAGTAATAAGCTGACTGAAGAGGGGAGGATTTACTGCAGCTGGCCAGGGCTAATGACTGTGAGTATTGTGGTGGCTGAGAGTTCCCTCTCATCTGAGGGGAAATTCTGAAGACAAACTGACTCCACCAAGACCAAAACATATTTACTAGTGGGAATTAAAGGGACCATGCGATCCAAGGATGTCTCTCTCCGGGCTGGGAATGCTTTCAGAAAAGAGATGAGGAGCCAATGTATTGGAAGTTTGGGTCAGGACACACAAGCTGCTGCTGAAAGGGCCTGTCTACAGTTGTCTTCTGCACATCAAAACAGGGGATGTCCTCTAAAAGAGAGAGTTTTTTTCCCCGTTGCATTTTCCCATTGCTGGTCTTCCAATTCTTTGATTAAGTGAGCAAAATGGGGATCTACTTACATGCAATGATTGGTCCAATCCCTTCCAGGTGGTGCTGAGAATTCCCACTGAAAAGTCCTTACAGTGTTAGTGCTTTGTCCTTCTTCTTCCAGCATGATGCGAGCCCTTTATTTGTATAGAAGGCTGGAGTAACTTAAAATCTGCCGTGAAACTTAATAAAACAACATTAAACACTTGCGCATCTGGTCTTCACCTTCATCCACTGTATGTGCTCTATAATCTATAAACACTGATTAAACAGCAGTGCCTATTTCTTCCCTACAGGTGAAAATGTTCTGAGGCTGTAAACTTTCCTGGTAGATTTTAAGGTAAATTAATATGTTTGACATGTATGTCCATGTATATTTATGTTGCAGTATCACCTAGCAGTGACAGATCTTGTTGTCTGAGATAAACACAGAAATAGTTATAGGACTCGTAAACGTGTAAGCACTCAGGCTTTCTCTTTTGTGTATCGTAGCTTTGCTTTTTTTTCTGTCTCAGATCAAAAAATAGCATATTAAATAGAATCATCACCGTATCAGTTTCTTTTATGAGGGGTGGAGTAGTAAGAGACAGGAAGGCACATGTGTGCACATATATAAGCATATAGGGATGAATATCCACATACCGTGATAGACAAATACGTTGGATATGTGAGAATTTAAGAACACCGAATATTTTATAAAGCATGTCTGTTCTCCATGCAGTAGTATATCTAGTAGGCATGTGAATACTTGAAGTATAGAAAACTCCTCCAAGTGACTTGTTGCTCCTTTGGTACTTTTACATAAACAAGTAGCCCCAGTAGGTGTGGATGTGCATCATTAATGAATAGACACAGTTTTTTTCGCTGCCTGATTCTGAGTGAAATGAACATTTGGATGAGGATAGCTTGCATGATTCAGATAACATTCTGAAATTCCACTTTGATTTTTGAATGTTAGCTTTCATTGAAAATGGTACTATGTTATAGATCTTTCCCATCATCAGAATTTCCCATAAACAAGAACCTTGCTTAAAGTGAAATTTAACTCTCAGGAAACTCCAGAGATTAATTTGGCTCATCATGCTATAGGCAATTACTTTTATATGGATTTTTAATCTGGTTTCTTCTTCTACAATTCTTTTCGAGTTGGACTTTGTTCTTGGTCTCTTTATTATTCTGTTCTTATAATTCAGCTGTAGTTACTCACTGCTGCTTTTATTTCTGATTCTCATGGATTTAATTCAGAAAAAAATATACTTAGTATAGTATGATGAATTTTGTCACTAGAGCTATTAGATATTAACTTATATATGCCAGTAATGCTGTGAAATAATTTTTAAAAATTGCCACATGCTATATAAAAGTTAACTTCAGAGCAAAGTAAGAAAACCAATCTTTATAGTTATATAACCCTGGATACATTTTCTTTTAGAAAGCTCAGTAAGAAATCTGACTTGTGCCTCTATTTAGAGCTCATTAACTGTTCATATGTAGTTCTACCCATGTGATTCTTCCTTGTTTTTATATTTAACATTAATACTTTAATTGCCAATAGCCGAACAACAAAGAGCTACTACAGTCTGAGTATTCTCTTAGAATTTCTCTTCTGTGCAGTAATCTATTCATTTTAAACTTGAAAGAAGAAAACAAATTAGTGTAGGGAAGTAGAACACCTCTTTGATTCCAGAAAGGTAATTCCTTCCTTTTCACAGAAAATTTTCTGACTGATAGACCTGCTAAAGAAGAAACAAATGCCTCTATCAAAGTCATCCTTAGGATGCCCTGCTTTCCTCAGTTGTTACCGTCAATTGTGAGGAAAAGTCACTTAGACAGATAGAGGTGGCGCTCTTTCTATCAGGGCAGAATTTGTTTTATAATTTTGGACAAGGACCCTCTGCTGGAGAGATAATTAGAGTAAGCATTTTATTATCCCAGTGGTCTGTCTTTCACATTGTCTTGTGGAATGGTGTTACTTCAGTTTTTTATAGAATATACTTGGAATTTCTAAGTATATTTTGTTTCCCATTTTGCTTCTAATGGCTGAAGAATTGATATGCACTGTACTTTTTCACAGAACTATTTACCTTTCTTTTATCATTGACCTAATCTAAAAAAAATATATTTTTACACTGAGTGAATGGAAGGTTTAACAGCTTAGAAAAAACAGCATTTCATTTTCTATTTGGTACTTCTTGGTTAGTCCATTCTGTGCCATTTTCTTTCCCCACATCCTCAGCAAATACAAAACATACCTTCCACACGAGAGCTTTTTCTTGAGACCTGTCTTGCACGTATTTTTTCTTCCTTTTTTTTTTTTTTGTATTGCTTGCTCCCCACTAAGCAGGGACATATATGGCACAGAGGTAGCTAGCACAGGAGGGCAAAGTCTGCCTCCTGAGATACCAGTGACCTGGGAATAGCACGATCTAAGTATATTTTTATGGCTTCAACCTTCCTCTAAAGATAGAATTCTTTCTCTATGAGTTGGAGAGACTGAATAGCTGCATCTGCTCCTAATCATGCAGGTGATGATGGCCCTGCCATTGCATAGCATTTTCTCCTTTCCTTTACTTTCATTTTTCAATTCTGATTGCCATTGCTTGAAACAAAAGGCATTTAATGATGTGATTTAACTTGAGGTAGGCAAGGGACACCTGTCTCTAGTGTGATGTCCTTGCAGTACTTCATAATGGAAGATATAGGCAGTTCATTACAAAATCTAAACTAATGCTTTGCCTGGAAATATGCTGGGAGGATGTATGAAGCTGAACAAGGAAATGACAATCTTTAGGAAATACAATCTAAGGACTTCTGGCATCTTCTTTGGACTCTCTTAATGCTCTATAAGCACCATTAATTGCAGACCAGCAAGTGGACTGCACTCAGTGTATCAATGCAAGCTCACAGAAGTAGATATGTCAGTCTGCTGATGTTCCTGAGCATGCAGATGCTGTGTTACTGTGTTGCTGAACTCCAGCTCCTCTCAGGGCTTTGTTTGGTTCGGAACTGCTAGGTCAGAAATGTGCACCTATTTAGGGGATGTATATTGTGCTAGATATACTGAGGGGAATAAAGAGAAAGCATGCCTCAGTTTACATCTGCCTAGAATCAACTGGAAATGCTTCTGGAAATGAACTGTGGCACTAAATAGGAGAAGACAAATTCAGATTTTCAGCACACCCTCTATGTAACCACACTGAAAGCAATTGCACTAGATTTGCAAGAAAGGACTCAAGTAAAAAGCTGGATTGTTATAATTTAAAAATGTTCAGAGAATGAGTCTATAATGTCATTTATCTACCATGCTCAAACAGTAAAGAGAAAATTATTTTGATGGCAAAATATGATAGTTTTTTCATAATTTATTCTCTGAACTTGGCCGACTGTGTTTGTGCCTGGTATGTTTTTCAGTGTAATAGAGGAAGTTAAACTTGACCTAAAGGGCTCACAGAAGACCAAAGAGTGAAAATAGACAACAGATGGTAGTTTTATAGTTCTTTATATTTAGGTTTTTTCTAAACTAACATAAGTGTTGGAGTTCAGACTCAGTTACAGTTTAAAGCAGTCTGATACATTTAAATTCAGTATTTGTCAAAGTTACACTGCAAAATTATTGCATAATTTCTCTTTTTCATAATTAAAATAAATTGATTCTGGAACCTTTTAACATCAAATATAATTCTGCTGTTTATCCTCATCTTCAAAAGATAAGCAATATAGTACTCCCTTCCTCCCTCACTGACGTGCTAGAGAGGATGTGAGCATCAGTGCTATAGCACTGAAAAGCATCCTATAGCAAACATTTGCTGTTATCTTTTCAGGGTCCACCTAACGTGGTGGATAAGTTTGCAGCAGTGAGAGTTATGTGTCAGGAAGATTTGCTTAAAACAATCAGTGAAATTAAAGCTGGGAAAATTCTCACCTGTTGGGGCACTTAGTCTACCCTGGTTTTCTGTGTACCTTCAGGGAGCAAACACGAGAAAGGTTTAGCATGAAAGCAAAACATCCCAAAGAGCTATTTGCTTCTCTTTAGTCTTCGCAAGAAAAGAAGACGAGTTTGAGGAGGTCCCACCCTTAAACAAGATAGAGAGCCAGACCTCATTTTAAAAATTATTTGGCAAAAGAAACACAGACAGGAAAGTTTCCCGCAGCTAGTTTCTTTGAATGTTGAACTTTATCTTTCTCCAAATGAAAATGAAAACTCTTCCTACACTGCATGACCTCCAGTGAGGTTAGTCAGTTGCATCATGATGGGATGATGTTATATATCAACATCTGTTTCTACTGTGTCCTTTTCCCACATATGTGTTACATGTTAAGGAATTTTCTTTATTTTTCTCCTCCCATTTTTGCTCCTTCTTGTTATCTTTTTTTTTTAAAACTGTACCTCATCCGTCCTCTCACTGCCCAGAAATGTGACAGTGAGAAGAAAGCTATAGGCACAAGAAAGGAATGAAGATGCTTTTGGTTTTTTTCCACAGATTCATAATAATTTGCAGTTTAGTGAGTTATCTCTGCTGCAAGAGACCTCTGTGATGACTTTGCCAAACTGTAACTGTTGTAATGTACCCTAAATTAAATGAATTTCAAAATTGGCACAGAAAGCATGGCCTTACATGTGTTCCTCCTAGGAATGGGTCAAAGAAGGATTTTTTATTTGCAGTTGGTTAGAATGTTTGCTAGGAAAACATTAACTGTCTATTAAGAATGAATAAACTTTTAATATGAAGTAGCATGTCGAATTCAAGTCCAAACTGTGATCTTTTTCCTGCATTCTGTCTCTTAATCTAGAATTTTTTTTAGTTAATTCTTATTTCCAGTAGCTGTTTCCCTTGGAAAACATGGTGCTTGTAAAAGCTCTATTTGTGTAAAGAGCTCTGATTTCAGCTATTATTTCTGATAGTTGACTAGGATATAAAATTCTCAAAGTTAAACATACCATGTAGAACACAAGCACAGCATATATAATTTGAAACCAAATCTTAAAAGATACAACTTATGGAATATATTGAAACTGATACTTAATGGTAATATCGTTGTAATTAACCCTTTATGATGTCCTTTGTGATCCCTCTTAAAGGGATCTTAAGAGTGTAAGGACCTTTACTGCACACTGGCTCTTCTTCACCCACAAAACAGCTTTCTGTGGAAAGTGATTTTTTCTTGTCATTTTGATACTTTTTTTTGCAGATCAGGTCATTTTTTTGCTCGTCATGTGAAGGCCTATACATCCTCTGCCTTTGCAACAACAACTGTTACAGAATCTGCCCTCTATTCAAGACAAATTTCTGAATCTAGTTCTGGGAAGGCAGGGGAGAAAGATTTCTTATCTGAAGCAACAATGCTTTTCACTGGTACTGACACAAGAAAGACCAGGAGAGTAGTTGAGCGCACTGTTCATTCATTACCCTTCCTGGACAAGGGCTGTCCATCTGCTTGCATAGTGCACAGCCCAGTAAAGCCCTAGTTCTAAGAGAGACTTCTTGGCACTAGGATGAGTGGTTAATAGGAAATCTGCCATAGAGCATGCCTCATCCTTGGTAGTAAGACAAACAAATGGAAACGGTCTCTTCAGTCTTGGGTTTATATATGCTGCAGGTTTATGCTGAATTCGACCCTGAAGCATGATGTCCAAGCAGGAACATTTCACCAGATCAAAAGATTGATGAGTCACAAACAAGCCGTGTGGAACTGAAGTTAGTGTATGGAAAAATGATTTTCTAAGGATCAGAAAGAATCCTGTGAAGCATTGAGGTATATAGAGAGATGTAACTTATAAGTAAGGTGACAGTAAAAAAACTGCTTTCGTGATTTCTTGGGGTAAGAAGTTTTTGTCTGCTAAGGTTCTTCACTATGTTTGATGACAGCCAAGAACACAGGCAGTGTTATGCAACATGATGAGATTTACAGGAAAATGGGATCCCAGTGCAGGTGCCAGCTGAAAAAACCTAAAGAGCTCTGAAGAACTACCATCACAAGTACCCTTAAAATGCAAGGTGAACCCATTGACTAGTGGCTTCTGGTAGCCTTTAGATTGCCTCTTCCTGGTGGTGTAAGAATAGATTATAATAATTTTAGAAAGGAAGGTGTGTAAAAGCTGTTTTTCCCGTGGAAATATTTGGTCACTTCCAAGGGTATGCAGCAGATAGCACAAATGGGTGGAAGGGCTGAGGCCCTTCTCTCTGGTCCTTCTGTGGACAGAAGAGGAGAAATATCTGACAGACTGGTTTCATCCTTTTTATATCTTTCTTGTCCCTCAGGAATATGCTCATGTGCATGGAGAAGAACTGAGCACAGAGCTCTAATAGGACACATGTGAATTTCAAGACATAGAGTCATCAGAAAGCCTAAATAAGGGAATACGTTTTTACCTTTTTCATACCCATTTCCAAGATTGCCTCTCTCCTGATAAGCAGTGGTGTTAATATTTGTTATTCTATTTTGTTGTTTTTCCAGGAGATGCTTTTACCTGTAGTGCAAATACTTATGGTTGAGCAGCAAAGACGTAGCAGCCTGAGTGTGACACAGCTTTACTCTCACAAAGGCAGAAATGCTGAGTCTTGCTATTCAAAAGGCTGTAAAATGAAAATTGCTTAATGTAGAAGTAGCAGTGCTAGCAACCTTAGCTGTGCTTTTATTAATATATGTGCACCTCCTCTTGGCAGAGATTACAGTGCATTTAAAAACTGCTGCAGATGCTTTTTGGGGATCTAAGCCTGTCCATGTGGGTGTTGGTATTTTTAAAAAGCAGCAGGAGATTTCAATCATGCCGCAGATTTCACACTTGAAAGAATTCACAAAAGGCCCCATCCTTAGTCTGCTGAAAAGCTATAAAAAGTTAGGCGTAACTTTTTAACTGGTCTAGTGTTGGGGAATATATAAAAGGATTTCCATCTAGCAAGCAAACAAAGGTACGTCAGAATGAGAAGAAAATTCACATATAAGGAAGAACTGGAAAAAATTGTAGTTTTCATCTCTTTAAATTAGAATTTGGATGAGAGCCTGAAAATTGAGTCTCTAGAAGGATTAGGAAGTAAACGTCTTCACTTCTCAGTCTATTACAAGATTATATCAGAGCTCATGATGAGTTGTTTAGGTGATGAAATACTCAAAGTTCAAGGCACCAAACTTCTGCTGATGGCTGTGTTTGGTAGCTGTTAATCTAGCTTCTTAGCTTTTCTTTAGAAAAATGAAGTGTTCTGACTTAATCCTCTCTCCTTGGAATTACCAGTGGTTCAGAGATTTATATGGTTTACCTCTCTCAATAGCTCAGTATCGTCTTTCCATCTTCGTGTGTCCACTTGTCTGTGACAAATACACGGATAAAGAATTAATGCTCTCTCTCTTCACCCATCCCACTCAGTACAGTTTTGCATCTTACTCAATAACAAAAATTGTGAAATTTCAAACAATGATCCATCAAGTTCATTCTGAATGCCTGGGGCTCCACAGAAAGTCAGCAGCCATGTCACATCTCTGTGCCTTTTGTCCCCAGTTCAGTATTGTGGCTTTGGAAAACAGAACTGGATTTCATCCCTGGTCTTTGGTGATCTGCTGAAATAATAATGCATAAACGTTGTTAAACCTCTTGTAATGGGTAGAATTATAGAAGCTGAATGCATGAGTGTTTTCTTCCCAGACTTTACAGCAATCCATCTCAGATAATTTCCAGTATGTGCTTGAAAAAACATATTGAAAATTGGATGTGTTATCTATTGGGAAGAGTTTGTCCTTTGCACTCCCTCAGTATTTCATACACACTTTTTAGTAGAGAAGTTCATAAATTACACTTTCACAGAGAGAAAGGAGTAAGAGATGCATCAAGGTGAGAGTCATTTTCATTTAGATTTCTTAATAGACGCCTCGGGAAACTCACATTCCTCATACAACACTACTGCTTCTGTCCATTCAACTCCATGTGCCTCAGATTTTGGCTAGGAAGAAGCAAAGATGGGCCTTAACAAAGTCTTATAAACACTAATGGTTGCAGTGACTGGGCAAAGAGTGGGTAGGAGACAGGACACGAAAAAATGGCCTCAAATTCTATATCTGGACATTCTCTTTGGGAACTTGTCCCACCAGGCACCCAGTCTGAGCACCAACCTTGTGACCTGTTCAGACTGCCTAAGGAGGTCTAGTAGACCCTCTTGACGCTCTTTCACATGAAGACTATTTTATGTAAATCAGAATGCCTTCGTTATTCATAGGTCCACTTCATCTGGTTCTAAATCCTACAAATCTTGTGATATGTTATAGTCCTAAGCCCCATAGGTGGCTTAAGTTGAGAAAATTAATGATAAAATTATTTTCCAACTCTTGGTGAAACATGGAATTGCTGGCTTCTGGAACAAGCTGACAAATCAGAACCACAGAATATCCTGATGTGGAAGGGACCCACAAAGGTTATCAAGTCCAACTCCTGGCCCTGCACAGGACACCCCAAGAGTCACACCATGTGCCCAAGAACATTGTCCAAACTCTTCTTGAACTCTGTCAGAGTTGGTGTTGTGACTGCTTCCCTGGAGAACCTGTTCCAGTGCCCAACCACCCTCTGGGTGAAGAACCTTTTCCTGATATCCAACCTAAACCTCCACTAACACAGCTTCAAGCCATTCCCTTGGGCCTGTCACTGGTCACCAGAGAGAAGAGATCAGTGCCTGCCCCTCCTCTTCCTCTCATGAGGAATCTGTAGACTGCAATGAGGTCTCCCCTCAGTCTTGTCTTCTCCAGGCTGAACAAGAGGATCGAAGGGAAGTATCTTTTCACTGTGTTAAATTTCTTGAATTGTTCCCTTAATGCAATTTTTTTTAAATTCAAAGCAGTGCAGGAATGAGAATCAATACACTTTACCTTTACCCTTAGTGATTTTAATGGTGCTAGAGTAACATGTTGGAAAGGTTATCCTGGAAATTTCTGTCCCTCAGATATTTTCTCTCTCTGCCAGTTTGCCAAAGCCAGCCACAACATAAAAAGAGTGACTGGAGATGACACTATTTTCCTTTTGGCTTCTTATGTGGCCATATGACTCAGCAAGAGTTGAACTCCAGATAAATGGTGCTAATACACATTTAGAAATGTGCATGAGTAACTCAAAATGAATCAGCATTTTTAGCACTTTCTCTGACTCTCCTGATTTTCTATTGCTTAGAGGAAAGCACCATGGGAGAAAAGAAAGCTGCTGAGAGGGTGGTAATAAAAGAGCTGTGATACCTGTTTCACGTAGAAGCAGTGGCAATAGCATGTTTTATGCAACTGCTTCATTTTTATCTTTTCCTTTGACATAATTGTTCCTTTCTTCACATTGTCCTATCCCATAAAAACACACTTTTTCTTTTATAGGAAAGTTTGTTTTGTTTCTCTCTTTCAATTATTTCATTAGTTATATTTAGGGAAATCGTTTATATCACACTTTCTCTGTAGGCTTTTCCTTTACGTGTCCAGCCAGAGGTGAGATGAAATTAGCCTTCATGGGTTGTAAAGCACTTTTGGAGTTAAATCTGAGGCTGAGAAGGAATGTGGTAATTATGCAATGTTAACAAGCAATAGACATGAACAAGGCAGAAAGGATGATTGGGAATTTGGACACAGATGTCTGAATTGGCAGCCTAGGAGACCATTTAGGGTAAGAGTGTGAAGTATGCAACAGCTGCTGGTTGGGGCAAAGGAAGCTTGGATGTGTATAGCTTATAACCTCTCTGAGAGATGCACTCAAAAACCTTGGATCTAGTCAGAGACAAAAACCTAGCATAAAAGAAGTATAGTTACATTGTCGTTACAATTTTATCATGAGGTCTGTTCTCAGATGTGAGGTTGATTTTGGTTAGATCAAGCTACCTGATCTACCTCCTGTCCAGGCTACTTTTCCATGAAAGAGGTGGTGGTTTATGTCCTTCTCACTTTAAAAATGCTTTGAAACTAACAGTAGTGAGGCAAAAAATTGCTACTGATAATTTCAGTAGAGATTTATTGAAGTGTGGTAAAGGAGAAAACATTTTCAAAGTATCTGAAGAAATGGACCACCATGTTCTCTCATGGTGTGAACTGGAAAGGCTCCAACTCATGTCAGTGGATCTGTTGTAATCTGTGCATCAGCTGACAGTCTGGCTCACTCTTTATGAAGACCATTTCATAAATAGGTGGAAGAGTAACACGCAAGACCTCTGCTTCAACATAAGCTCTCCTTGCTAGAAGCACACAGTGCTCCAGGCATCAAAGGATGCTGAAATCAGAAAAAAAATGACATAATCAGAGCTCTGGCATCTGAGAAGCTGTACTTTTGCAGAATTTTTGGCTGGTTTGTAATAGTGTTTCAGGACTGGCACACTAACAGGTTTAAATGTGTTTTAATCCGCTTATGTAATTTAAGCACCTCTGGGAGTGGTGAGCATTCATTAAATTATTTGTTATGGTGAGAGTTCTATCATATGGAGCCAGATGCTGCTTTCCATGAGATATGCTATTGTGTCTGGCCCAAACTAAGCTGAATAACTCCATCAAATTCGATTAGGCTATAAAATAGGTCTCTGCTATGTATTAAAATGCATCAGAGCACATCCTTGGCTCTTCTAAGCACCTGAAAAGTAACTTTATCAGCCATGCTACAGCTGACGGTTTTCCCCTTTCCTTTGATATTACTTTAGACTCTTTCTACATCATTACCCATCCTACAGACAAATGTTCATAACAGCTGATTTAGTTGAGGAGAAATACAGCGGTGTGAGATGGCTCAGAGGTCTCCTTTATTGCTGTATGTTGCAGAACGTTATCCAAATTAGAACAAACTTGATTTTGTAGTGAACAAAGAAAAATTGTTCAAGTCCATGTTCTGTATTATTTATTCTCCCTCCATTTTGTGAATTAATACACTTGTGAGCAACATAGCCCTGCATAATTTGCAAGCGAAGATCCAGTCCTGTGTTTTTCCCATGCCCAGATTGCCCTTGATCTGAAGAGGATTTTGGAATTTGCTAGGAATATGAAAGCAAACCATCATATAAGGCATATGTTCTCTTGGCATGGGTTACAGCTGAGGTAAGACCAGACCAGAAATCTCATACATGTAAATAATATACACAAGTACAGTATAATTTCTTTTCACTTCCTTTCTGAAACATTTTCTCTAAGAAGGTCTACTTCATTTATTTATAGTTGAAAGTATCAACAACTACTGGATAGGCCCGAACCGTATTTTCTGTCTTAAATTCTCTGTTATCTCCCAAGGAAGGATAGCTGTATCTGTTTGCAGAGCACCAAGCACTGCTCCTTTTTGACTTTGTGCTCTGTAATCTGTGCTTGAACCCGTTCAATTTGACTCTCTTGAACTGACTGTTTAGATAGAGGCCAGTATCTGAAGTCTCTATTATAACCCATTTCCAGTGTAGCCTTTTCTTTCACCTTTTGCTTCTCCATCTTCCAGGACCAGCCTGGCATTCTGCTTCCTGCAGTTCTGCCCAACTTCTGTATCACCTCTTACAGTCTCTGGGCAGAAGGGACCCTATCTGTCACACTCTGCCCACCCAGTCTGAGACACTGATATCTTTGTCTCCTAGTTCTTGAAGTTTCTGGAACCCATTCACATCCCTAGTGCTGTTTCCCATAGACCCTACACTTTCATTTATTTAGATAGTAAAATATACAAAAGACAGTGTGCCAAGTCAGAAATCATAAAACACAATCACTGCTAAATAATGTGTCTTACAAGAACTATGTGTAGGTTTCTGTAGGTGTCAGCAGCTGTGAAAAGTGTTAGGTTTGAGTCCTATAAATGCTTGAGAGAAGCATTTATGGTTTGAGCAAAAGCCAGGGCTATATTTTTTTTATGAGTTAAATAAATAAAAACATGAGTTCTTATGTCACATTTTGAAAATTACTCTTCTCAACTTGCAAACATTCAGGCATCTTTTGGAATAAATATAAAATATTTTTATGGAGTGTGGAGGAAAACAAAAACCCACAAGAAACATGATAACCATGTATATCATCTGTGCGATAAACTGAAAACTAACAAATCGTTTCACTGGAAATTTGGCCAGCTTCAGAGTTCTCAGCTGCAGCTATCTGAAATGGGCTATATAACAGTCACAGAGCAACCCTGAGCCTCTTAAAATCCACTTGTAAATCCAAATAGGTTTAAAAGTGAAGGCCACTGGGATGTGTTTGTCTGCACCACTCTTCCTCAGCTGTGCAGCCAGGCCTTGTTTGATGAGGAGCTCCACAGTCCAGCCCTGGCACAGGCACTGAGAGGTCCCACTGACCAAGGAGTTTAGCTCTGTGCTATCATCCTCTGTGTGGCCATGGTGAAATCAACTCTGGCAACTGTGGTTCTATTAGGTTCCATTTTTAATTAATTTGGTACTGTCTGCTCAGCAGTGCTCTTCTAGTCTAATCTGGACTGCTTCTGAATAACCTCCAAGCGGGGAACATGATGAGGAACCCACCCCTGGAAGGAACCCAAGCTCCCTGGCACTGTGTCAGACCCACAGAGAGAGAGAGAAAGAGAAAGAAAGCAGGAGCTCTGCCTTCCCTCTTGGACCATTTTTCCAATCTCAGACTGCTGAAGGTAAAAACAGGAGCACACGCCTAGTTCAGTGGCTGTCTTATGCAGCTCCTATTCCTTTTCCTTGACTGTAGCAACAGCAACACTCTCCTGTCATTTATACTGCTGGAATATAGACAAATTTTAAAAGAGCAGCAAATACGGTTCATAGAACTTATGGCTGACCTGACATAAGATTTCACTGGGTCCCTAGATGTAGTGACTTCATCTGTTAGACCATTCTTCTCCTAAAACATTTAAAAATAAAAAAATCCGTGCTGCTGGTGAAGTGATAGGTTCTGATGTCACCTGTAGCCTGTGAATGACAATTTAAGCAATGCTCATCTAAGGTAACTACTTGTGTTCAATACATTCTCCTGCAGCCAACCTTTTAAAAGTCACAGAATTTACATAAAAATGTTTATATGCACATGGATTTTTATTACATGCATCTGGAGCCAATCAAACATTTCCCTAATGAAATGCATCAGGGCAAGGACAAGTTTTAAAAATACACACAAATTTTAAGAAATGCCTTTGATGGAAAGCCAATTTTTCAACCAGTGGAAAACAATAAGCATTACCTTTGAGGAAAAGTGGCCCATGTTTTAGTAAGCCATTTTAAATAGGGTTAATCAGCTCTGAAATAAATACTATCAACAGGTTTAAGACAGGCGAAAGGAAGGGATGTTTCTGAAATGCCCAACTCATTTTGGACTAAGAACAGTTAATGAGCTCATGAAATGGGAGGAGTTATACCAATTAATTTCTCAGAATACCTGGAGTGTGTTGTCCCTGTTCTTTTCCCACTGGAGTAGACAAAATGTCATCACTACCCTGTTTGGGAACAAGACTGACCCATTATTTACTTCCCTATGGTAGCCAAGATGACATAGTATCTTGTGTTCCTTGTGTTTATTTTGAGACTGAAGATGGAAAGTTATAGGGTTCATTTCTATTTTGCTGTTGTTTCTTATGTTTGTACTAAAATACAAACATAGTCAAAATGCAACAGTCAAGATTTTTTTCCTTAAATTTAAAGGCAGATAATTCATCACAGATGCTTTTGGCTCACCTAAAAGGAGAAGAAATGTTGTTACGGTTCTCAATTACTGTTTTGATGCTGGAAACCATCCTGATTCATAAACAATGTTTTACTATTAATAGTTTAATTGAATGGAAGATATTCCATTGTGATGTCAGAAAAAGTAGTTGCATATTACTGGCTGAAGTCTTTTTTGCCCCATGTATTGGGTTCTGTAGGTAACTTGGAAGAAATGTGGTTATACTAATATAAAGGGAAGCAACAACAGGACTATGAAGAGAATTTAATAGGCCTCAGGGTAAATCTTGTTTTCTTGAAAAGTGTTTTCTTCTATTAATCCTTCTCACAGTGAATTTCATGGTAGTCACCATCCCAGTTTGATTTCTCCTGAACAGAAATTCTCTGAAGCTAAAAAGCTATGGCATGGCAGCAGTAGAGGTAGATTCACCTTTCTTTGCCAGAACTTCCTTTTTCTCCTCCATGTGTTCAGATGTTGAATGAAGCACTAGTTTCCACAATGATATCACTATTTATTGTATCTGTGGAGTTCCTATCTTGAGATATCTTGAAAGGACACATTATTTGGGACAAGTTGAATTGCCATCCTCTTATAACTTAAGACAATGTAAATATGCCTTTTGAAAAACACCTAAATACTGACACTCACATCTGCAGATCAGTTCATCCCCAGAGGTTAGGTAACTCACACTGATAAACAGGTAATAGACAGAAAAAATCAGAAGAAATCAATTATAAATACTCCTCTGCTACTCAGTAGGGAACAATTTTCCCAAACATAGTTTTGTGAGTTTAATTTATGTTGTTACAAAAACTCTGTCTATTTAAAAAAAGAAATAAATTAGATATGATACGGAATGGAATTATAGTGTAAGGACCCAAATGCAAATTCTGGTGTGTGGCTGAGTAGCAGAACCGGCAAGGAGACGCTGTGCAAACAATATATGCCATTACAGAGTCTGAAGGGAAAAGTAGTAATTCCTTGCTAAAGCATGTACATGATAAGAACATATTTTTATGAAGAAAATATCAAAACTATCCACAGAGTTTATAATTCAAGAAAGGCACAGTTTTAATGACAGAACAGGAGAGTACAAATTACCTGAGACAACACAGTTCTAGTGTAGAACTCAAATGGGGTCATTTGGGAATGCTCCTAACCTCAAAACTACTCCCAGCAAGGGAAGAACAGCTCAAATGGACCAAAACACTCATGGATGATGAGGTCTGAATGGCAGACACACCTGCTGACATTTTTCTATCTGCCAATTTTTTTATAACCTTATAAACAATCAGCAGGTGGGGCAAACACCACAATTTCTACTTTTACTGCCCACAGCAAAGAAATTGCTCTGTAGGAAGCTCTGAGACGTAAGAAGCTCTGAGATTTCTGGTGAGCTTGGACTGAAATACAAAACTCGAGCCTCGACTCCTTGTGGTTTACTGATGTTTTCATGGCACTTGGGTGAGCAGGAGCACTGGCACAGTGGGGGTCAGTACATTCTGCTGACCTGAAAAGACTCAGTGCTCTTTCAGCTCTGTGCAATATGCTCATGGATCAGAAGCCCTTAGCTCATGCTGGGTGCAACTAAACAGCTCCAAAGTTTAAACTTCATTGTTAGTAAAGTGAGGGCTGATGTAAGGTTAGGTGCAGGGAGATACTCTTCATTGAGATATATAGAAAAAAACCAATGTGGATGTGAGGAGCCTCAGAACTATATCATGCCCGCAACTTACATGGTCTGCATAGCTTTCTGGATCCCTTCCAATATGAAAAGGTCCAGTGGACCTCTAGGAGGATATTCTGATGTGGATGCTTGTTTTAAGAGGATGGAAGAGGAAAAATGCAATGGAAAGTTGGATTGGCATCGCAGTCCCAGTCATGCTAATGGCAAAGAGCCCTATGATTTAAATAATTTAGGATATTGCCTTTAATTGGTTCTGGTTACATAATCTCTGTTAATCTCTTTCCTCCCACTGTTTCTCTGAAGGAATGTGCTCTAATGAGTAAATGTTCTGTCCATTTTATTAAGGGTGGAGTGCTAGGCATAGAAAGAGTTCCCATAAAAATCACCACGCAGAAGTGGATTATGTGACAAACACCAGGGCCAAGTACCCCAGTGGCTGGAGTCATGTCATTATTGGAGAGTTTAAGTTTCTGTCTTTTGTTTGGGGGAAAAAAAGACTTTAAAAATACAACTACTGTGTAGTTGAGGAAAGCAGTTTTTGAAAACACAAACGTGCCTGAGAGGTATGTACTGTATCTTAATAGAAAACCAATTCCAGATTTATTGTCTAAGTCAATGCAACAACGCTCTTCATCTTAAAAAGTTCCTTACAGTGCTTTGCCAGCACACATTACCCCCTTCTCCTACCCACCCGCCTGCCCCCCTTTCCCCAGCACACTCCCACAAACATCCAGAAAAAAAAGAAATCTCACAGCTTAACTGAGGTGCTTCGGCTCAGGCCACCTATGGGTATTGACCCAGAGGTCAGGTCCAAAGTCCTCAAATTCTGTCCTGTTCTGTGGACACAAGAAGTAGCCAAAATTTTATTCCTGACCAAATGTTCTTCCCGATCTTGTTTTGTACACTGAAAGGCAGGCAGGCACGTGCAGTTGTCTCTGCTTAGCCCAGGCAATTGGGCTGCCTGCAGAAGTCACTTGCAGTGAACTGCCCTTCCACACTCCAGTTTTAGAATATTGGCTCTGCGTGGGCTGTGAGTGAAAGCAATTTCAGCCAGCAGTTTTGCAGCAACTGAACTCAAGATGGTTACATTTTTTTTTTTTTAGGGACTTGTTGCTTTATATTTATTTATATGAGATAGGATATTTTGTCTTTATTCAATCTCCTTTTGCAAAAGCAAGTCTTGTCAGCAATTCACTGTAACAAGAGATTGAAGAATCAGCTAGATGGTTACACTGGATTGTCACTTATGGCCTTTACAGGCTTAAGACAATAAAATAGAAGGATTTACCAAAAGTATATGTAGCTTCATATCAGAACATTTTTACATTACTTAAGGGTTCATCTATGGGATGAGACTGATTAGTAAGAAAGGGGAAAAGACAGTAAGTAATTTGGGGATGAAGGAAATGATAAGAACATCCCCTTTATCATTCTAGGGAAGGTTGGGGACTGGGAAAGCGACCTTTGTCATTACACCTCACTAGGAACAGAAGACCATGATGGCCTGGTGGGTGCAGTGACCCTTTGCCAGTATGGTTCAGTAAGAAGAGAACAAAACCACCTTCTATGGCTATCTAGGACACAAGCTGCTCCTTCTAGCTGTGCTGGGCACTCATGATGAACAGTTCTCTTTTCTTCCTGTCATGGTTTAGGAATGGTATTCTACAATGTAGTATTTCCTCTGAAATCACTCCAAGTTATTTCTCTCTTGCCACACTTCCCCTCACCCTCCCTCCTCCATGGCAGAAGGGAGAGGAGAATTGGAGGAACAAAAGGTCAAGATTATGGGTTGAGATAAGGACAATTTACTGGAAACAGCAGTGAGATAAGGAAATGAACAGTAACAGAAACAAAATAGAGGGTGCAAGGAAAGAAACATTATTACTCACCCCAGAAACTCCCAACAATAAACAATAGACAATACCCATCTGGTCCCTCTGCTACGCCACCCCCACCGCTCCCTCCAGCTCGAAGGCATTACCCAACCTCTCCCTCTGGTTTACCCCATCACTCCCTCTGGCACACTCACTCCGCTAGAAGGAACTCCTTCTCCTCTGAAGAGGCTCCTTTCCCCCCACCCCAGCAATGATGTGAGGTGGTATAGGATAACCTCCATGTCCTGTCCATATCCTTTTCTGACTACTGCAAAAGATTACCTCTGTCCTGGCTGGAACCAGGACACCTCCCCCCAGGAAAAGATTAAAGCACGAGTATGCTTGTTTCCCCAACAGGAGGGTGAACCAGCTTACCTGGTTCTTGGATGGGAAGTTTGTGTGCTTACATCTGTGTACGTGTGAGTTTTTGTGATTATATAGCATGGTTGATGTTTTACTGAGGAGATTAAAGAGTTACACACCTGTAGAGAATTTTAGGACACCTGTTTTTATCCAGGCACCTCTGCCTTCTCTGCAAACACTGCACTTAGTAGAATATTGTTAGGTGAACTTCCAGCAGGAATAATAATTTCAGCAGCTTTCATCAGCAAGCTGTAGACACTGAATCTGCTTAATAGCTTATTTATTACAAGGATCCTTAAGATCTTTCTGCAGTCTCTCCCTGGTGCATTTTGGATACATCCTTCAAGGTCCTTAATGTCAGCCTACTGGCAAATATACCCTTTGTATGTTATATATGCAAACAGATATGCTTTTAAGTCACTCATCTGCATTTCCTCATGTACGTATAGCCCTGCCAAGGGTTATGAAGGCACAGGTGGCTTTGTGTTGTTTCACCTTCAGAACAGCAGGTTTATTCTTTTGAACCTTTCATCATGTGAGCATTGTTCTCTAATACTGTTTTTTGAAAATTGGATCAAACATTTTAATATGAAACTCAGAAATGTTAGCTGGCATCCAGATTCCTGTAAACATGCCTTGAAATTTTGCTTTGTACAGCTTAAAAATTTGAATCCACTTATTTTCCAGTGAAGTGTGATTTTGATTTAAGTTTTCTAACTTTCTGATGTGTAGGTCAGGAGGGGTCTTACTTTGGAACACACCCTTGTGAGAAGACAGAATGAATTCTGTTCTCCAGCATTACCTGTGGTTAGAGATCAGTGTGTCAGGTCCTGCAGCACTGCAGTGATTTTCATTTGGAAAGGATTTGTTTGAGGTGACCACATAAAATGAGTTGTGGTGCTGCCCAAAGCGGTGCCGTGTAGGACCCTTCGCCAGGGATAAGCAAATGTTTTCCTCTTGCTCAGACTTTTTGTGGTAGAACTTTTTGGTGCAAATACAGTAAAAGAATGAATGTTCAGTAACACAGAACACAGCTTTTATATTGACTGGTGTTCGTGTTGCATAACATTTAGGGACTCTGTAAGAAACAGGGTCAAATCAATCTACATGTGTTTAAATACTCAGAAATAAAGCAATGGAAAAATTTTGGGAAAAACGATTCGGATCTTACCAGAAAGTAAAGTTTATTAAGCACTGAGCAAGACCAGACTCTCCCGGTCTTTAACAAAGCCATGATTTTAAGAGCTGTTTTAGTTCTGAAGCAGTAACAACAGAAAATGAGTATTGAAATTAGCAGAAAGTCAAGGCATTGTACATATCAAAATATGCTTTGCAGAATTTGATTTTCACTTAGCAAAATTAATAATGGAGATCAGTAAAAATTACATGCTCATGGCTTTTTAATGTAAAAATATATGTAATCCCAGCATATAGATAAATGTGGAAGGTTTCAGATCTTTAAAAATAAATACATTTGTATCACGTCGAATTTACACGTGATAATACAAGGCTCAGAGAACATAAATGCCTATATCACCTAGAAGATTAATGAGCGAAGTGAGCTACCATCAACCTGTCTTTGCTCCCCATCCCAGGGAATGAGGAACAGCCACTGTGGTCCGTAGGCAGATAGCATGACACGAGACCCTCCTACTTTGCCACTCTATAAGACTTTTATTGCTACAAAACTGTCTCTTTCACTATGAAAGCCTTGGCCCCTTTATTTCCAGCTAAAAGTGCTTTCTGTCACCCAGAGACAACCTCCTTGGTACATGTTTTTTAAAGCTAGGTTTGCATGTGAAAGTAGATTCTGCTGTGACAGCAACTTAAGTTTATATATGTGCCAACAATACATATGTTATACACGGCTAGATTAATACATTAACTGGGGTGGGTAGGGACAGTTGTAAAGATTGTTTGGTTTAGATTCACACTGGAAATAAGACCACAACATAGGTTCTATTTCTGTATCTAAATGTCCTCAATATTGAACTAGATTCAAATATAACATTGTCACCTTGGAGCTGTCTCCATAATTTTTTGTACTTGATTCTTGTATATTTTTTCATGACTTTTTTAATTAGATGGTTTTTAATCATGCCTACTGGCACATGAAAAAGTAAGTTTTCTGACAGAAAGAATCTATTTCTTAAATAGCTGAACTTATGCTCTTTTAAAATCAGCTTTGAGTCTGGAAAAAACTGTTTTGTGAGGTTTCCAGAGGTTCTTGCCAAAATGCCGTGAGACCATTACTTCACGTTTACTTCCAGATTTATCTGGAACCCAGAAGTGCAGACACAACACAGAAGAGCTGGAAGAAGCAAGAGTTCATCAACTGTTTCTGAACTTTCAAAATGAATTATTTCTGGTTCAGTGTGAGAAAAACAGAAAAGTTTGGGTGGGGAGGAAGCTGACTTTATTTCCCAACACTTCTGTTCTAAAGTAAATCCTCTTCAGATTAAAGATCACTTTGATTAATTAGAAGGTAATTATCCATTTGCTGACTAAACAATAGTTTCTTCTGTTGAAACTAAACAATAATATCTTCTTGCTCATCGTCTTTCATGTATTGGCAGCAGATCTTATGTACATACTGAGAAAAAGGTTTGGTCCCTCTGGGAATGCATGCATGTGGAGGAAAAAAATGCACTCGTTTGAGAAGGGTGATTATAATGCTGCACGCATTACTTCAGGTATGTGCAAGTCAAATACGCACTGACCTGAAGCAGCCATGGTTCAGACAGCCCAGCACGGTTTCCTGCCTGCGGTGACCTGGCATAGCCTAGGACAGCGCGAGGTTTCTCGATGCATACCTGGCCGCCACTGCTTCCTTAGGAGTGGAAACTTGAAGGCTGGCAAAAAAAGGAAAGAAAATTTGCCATTCAGAGTCAGATTTCGAAATCATGAAACAAGGCAGGTTCATGATTTCAAATTAGTGCTTTCAGACAGTGATCATTCTTCCCTCCCTTCCACAGCTGAGTGGGGAGCACTTTCCTAAGCTGAGGTCCAGATCTTAATGCTTTTCTAAGTGCTGGGCAAAGACCAGCCCAACTCTGGTGCCAGTGCATTGGAGACACCAGGATGCCACTGAAGTGATGTCTGTTTTTGCCTGCCTCTTTTGAACCTTCTCTGAACTTCATTCAGGGAGATCTATTTTAAGAAAATTGATTTGCGTAAGATAAAATACTTACTAATTTCTGGAAGGGAAGTTAGTTTAGACACATCTTCATTTTTTTCCCCATGTAAATTAACTTTTTTTTAGTAGCACAGAAGCAGACAAAGATCAAGGAAATTCAAGCTCATTTTTGGTGAAGGAGAATACAGTAGCTTGCCTGCTTTCATAGACAGCCCAATGCTCCTAAAATTAAGTTTTTGTCTATGCCCAAATATACTACAAAGAAAACATTTCCTGTAGTATTTTGGTGCTCCCGTTTGGCTCCAGCTGAGACTGAGAAATGTAGAAGCCATTTCAGACATGAATAATTATAATAGTTTGCATTTGTAAAGTGATCCAGATATTAACAATAATGGACTGCAGTTGGAGTGTGAGCATGGTAAAATGGCTCTGTTACAAGCACAGTTCTTTAAATGAAGTGGTGAAAGGGAGGCATTAATTATATTGTGCCTGGTACACTTTGACTAGAGGTGTAGCAGCCTATGAAACTGAAAATTCAATCACTGAAATGATTTAGCACAAAAAAATGAATGTGTGGTAATTTTAAAATGAAGCTAAGAAATTTTAATTGCCTAGAACTTATACTTGCTTGGAACTGCAGAAAAAAGGGATGGGTGGGTATACTACATCTTATCCTTTTTCATTGTATTTTACACACAAAAATAGAGACAAAGACAAATAGTTTAGACAGGTTCCTTTAAGTCATATAGTGTCTTCCTCCTGACGCTTTAAGTAATCCTACTGTTCTTAGACATATTTCACCTTCAACTTCAGAATGGTCTAAGTTTTCCTAAGTAAGAAAACATGAGCACTTTTGTCACTTTGTAAAGAGAAAGGGAGCAGGGGAAACTTACAGATGGCTGGCATGATTTACTGTGTTGGGCAAATAAATGTAGGCCTAAATGTTCATGAAGAGGAACAGATGCTATCCCTTTCACTGAGGATCCTTAACAACATTTCTGGTATCCTGGTCCATATATTTTCTTGGGCTATACACTCGGATACAATACATGTCAGTTCGCTGTGCGAAACTCACCAACAGTGGTCACTGCCTATTCAAAACATGTGGTAATCAGATAATTCCTGGGGTTAACCCATTGATAATATCAAAAATAAACAAATATTTCTATAAAAGCAAGTGGGAACTCAATTTCCAGTAAATTAAATTTCATAAACACCTATTTAAGACAACCAGGGTTGAATACTACTATATTCCATGCTAAAGAATACACACAGATACAGTTTGTGCTTTAACAATTCTTGCAGGGTCATAAAGGAAAGTACAAGTTAGTGTTGACTTTTTAAATGGTAGTATTAGCCTTGCATCCCAGGAAAATCAAACAACAAATCACATTTATGCAGTACTCATAAATCAGTAAAACACAAAGATGAGCTGGACAACTTTTACATGACATCAATCACAAACTGTGAAATACCAAATAAAATTTCACAACATACCTGTGGAACAAGTTTTGCAATGTGCAAATAACACAGATTCCCCACTACCAGGAAGAAAAAAAACTAACTCTTTCAACACATATAATACAAATTCTACAGTGTACATGAAAAACAAGTTCCACAATATGTATGGGGCTTTGAAGAATAAATATAGTATCTTAATAGTCAGTAAACCTGAAGTGACCCATTGTCCCATGTTGAATCAGTATCTAGTTTTGTGGTCTTTCATTGCCTCAGGGTTTTATTATGAAGGTGAATTAATGTGAGCACTGGTTTTTTAAATGAATTGCTATATTTCTGACCTGAAATACCATGACCAGTCTAGAACCTGCCTGTTATTGGCCCCAAAAATTGGACCCTAACAGATTCATTAAGCTTCCGAAAAGCGGAAGTGCAAACAGAAAGGAATATAACCACCTGAAATATAGATATAAGCGCTTGTGCTTAGTTTTAACTGTATAAAGTAAACAGATTAAAAAAGCTACAGGGAGAGGGAGAAGGAGGGCAGACAGGCAGACAGTAGTATGGTATTATAAGGTGTTTCTTCTAGGAGACCAGTAAAACAGCACTAGAGCAATAGATGAGAGATAAAGTTGGGGTAAACATCCCTAAAATATAGTGACATAGACAAAAAAAAAAAAAGCCATAGATTTTAGTTAATATCCACAATTTTATAATACTGTCTAAAGAACAGAAGGTACATAAAGGAATTGACACTGCTAGTGTCAGTCTGTGAACTAATTACCATTGCCCTTGAGTCGGAAAGATGCATCTCTTCTTCATCTGTGTCTTGGTTCCAGCCAGGACAAGGTTAGTTTTTGCACTAGCCAGGAGGGGCATGGCTAGGATCCTGAGGTTATTCTACACAACCTCACACCGTGTGCAGGGTGTGGTTGGGAAGGGGTCCCTTCCACTCAGGAAGCATGGCGGAGTGGTTGGGTATTGCCATTTTCCATCTAGCGCACACTCACGTGTTAATTGTTTGCCTCTTTTGTATGCTCTGTTATTAATGTTTTTGCTGTGACTTTTCAATTTTGTATCTCATTGATGTTTCCAGTCAATTACTCTTAACTCAACCTGTGATCTTTACCTTTTGTGCCTCCAATTCTTCTCTCCGGCACACCACAGGGGGAGGAGGAAGGCGAGGTGGAGAGTGAATGAGCAGCGCATAGTTTGGAGTGTTTCACTGGGAACACTGAATTGGGGAATACCATTCCTAAACCACAACAGTTAGTCATTCCTTTTCAAATTCTTTTGAAGTATTTGGCCTTGCAGTTATGGATGCACATGAATGTTGCTTTAGCCACAGGAGTCCCTGGTCACAAAATGTGCAAAAGCTCAGCTTCAAGAAAGGAAATGTGTATTTCTTTGCTTTTAACTAAAGTGAAAAGTAGTGATGAAAAAGAAGAGCAGGACAAGGAAAGAAGAGTCACAGAGAGAGAAAAGAAAATGATAGGAATACGGATGTGGAGAAAGCAGATAAAAGGGAGACTTAGCACTTCCAGATAGTCACTTAGGGGAGTGTTACAACATGAATAGCTTGAGTTTTGCTTAGGAACAAGTGTAGAGAGGAGTAACATCTAGTTCTCTGCAGCTGTGAGAAGGGGCATTTATATTTTTCCATCTCAAGCAGTTTCCACGTGACAAAATACTTGGCCACATATTGTGTAATGGTGGAATGCACGAGCCCATCCAGGTGAGAAGTACTGTACTTTAGGCTATAGCAGCTCAGTACCTCAGTAATATTACCAGTGAGCTGATGTGCTGCTGTCACTCTTGATTACAATAATGACACTCTTCCTGTGTCTACTAGAATATTCTCAAAATCAGGCCAGAGAAAATAAATTCTTATTATTTACACAAACTGCGGCTTCTCTTTGAAAAAAGGTGAAATTTCATCAAGGAATGACTGGCTTTGTTCTTTTCAGATTTCTGTGAGATCTAGTCCAACTACATCCAAGAGCCAATAGAAAGTTATTGTGTGTATATATATTTTCTTTTCACTGCTGCTTATTAGAGAAGTAATTTGAGAAATTTGTAGTGAATGAATACTTTTCATGTGCAACTAGGAATCAGAATCTTGTACCTTATTCCTCCCTCATCTTTCAGGTTTACTTTGGGGGCCTTCAAGTATACTTTCCTATGTATTTCTTTGTTCCACTCAACAAAGGAGACTCATGTTGAAAGTAGGGCACCTACTTAAGTGTTTAGTTGGATTAGGGTTCTTCAGAGGATTTCCTAATCTCTGGAAAAAAATGATTAATTGTTGCAGCATTAGGCCTTCAAGGCCTAGACTTCCATTAAATTCAGCTCTGAACCCTGGGCTGGGCTGACTGAATTGTTTTATGATGGCCAGACCTAGGACTGTGCAGGGTATTGGCTTCTGAGTGCAGACAAAAATAGGAGGAGGTGAGTGCTGAGTGAGTAAAATGAGATTTAGAAACACATAAAAAAAACCCCAACCCAAAAACCCCAGTGGAAGAGAAAGCATGCTGTAGTTACAGTTTAAAACTTTCTTGGGACATAGTCATGAAAGAGAAGATATTGTCTGCTTCTGTCTTCATATTTAACTTTGTCAAACCAGCTTTCAAGATGAGAAAAATTAGAGTTATGTGATGACGTTAGATTTTGAGATGCTGAAGTTGACTGTGAAGCCTTGACCGTGTTTGTGACAGTAACAGTTTCCCAGAAGTGCTGTGCCTTATAAGGTAAATCACCAAGCTAACTTTAGCTGAGTAAAGTTTGGAGGAAAAGTCTCTGATATGGTTAATTGGCAAATGCTAATTTTTTCGCCCATCTGAAAAGCAACCATGTCTAATGTGATGATATTTTCTTTAATCTGATTAGAAGACTTGAAAACTATCAAAAGTTCCCAAACTTGCCCTATGTGCTTGAAGACCTTTATGCATTTCTTACACATTGCATAAAAACTAAAATTGCTTTCCTGCTGCCTTGCACATACTTAGGTTAATTTTAGCCAGTGGTTGCATTTCTCATAACCTAGTCCCTCAAAGTGTCTTCCTTTCAGAGTTTGCCAAATGGCTCACTTAGAAATGCTAGTTCTTACAAATCTCACCTCACTTTGTTGTGACTAAGCCCTCCTGAAATGCTATCTGTTCCACAGAGCATTCCTTCTGCAGCTGTCACATGCTGCTGTGCTTGCTCTGTACTTACTGAACTGCCTCATACTCACATAGGACTCTCAACTGTTTTTTTCAGGGGAGAGTTTGTATTCTGTCCTGTGTATTTTTTCCTTGGTTGCTAATATCTTATGGTACTCTATAATGACAGAAAAGCTGATAACAGTCTTGAGTAGAAGAAGAGATCAGCCTGTCTGAATGCCGATACAAACTGAAATGATGGCATGAAATATGTCAATAAATCATCTTGCAGTGCATTTCAAACACGTTTGTTTGCCAGTGTGAGTAAGCACATTCGCTGAGATGGGTCAGACCTGGGATAACAAGAGATTTTTCTAAGAACTGATGGTTTCCCTGGTATGTACAAGTGCTTCGTAAATTTAACCTGTTATATCCCACTTCACCCCTAACACCTTTTTTTCTCAACTCACCACCTTTTAATTGCCTCCTGGCACTGTGTTCATGGAAACACAGAGCTCTGAAATTTCAGCCAAGGGGAAACTCTGCCAATATCTTTTACCTGGAATAAAATGCTTTTCAAAAAGAAAAGATAAAGAACAGTCTTAGTTTTAATCTAGAATTGCACAAACTAATTGGCTACTCTGAGGCATAGTTATTTGGCATAACATGTTGCTTTGGAAGCTGTTTCCAGGTACAGCGTGGAGCAAATCAATCTCTTTCTTGTTTCTGGGAGTTCCCTGTCCTTGCCATGGAATTGCAATAAGCAGTCAGAATGCTGTGGTCAGTGGCATAATTGGGTTTGGTCCCGGAAATAATGGGAATTCAGCCAAAGCCTCTGAGGGAAAGAGAAAGGACTCTGTAAACAGTTGTAATTGGGTCTGACTGAAAAAAAACAATTTATGGTGCTGTGTCTTTTAAACTGCTACAGCTGCTCTTATACTCTAATTCTCCCCCTAAATGTTGGCATATTGTGCCAATTGTTACCCCTGTGTTTATATGGAAGACATAGTTCCCTTCAATTCCATATTCAAGAGACAGGTTGGATCCTTACTTTCTTCCAATACTCTTTAATCTCTTGCCTCTAGTATGAGAGGCAGAAATGCTGCCAGAAGTTTCTACTGCCCAGTGGGGCAGCTCTCCCTACATAACAGGATCACCACTGCAATTCCCCACTTCTACCACCACCCATCCCCATTGTGGTTGGGTGCAACTCTACTGATAAGCAGGGTCCTCATATGCTGTCTGAACATTCTGAAAACACCTGAATTGTTCTCTGCAGAACAGAAATGTCAGGGAGAACTGCAGAGGAAGGCAAGATGATACCCCCCAAAGATCAATCATGTCAGATACCTCCGTTGTGAAAGAAATAACTGGGAGACGGAAAAGACTCCTGGATGTGTGGGAAAAAAGCTAACTGTTGGGAATAAAACTACAGCTTTGGTGTCTTTTTTGGTAAGAGAGGAAAAAAGTGTTTTGTATATATTTATATGCCTTAAAGAAATTCTTGATGTACAAGGGAACAGAATAAGTAAGGCTCATAGCTTTTCATGTGAGAAATTTCTTGCACAAGGAAGTGAAAAGCAGTACTTAGAGCGAGGATGGTGCTACCTCATTATGCAGCTGAGCCTGTGTGCCCCATTAGACAGGCTGGCCCACTTGTATCTTGGCATTCTTCTGGTTCTTTCACAGGGGAGTGATGTTTGCCATGTTTTCATCTTTTTGTCCCAGTGGATGGCAGATGTAGCAACAGGGAATCACTTTCTTGAGATGTCTTTTTTTGTCTGTAAGAAATGACTAAATCAGATGAGGCCTACAATGGCAGAGAATGAAAAAAGTGGCATGAAGAATGACCTGTGTGCCTGAAAGCTTGGCTGCTAGTTAATCTGATAAAACATATTGACTTTGTCTACAGACTTTGTTCTAGATAGAAATAAACAAAAGTCACGGTCTAAAATCTAATGTCAAGACAGAGTTTTGTTCACATGAAAAACTGAAAAACTGACAAAACTGAAGTGCAAGAACCAGAGTGCAGCCCTACCCTGTCTGTGTTGGCTCACACTCAATAGTGAAGGCACTCCAAAAAGGGGCTTTACTGATATGATTTAACTAAAAAAACTTGTGTTAGGCTTGATGTGTAATATATCTAATGACCTGGAAAATATATATTGGATATGCTCCTTGTGGTCATAGACCTAGACACAGAAAGGCAGCCATATTTTTCAGAAGTCGAGATAATTGCTCAGCTTTCACACAAACTGTACACATTAAAATTGGCACTGTTTTCTGAATATTGAAGAAACGCAAAATTCAGTGGAGCTGGGGAATTACTGAAAAGCTGTAATACTTTTGAAGCCTGATGCATCCATATTTAGGTGAAAAAATGCGGTGGAAGCAATGCAACCTGAGAATTATTTTCTGTATAACTTCAACTTGAGTTCTTATCCCAAATTCAATGACGGACTTGTCTAAATTTCTACATCTCTACCTGGCTTCATCACACAGCATCTGAATGTTTAAGAGTGCTTGGGAATCTTTATGATGCCTGTGAGGCAGAAGTATTCTTGTTTTCCTTTTGTTTTAAGGAGGAAAAGAAAGATGTGAATTGCCAAAGGGCATGCAAATATCTGTGCCAGAGCCAGGAAACAGGTACATGTTTTCAATATACCAGCCTAACGCCTAAAACAGCAGATATTTTTTTTTTCAGTTTTGTCTATTTATGCACTACATAAATAAGTAGATGTGTAGTGTAATTATTTCCTACTATATATTTGCTCCATGGGTGTTTTACATAAGTGCTGTGACATTGGAGCAGGCCTTGGTCAAACACACACCAAACTCACATCCTGGAAGACCCTTTCAGTGATGTAATATGTTCAGAAAAGTGGCTCTAATATCTTCTATCTTCTTGGCCCTGATTCAGGGTCAAGAGGATATTTCCAACAGTTGCTTTTTTCAACAAAGAGTGCTCTGAAAACCCAGGCTGTGCGAACTGAGCAAGTGCTCAGAGCACACACTTCTATAAGAAGCTTGCTTGCCTACTAAGCAATTCTCAGCAATGTCTTTGGCTGCAAGCTATTGTTATTTGTTTGTACTGTGGCAATGCCCAGAGGCTGCAGTCATGGATCAGGGCCCCATTGTGCTAGGTATTCTAAAGACACAACAAAAAGGTCTTTGTCTTACTCTTAAGGCAAATCTGAGGTGAGTCTGGGAAAAGAACTTTCCCAAATCCAAAGTTCTAGGGCCTACTTGTAAGCAGTTTACTGCTCTCCACACTTTGAGTTTATCCTTGGTTTTCTCATCTGTATTGTTTATTTAACATAGATAATAAGTGAACTGTGAAAACACAAAGGGAAATTCAGAAATTTGATGTAGTTACTTGCATTTCCCACTGAACTTTTAAATAAATAGCCATCCAGTGACTGACAGAGATGCCTTGGGGACTTTGTTGCCATCTTTTGTTCCCTCAAAGTATTTTGTTGTGGTGACTAAAGTGACTAAAGACTAAAGTCTGAGGCAAAACTGACAATTGCCAAAAAACAACCTTTTTCTGTGTGTATTTCAGAGGTGTGTATTTCATTTTCTTCAGTGCATATGGCATCGCTGGGGGTATCCACATGACAACAGGATTTTTGCACCTCAGGCATTCACCAGCTGCTGGCACATGAAGTCACATTCCTTTCTGTATCACATCACGTTTAGTTGCTGTGGATACTCTTGTGATGCCAAAAACAAAGGATTAGGACTTACTGTAGCCCTTCCTTTCCTAGAACAAAAGGTTCCACTTCTAAATATCCTATCTACATCACAAGCAAGTGGAGCACTGAGGGTCACTGGGGAGGGATGGTGCTGGAGCTCCATAAACACTCCCACCCTACACATGTGGCAATGGATGTCTTTGTCTCCTCAAAAGACTTTGGGAGAATAGAATTGGAAATTAAACTTGTACTGAAGTTACTAAAGTGCAAATACCTAAAAAGTCATGTCAGATCCATCTCACTTTGGCTTTTCATCTTTTCTGGATATCCTCTATACCTCTAGTCTCAAACTAAGAATGAGAATAAACTTTTCTAGGTTTTGGAGATGCTGCTATTGGTGTATGGGATAATTGAACCCACAATCACAGGAAAAGGGTCTGGAAAGTCCCTTAAGGTGGCTCTTCATTTGTTGGGGAATCACTGTGTAACGCAAGAAGACGATCTGAGGCCGTAGTTTATATTTTTCTGACCCTCAGAAGTAGCTCTGTAGGGATTGATTCTATTTCAAAATCCACATTCAGCTAACAAAAGAAAAAAATGTCATGTTTCTGGCAAAAAAAAATTAAATATATTTATTCTCAGAATAATTCAGCATTTAACACTCATAATTCTTTGCTATTTTCATCTGTATGATGATTAATTAAACACCTTAAAAACCCGGTTTGGGTTTTTTTTTTAATATTCTTATGTTCAAAATAAAAGTTAAATTAATATATTTAGCCACTGCTGGTGGGCGTGTTTCATTAGCTTTCTCTACCACGGATTTAAAAATGGAGAGAACAAACATTTATCAGCTGGAATAAGGACTTTTTTTTGGTTTCCGTTTCTGTCTTCTGAGATGCATTCCAGGCTTTCAAAGAAGCCACAATAAAGCTCTAATTTTCTATTTATATGCTCATACATTATTTTCATTCATATATCTATGACCAGATAAACATTCTGAAAATTCACATTGCAGTACAATCACTTTGTTCTTCTTTTGGGATACTGATTCATAATTAAATAGATGCAGCTGAAAGACAAAAATATGCCATTGAGACTCTACTGTTGCAGTAAGGGGAAAAAAGATGGAAACAAGTTCTAAGCTCAGCACAGCAGATTGGAGTAGGAACTCAAAAATCGGGTTAATGCTCTGGTGCATCCACAAATACCCTGTACCAACCATGTACATTATAGCCAGTGTTTTATACTTTGGCTTCAAAATGGGGATAACTATTTTCCTGTGTTAGAGGCTTTTGTGAGAATACCTATTAGTGACTGTAAAAAAAATCTGATAATGTGATAACACTCAGTATCAAAAGAAAAAAGAAGCTTAATTAGCATCTCACTAGAGACTTTAGAAAGAGCAATAGACTGAGTTACTGAAGGTAGCCAAAATTCAATCCTTTGCTGTTTATGTAATGAGCTAACTCACAGTTGGTATTTGTTGTGAATTGCACAGTAAAAGAATTTACTTTAAAAATGCCTTTTTATTGAGTCTTGAATGTCTTGTCCAAAATGTCTCATTTTTAAGTGAACTCACAGAGAATTTGAGCCTGACCTGGATTCTGAACCTGGCCAAATTTAACGCTGCCAGGCAGCATCTGCAGCTCTGGGTTGGGTAGCTGCAGGAGCATTTCCAGGATAGGGCTGCACCCTCCAGGTCTGCAGCCTGACTGGGCTTCGCCACCTTGCTGGAAGGGGTCTCAGGCTCCCAATGTGAAGCCAAGACTTACAGCATTGGAAGTTTGGAAAAGTCTTTTTGGATCTACTAGGCAGGCCTACGCCACCACTAAAGCAAAGCTGTAGGTAGGATCTCCCCTGTTTCAGGGCACAGTCCTTTCATGGCTTGTTGGAGAGCTAGGGGAGCAGACAGGAAAACAAGTGTTAGATTTGTTGTTTTAGAAGTCCCTGCCTTAAAGCAAATTATTTCCTTCCTGGGGACAATGTTCCTTAAATAAAAACATTGCATTTCTTATAAAATCTGTTAATGTTGGTGAAATGTTAGAGATAATGATTGCAATTGCTTTTAAGGTGTCAGAAATGTACATGAGCATATCAAAACAAAGTATAGTCTACTTAAAACTGATCACATGTAGCAAGTAACAATATTGTCTAAAATATTGTAACTGTCTGAAGTTTAGAAATGTCTTTGTTTAAAAATAGGATTTACCCAACCCATGGATTTTTAAACAACTTAAAACCATTACAATTTGGGTCATAAGAACATACAATTGTACTATTTTATTTTTAGTCTCTTTTCTTCAGGAATAGGATAGGCAAATTCCCTGAGTTCTTTGAAATATTTCTATTAAGCTTCAAGCTCTCATTTGTTGATGTGATAATTTTCCATGTCTAACCTCAATTTTATTAGAAAGGAAAATTTCTATAACTTGACTCACTCAGTCCCTGTTTCATGCTGCACTGTAAAGGAAAAACAGCTGTTTTTTCAGACATCTCTCAAGAAAGGTGATGAGCCTTTCCATGTAACTCCTGTAAATACAGTGCTGCCACCTTTACAAAAAAGGTATTGTGAAATAGTTATATCCTTGAGATATGTTGTAGGGTGTTAGGAAATTAGGCTTAGCCAGACTGAAGATGGATTCTTAAAATAGCTTGTAGCGTTTTAGGCTTCTGTAACATTTTTGATGTGGAATATCTGCTAAGAGTATAGAATCATAGAATAGCTGGGATTGGAAGGGACGTTTAAAGGTCACCTAGTCCAACTGCTGCTGAAATGAACCCCATCCAACCTGACCTTGATTCCAGGAATGGGGCATCCACAATTTCTCTGGTCAACCTGTTCCAGGGTTTCACGACTCTCACAAAAAATTCTTCTTTATATCTAGTCTGAATTTACCATCTTTTAGTTTAAAAACCTACTGCAACAGGCTTTACTAGAAAGCTGTCCTCGTCTTTATCACAAATTCCCTTTAACTACTGAAAGACTGCAGTAAGGTCTTCTCAAACTCCAATTCTTCCAGCCCATCCTCACAAGAGAGGTGCTTCACTGTTTTGGCCCCTCAGGACTTGCTCCAACAGTTCCATGTCTTTCCTGTGCTGAGGATCCAGACCTGGATGCAGCACTCCAGATGGGGTCTCATGAGAGTGGAATAGAGAGACAGAATCACCTCCCTCGCCCTGCTGGTCAGGATTCTTCCGATGCAGCCCAGGATATGGTTGGCTTTCTGGGCTGCAAGTGCACACTATTTGCTTGTGTCCAGTTTCTCACCCACCGGTACCCTCAAGTCCTTCTTTACAGTATAATAAATGACCTATCAAGGACAAAAAATATTTTTCTTCTGAAATTGAAATTCATATATTTTTTCTGACATTTCCCATTTCTTAATCTTAAAATTTGCAGGTTCTACAGGGAGTTTTCCTTAAAATTGACTATAATATGTCTGAAAGTCCTTGAGTTCAGGTAGTCAGAGGACCTTAAGACTGCTGTCTCTAGCAGGTTTCCTGTGACTTCCAGATTCTTTCTCGTGGGGCATCCCTGCAGGTTTTCTGGACTATGAGATTTCAGAGCAACCCATCCATCTGGGTCTGTCTAGGCTAGCTGATGGCACTGCAAGTGTCAATTTCATTCAGCATCTGCAAGCTCAGGGAAGATGCTTTTAGAGACAGCACAGAAAATGTGTATTCCAAAAACATTTGTTTGTACTTGAGCTTGTGAGAAACCTAAGATATCGGCTTAGTGTGGCTCAGGCAAATATTATCTATGAAAAATATGAAATTTTAACTAATTCAAAGTCCTTCAATATTTGTGAGTTTGCATACATCATTACACAAATCATTGTTATATTGTAGCGTTTTATCTTCAGCTAGAACAAGCTAAAAAAAGTATAATGTAATTCTAAAAAAATTATAAAGCAGGTTGCTACTTGGGTACATAGGATAGAGATCTTAATCTAGTACATCCATTAATGATTAATCTCCAGCCATTCTTGCTGTACTTTCAGCTAGTTAAGTGTCATTTTTGTGAGTCATTTTGGCTGCTTCTCTGTGTATCTTCAATGAGTGAGGAAAAGACCCACAGCTTCTGCCCTTGGCTCACCTTGCAGGCAGTCTGTGGAGGAAAGTTGGGGTATGAGGTGCTGCAGGCAGCCACTGAGTTCCTAGGCACTGAGGGGACCATGTATTGCCACTGCCCACAGTATGAAGACCATGGTCGGCACTGGAGGAGACCAGGCCTGCAACAAACAAATATAAATGAAATTTTTGCCTTCTTATTTTGTGAACTTCTACAAAATTAAGACCCCAGCTTTGAGAAAATTACACTGGCAAAATCTTCTCTGTTGTGACCAGGATCTTGCTGTCTTCATTCAAGGAGGAATTTCGTGTTCTGGCCCTAGCTTACATTGTTAAAGAAATCTCGACGTTTCCTAGAAGCCTGAAGGTTTTTGGCTACTAGAAATGCTAGAGATTTCCTCATGCTAAGAAAAACCACAGGCTTCTCCAATTACAAATATAGTTGTAATTCACAATTAGAAGTTAAAATAAAATAACATTTCCTGAAGAACCAAAGACCAGTTTAAACTTGCAGTCATTATTTGCAGGGCAGGAAGGATGGAACTGGATTGTAACTAGCACTATTTACATGGCTTATAGATTTCCCTTAGTAAAAGAAACATTATGTCCAATTTGGACACACTCTTAAAAAGGCAAAATGAAGCATTTGGAATAAGAAAGGCATTTCTCAAATGTCTTTTTCATCTTCTCCATCATTCAGTCCCAAAGTGTTCAAGACACATTGTTGTCTGTCAGACTAAACAGAGAAAGGAAAGCATTATTCAATTCTTGAAATATTTCAGTGCCCACACATCTTCAGTTCTCATGACTTTTTTTTTGTCCAGTTATTTGTGTCAATGATATTATCTATTCAGAGAAGTATGAGGCAATAGGATAGAATGTTAACTTCTATAATGTCTTTCATTCCACATACTACCCCAAACAAATGCTTTACCAAGTTAAGTAACATAGCTATAGAATTAAAATATTCCAGAGGGAGAGACAAGGAAAAAGCTAGTGTTTTCAGTTGAAAGTGGAAGAGTGATGGCAGCTTCTAAGGCCTGTTCTGGGATGCAAATGAGGATGTTCTTATAACCTTCAGTTCTGTATTTCAGGGACTTTGTTAAGGGCAGGATGCTCAAGCAGAATTTGGAAGAGGGCATTTCCAAGGCAGGAAAACCAGGCAGAATGGCATTTCAGTTCTATTTAACCACTTCAGAACTATCCTGCTTTCATGTTTTTTCTGATTGAGTAAAATCTTAAAAGGATAGAGTTTTCCAGACTAGAGTACATTGATGTGACTCTTAATTCTGCAGTGTGATGCTGGTTTATATGAATTAGAGGTGTGATAGATCAAGACAGGGAAATATTAGGATTTTGTGAGGTTTTGTAATTATGAGCTGAAACTTAGGATCCTAAGACAGCCTATAAGATTTTTGGTACACTTAGGTAGGATATTCTCTTTCTGTTCAGAGTTTAACTTCCAGCACACATTTGAACTTCATTTCCAGTCTGAAGTTTTATATTAATCAGGTCTGAATTTTGCATCTTTACTGCATTTTTCTCTCTTTTATCCCGTCCCTACTGTATGGAGAAAATTTATAAATATTGTCTCACTACTTAATCTGTTACTGATGAATCACTGTCTTGATAGAAATGTATACAAAAGTAAATGCTAAATTAGTACAGAGCATGATTACATCACAGCAAACTGTTTGGCAGCTGGCTCATTAAGATAGTCATGGAGATAATTTTTAGGTCTGTACAAACATGAGTAGTAAATGCTATGTCTTTGTGCTTTCCAAGGAAAATTGTACATATTCACAGTGATAGACTCTTTACAAATATTGGATTAATCACATTTAGTGATTTCTGGAAGTAGACTGTTCATCCTCACAAGAGCCAACAGGTACACCTTTTCTCTTTGACATTTGTTAGTAATTAAAAAGGTACCTCAAAACATGTATGCTTGACTTTGAGACTAGCATAAAATTACACTGGGAAATGCCCTGAAGTCTAAATGCCTACAGAAAGAAATATGTATTTTTAGAGTTACCTGGACGTTGTGAAGAAGCAGTGCTGAGATGAAGAGGATGCAAATTCTCCCCTCCTTGTACAGTGGAAAGTATTTTCGGTTTTATACTACTAATGTAGTTCTGTGAATGAAAAATACAAAAGTTACGTGTAAAATAGAAAATTCTACCTGCAAGAGGCAGGTTATACTTAACTGAATCTTTAAAAATGAAGAGGCAGTATAGATGAATATATTTGTTTACATTCAGGCATGAAATAAATCTTTACATAATCCAGTAACAGGTATTAGACACCTTAACAGTCTTCCAGTAATTTAACAAGGATGGAACAGCAGTGTATGGTAAAGGTATTTAAAAGTTCTTAGTTATTGCTTGGTGTTTGAGGTTCTGCAATCCTACCCCTGAATTTACGAATATATTTGTCAAACAATTCTGTAGTTTAGTCAAAATAGAGGATTTTTGAATTAACAACCTGGCTTTGGAAGGAGAACTCTATCAAAAACTCATGATGGCAGCAGCTGACATGGGTCTACATGATACCTTTTAAAAGAAACTTGATATGGGAATGTCAGCTGGTCAGCAGATTGCATCTGCACCTCTCTTGAGCTTCAGCTAGAAGAATATGCAACAGGAAGGTGAAACGAGTGTTTCCTGCTGCTTTATCCCTGTACTATTTGCCACAAGTACCATTATCACAAGCCTTATTTGTGTTATTTGTTCATCCCTGCAAATATTCTTCAAAGAAAGGTCAGGGATCTATAGAGCTAAGCTTAATACTGTTTTTGAAATATACTATAGAGTGCTGCAGACCAGAATCCAACACGTGAGATGGTCTGATCATTCCCACTTATACAAACAGAAATAACCACATTAACTAGTGACTCAAATTTGGTCCAGCTGGAATCCTTAGGTGAATTAATAATTTTCAAAGGTACTAAGCAGAAAGCTATTTCTATGCCTTCTGAAATAAATTATGAGTGCCCCAAGGAATGGGAAATAAATGATAGTCCTCCTCATGTAAAACCTCATTTATTTTCCTTTTAACATTCTCAGAAAATCAAAATCTAACACATTGTTCTCAAAATCTGGGCTAAATACTCTGTGCTATATTACACAACTGGTGAAGTAAAGAGGAAATAGTTATCTCTCTTACATATTACAGTGTATAGCTGTTCAATGACAGCATTCTTCAATTAAAAAAAGAATTTGAATTAAGTAGATCCAAGTCCTTCTAGTGTTTTTCTCTACTGGTGCATCTGTGTACAAGCACTGATACTTTTGCTCTGATCATCCCAAGAGCATCTCCTATAAGGATTGGATGTGTTTCAGTGCTCACCATATGACATAATTTTTGCAATGAAATGCCTAAAATATTTTTTAAAATCAAAGGTTCAACTAGCTTAATGTCATGCCTCTAACAGTAGACAAATGTGGTTGCAAAAAGGATTTCAGAATAGGGCCAAGGTACAGATATTTCTACATTATACTTTCCTGACTTTCTGGGATTTCCTAATGCAACAATAATATTTCTCCATTAGAAATATAAATTATGTACCTGTTACTTAGTTGTGGGCTGTCTTATGGAAAACAAGTATGTACAGATAAGCAGGTACACACGCGCACATAGTTGGTTGTTGTCAGTGTCTTAATACGTACGTAGATAATTTCCATTCTAATGCCAAAGTACATTCTTGGTCTATGTGGACCATGGCAGTAGGGCCTACTAAACACACACAGCAATATGTTTATGATTTTCCCTGATTGTCTAGTAAGCACACCCTTGCTGGCTCGGAACACCCAGCCTTCGTGCATCAGTCCTCAAAGACTGTGGACACTTGAAAAAACACAAATCACAGAGAATCACAGAAACTTTAAGGTTTGAAGAGACCCCCATGATCATCTAGTCCAACTGTCAGTTTAGAACCATAATCACCCCTAAACCACATCCTCAAGTGCCACATCCAGACACCTCTTGAACACTTCCAGAGATGGTGACTCCACCACCTCCCTGGGCAACTTATTTTATCTAATGTTTAATCTGAATGTCTCCTGGCATGACTTAAGGCCATATTATTTCATTGCATAAAATAGTAATAAAAAAATTAGTAAGGGAAATTTTCATTGCCTTTTGAGCCTTAGGTTTGGGGAATGTTTTTTGACTCTTTTTTTCCACCAAAGATTTTAAATAAAAATTTGCTTCCAGTTCTTGAGGTGTCATGTAGCCACGTGTTCAAATACTCTGACTTGTAAGAAAAGCAGCAAATACAGCTAGCATTGACACAGCAAGTAATTTTTAGGTAAAAAGCTTCAGTCAGGCTTTCACAGCCACCACTACATTCCTTCTTTATGATGTTTTAGAAGTTCCAGACAGAAGAGGAAGTGCTGAAATACTCAGAGAAAGGCACTTCTCTGCTCCAGAATGGAGTCCTGTCTGGAACTCAGTGCAAACCACTGGATCTCATAAGGGAGACTGTCCTTGGGTGAGGCTGATTCTGGCTTCTGCAAACCTATGGCAGCTGAAGACTTGAGCTAAGATGCAGGGCAATAGACTGTGACCTTTTGTGTGCATTCTTCCTATAATTATACAATAAAAATGCAGACTGTTATTTCTATCTTGCTAAATATCAGCTGTGAGTTTGAAACTGTCCAAGATCCAAAACAACACGCTTTCCCTTTAACTTAAAAGCTAAAAGTTGGCAAAAGCCACAAGTTGGAGATCAGGAATAGCAGTATGTCCTGCAAAAAGAGGCATAATATGACAATAATGATAGGAATTTTTGTTTGCCTGTTGGGTAGAAAATGGAATTTTTCCAAAACCTTCTAGGAAAAGGCAGTATGGAGTCCTTTTGGGATGCCAGAAAACGCTGACAACCCTCAGGTGGGATTGCCTTTGGGAAGGTTAGAGAATGGGTTGAGGGAAGGATTTGAAGAAAAAGAAGACATCATTGTGGACTTTCCATAAACAGTGAGGTAAAATGTTAAGAAATAATAGCAGAAGAACAAGAGTTTTTTTATTTACTGAAATTATATTTGCCAAATGAAGCATTGTTACTTAATGAGAACAGATGATAACAATTCCTGAGATGGTATCACGAGTCTCATGACCATTTAATCCTTGCTCACTTGTGTACCTACAAAGTCAGAGTGAGAGGATAGCTCTGGGGTCAGTACAGCAATTGTCTTTTTGGCATAAACTTATGCTTGTCTTCCAGATGATCAGAGAAACTTATTGAGCAGTGTCTTGTATTCGGTGATAGTGCAGAAGGTATCATAGATCTTTCTGATATTTAGAAGTTGGCTTTGTGCCACAAAATTGGCTTTGTGCCTCCGCCAAACCATGGCTGCTGAGGTAGGTATGCAAAACTCTACATTATGCTGGCTGAGCTTTTCCTGTATAATAAGGAATACTTGCATGAAGTTAACCCAGAGGAGATTATCTACCTTGCAGCTATGTGGAGCTTCAGAAGGGCCTGGAGCACTTCAGTAGTTAGTTGGTTTGTGTTCACCACGGGTCTGATAAACAAGAAGGGAATTCTCTTCGCCTTCTGAGTGCTTTCTGAAATGCTTTTGTACCGTGTACCATGTGCCTTTCATGCCACTTCACTAATTTCCTCTGGTTCTCAAAGTATCTTGTACTTTTATAAAAAAGGCTTAATGGTGAACTTTGTCTCATGATAAGATAAGAATTAACTGGCACAGAAGATTTAAATGAGTTGGATTAAAGTCAAGTCTGTCAGCACAGCCTATTGGCACAGCAAAAAGATGATGTGAGTTATGATGTATCTCCTGTGTGTTGTACTTTTTCGTATGTGGAATAGTTAAGGAGAAATATTAATGGTAGTTTCAATGTATTTCACTCTGATGTATTATCTAGAATTTACATATATTTTTGAACAGGTAACCAATGGAGATGTTTTGCTCCCTGATGAAGAAATTACTTTAAAAATTAATTTCTTGTAATCAAAACCTTTCCCAGAATTATGCTACAGGCTGCAATAATTTTGTTAGGAAGGTGGTGTAAATCCAGAATAGAGTTTCTAGTGAAGATGAAATGCAGTTGCAGAGCAGGTATAACTCAGTGTGCAGAGCCATCTGCCTAATTCCAATGAAAAACCTAAAGTTAAATCTCCAACATCTTATAAACTGTTAGTGCTCTCTTTTTTCACCCCAATCCCCTCATGACCAAGCATCAGAGGTTCTTTTGAGGATTTATGTTTTCTATAGAATCTGGTAATACTTAAATGTATTCTGGCTTATAATGAATGTGAAGAAAAAGATGAATTTTCAAGTATTTTTAAAGAAAATAGAACTTAAACCCATGAATTTGGAGAGTCACAGCTGTGTGTTTTGCCAAGAACAGCAAAATTAAGCAAAAAAGTTTTCTTATTTTTTTCCTCGGTCATCCATCTTAAATGCAAATGCTCCTATTTCTGCTTATGTTGACACTGAAAATAGAATAATCAGGTTTTTAATAGGATTTTACTGTGGTGAGAATCAAATCCAGTATTATCCAATGACTTTGTGAAGGAAATTATTAACTCTGGAGAAGTAACTAGAGACAAACTTGGAGAGAGCCAACAGAACTATAAGCAAAATTTATGTCTATTTATAATGTTGTTTTTGGCACAAAGGAAAATGAATGAGCAAGTGCAAGAATAGGAAATAGTTGAACTTTGTCAGATTTTTGTTGTTCTGAAGAGGGCTGTGAGTAAATCAGCAAGAGAGAGAAAACTTCCAGATATGTCCACGAAATTACATTTCCTTAGATGAAGAATGGTGAACCGTGGCTCTTCAGGTGAGTGAAGGTTACAGCCAAAGCAGTTCATGCTTTAGGCAGAACTGGAGTGCACTTTGGAAGTCAATTTGAGTGTGGAAAATAGGGAAATGATAGGAGTGGAGTTAGTAAATTAGGGAACAGCAATTCTGACACATTGAATACATTACTCCTGTATGATAAATGAACATGCAAAGCACAAGAGCACATGCTCCAAAACTGGGACTTGCTTGCTTTTCAGGCTAGAAATACACCTGAGTTTATTTTGTGTTGTCCTTGGATCTGGCAGTATTATACCTTGCCAAGAAAGAGTTATCTTTTCATTGCTTCTGCCACCTTTTCTGCATTCACCTGTGGTGACAAGCTGAAAGGGTTGATACAGTAAAGCAGAAATATTTCCTTATGTGCTTGTTTAGATTTTGAGCTTTAAGGTTGCTCCTCCTTTGCACTCTAAAGAAAGCAGAGCAATGCAGAAGTTTTTAAACAGCTTTCTAGGCTTCCAGATAATAGGATTCCCTTATAAGTTAGTGAGAGGATGGGCACTCAGGTGAGATCAGCTGTGGCTCTGTAATCATTTTTTTTTCCTATGTATGTGCAAGTCTGGGTTTTTTTAATACCTGAAAATGCAGAGATTTTTGCTTTGTTTCTTGCATTCACTATTCTAACATTCTTCCTTTTTTATAAAAAAGAATCAATTATCCTTTGGTAATTTTGAATTTAAAGAAAATATTTAAGCACTTATTTATTTTTTGCTAAGCATGGACCTGAAAAAGCATGTGTTTAAAAAGTAATTTTGGGGTGAGGTTGAGAGCCATGGAGACAAGAAAATCTAGATGGATTTTTTTTTTTTTTGGGAGAAGAAGAGACAGTAGTGCCTTCTGTGAAAATCACATCTTTGAGGAAAAAATCCGTAAATGTTTTCAGTTTTTTGCTTCCTGCAAGCCTAAGACAAAATAATAGCTTCCTTCCACAAAGCAGCTATGTTTCCTTTCATAATAAAGTTGATAGAAGAGCTTTGATTTTGGCCAAATTAAGAAGGGGGCACTGGCACTTGTTGTGAAGTGTATATCCTATCCTCCTACTGCACAAGTAGGAGAGCTGCAAACAGAGCCTTTTTCTCTGCACTGTGATACTCAGTTGGACTCAGTACTCGGAAACACGATTCTGCGTGTGTTTAACTTTTGATGCACGGATAATTCAGCTGAAGTCAAGCTCACATGTGATTCCACACACCCTTCTTGGGAAAGTAGTCATTACTGCTGGGAATATTCCATGGAGCTATGTGTGTAAGGGCCACCTATATCAAGAACAAACATAGACAGTGTTGCCAGGGAACCCCAGGAGATTTGAGAGCGCACGACAGCAAGAAGAGACTGAAAGGGTCTGTCCTGTACTGCTTATGCTGCAGAACTACACACTCTGGATTATAATCAGCCCTTGAGGGCTGCCAGTTTATCCTGCCTGTATTTCACTGCAAATCATTCTTCTCTGCTGGGTGTATATCTGCTGTGACACTGCTGAGGTCATTTTACTTGAGCCAAGGTGGCAGTCACTACAACGAACAACTTCTTTGGCAAAACTTTGACAGCTTTATGGTGAAAGTAATTTCTGAGTACCTGGAGTCCAGCACATCCTTATTTATTTTTGTGTCAGAGGCTTTTAAGCTTTTGGCTACACCATTAAAACTAGTCAATCAGGTAGATTGTATTAACCAGCCATCTTTCTTCTCTCTGATGCTGTACTCACAAGTCCATCCTCGCATAAGGGTCAGAATGTTGCTATTTATATATTTCTGGTTGGTTTTGGACCATGTCACCACTTGTTTTTTTTTTCATGGCTTCTTAAAAATCAAGATTCTTGTCTTCGCCCTCAGGGAATTTCTTGGTTTAACTAATCTACAGAGGAGGACGGCTGTAGCTATTCAGGAAGAGAGCCACTGAGATCAAAGACTAGCTATGCAAGTTGTCTACTCTTTGCATCTTATTTTGTTGTCATGATGTCACCTCTACCTGTCTTGTCTGAGCATTTCATTCACCATTTCGTCACCTGCTTCTACGCTAAAATTTGGGATGTCCTTTCTGAAGAAACCAAAAGGCTGCAATAATATGACTCTTAGAGTCATAAATTCACAGAATATCCTAAGTTGGAAGGGACCCACAAGGATCATTGGGTCCAACTCCTGGCCCTGCACAGAACAGCCCCAAGAATCACACCATATGCCCGAGAGCATAGTTTAAATGCTTCTTGAGCTCTGTCATGCTTGGTGCTGTGACCACTTCCCTGGGGAGCCTGTTCCAGTGCCCAACCACCCTCTAGGTAAAAAAACTCTTCCTAATATCCAGTCTAAACCTCCCTTGACTCAGTTTCAGGCCATTCTCTTGAGTTCTGTCACTGGTCACCAGAGAAAAGAGATCAGCGCCTGCTCCTCCTCTTCCCCTCTTGAGGAAGTTTTAACTGCAATGAGGTCTCCCCTCAGTCTCCTCTCCTCATACGGCTTCCCCTCAAGGCCCTTCAGCATCTTCATTGCCCTCCTTTGGATACTCTCAAATGCCTTAATGTCTTTTTTACATCGTGTTGCCCAAAACTGCACACAGGACTTGAGGTGAGGCCGCCCCAGTGCAGAGCAGGACCATCCCCTCCCTTGCCCGGCTGACGATGCTGTGCCTGATGCCCCCCAGGACATGCTTGGCCCTCCTGGCTGTCAGGGCACTGCTGGCTCATGTTCAACTTGCCTGGACCTCCAGGTCCGTTTCTGTGGCATTGCTTTTCAGCGTTTCATGCCCCAGTCTGTCTGTACATCCAGGGTTGCCCCATCTCAGGTGCAGAATCTGTCATTTTGCCTTGTTACACTTCATACAGTTGGTGATTGCCCATCTCTCTAATTTATCCAGGTCTCTCTGCAGAGCCTCTCTGCCTTCTAGGGAGTCAACAGCTCTTCCAAATTAAATATTGGCAAACTTACTTACTGGTTTTGTTTGGGGTTTTTTTGGTTGTTGTTGTTTAAAGGACTCTTGTGTACTTTGCTTTTGCTTTGTACAAGGCTTTAGTCAATGTATACAATAAAAGGTATCTGTATACATGAGGATTTGTGAACACAATATAAGTGTACACTGGCAGCTGCATTCCTTAGCCTTTGACCATTGTGTGGTTAGCTCTCTGGGCTTTATATGTGGATTCTTTAGACACTAAATGCAAATTAAAAAAAAAAGGAGGCAGGACCATGAATTCACATAGCTTTGTCTCTTGCCTCTGAAAATTATGGATACAGTCCTCTTAACTGCAAAAATAAAACCAAATTGATGTGGATGATGAAAACAGAACATCTCTTGTTTCAGACACTAATTTAAGGTCAGGAAGTGAGGGGCAACTAGGAATATCTTAACAGATTCCTGCCCTGCCATCAAGGTTTTGAATTTCAGTTCCTCTCTTTCAATCTTCACTGCTTCACAGCAGTATTATAGAAAGTAGTTAATTGGCCAATGTTTGTGGAATTAGTTTCTAACTGCAAATGAAGAACAACACAATTTTCTCAACTTTGGCTGAGACATGACATTTTGGTTTCATTTCAATGGATGTAATAATTTTCTATTTTGGTCTGGATGTTTGCTGAAAGGGAAATAGGAGTGCAAAGGAATTTTTGGAAAATGCTTCTTAGGAATTAATGGAAAAGACTGGTATGAAAACTAGACAGGTGTTACAAATTCTAGAATAAAACCAAGTTCTGGTCAGTGGCGGTAGAGACCACAACCACCTTTAATAGACATGATCTGCATTTAAGTAGCAGATAAACTTTGTTCTGTTTGACCTGTGATGTTTAGAAGGAAGAAATAAAGACAGTGACATATGTTTTCATTAGCTTCTTCCATCAAGTTTGCTATTTAAGCCTTTTCTCAGAAAGTAACAGCAGTTTTATTTTATTTAAATTGATACATTAATTAAATGAAAAGCAGCACTGCCTTTCAAACCTTTTTATTTTTTTCCTTCCCCTGAGATAAGATACCAGAGTAAAGTTATAGATATACAAAGAGCATGTAAGTTCAGGAAATATGTGCTGTATATCATCTTTATTTCAGAAACTTCAGCAGTGGACTTCCTCAATAGGCAGTAATCTGCAATACCAGATATTCCTAATAACCTGAAGAGTTCAGGTAAGTGTAATAATATATTTAAATGATTTTGGATATACAGGATCACATCTTACTGATTTTTTTAGAGGTCCATTGTTTCACATACTGATACAAAAATAAGTTTTGAATGAGTTCTTACGAACATGGAAATTTTAATCAACTACTCAGTATTCTCCTAACTTTAAATACTACAGGAGGCTTTCTCTGTTTGAAGGGCTGACAACTGAAAAGTGTATTTGTGTAGTGTGTTCCAGAGATCTTGGGAAGTGTGAGGAGGACAAGAAAGGTGCATGCATGTGTTGGCTGTTTTCCATTATATTCCCAAGCTTGCTTATTTTTTTGTGCTCTGGTGTCTCAACCACCCTTTTATACTCTGTGTATAGAACTTCAAATTTGTAAAAATACTGTCACTGGAGAGCTTGTCCCACTTATATTAGGAACTTTGTGTCCCAAAAATGTATATATTTCCAATACCTCAGTGACACAGAGAAGTATTATCAATTTTAAGTGCAGAAAGTGTGCAACTTTCCAGCATGACATAATCTCTCTTTTTTCAAGATGAAAATTAAATACACAGGTGCTGGATTCAAGCTTAGTTCTGGCATGATATTGCCCTGCATTGGAAAGGGAGAAATTGTACTTTTTCTAATCCAGAATTGGAATTCTTCTTTAGCCTAGAAGTGCTGGTTAGCTTTTAGTGTATGAGCAACAAATACCTGCCTAACCAGCTCCTAGAAAAAAAATTAATTCTGAAGGCTGAATCCTTGGACTCATAAATTTCTTTGAGTATTGAGCCCTGCGATCTTCACTTAAACTCTTTTGAGTTCACACAGCATCATACTTAACCCTTCTTTCCTATTTGACTTTATTATTTCCCTTAAAGAGTATCACCTTCAAAGCATCTGAATGGGCCTCCAGAAATCTAGGCTTACTTCCTGGTCTTGCCACCAGCTTCCTTCAGCCAACACTTTATATTCCCTGCTTTCAGTGGGTTATGGATTTAGGACTTTTGGCCTAGGGAATGCGGATGAAGGGACTTTGATTTTTCTGTAACTCCAGTACTACTATGATGCAACTACAAATAATCATATTAATACTGTGCTTGTGTACATAGACATTCACTGAGTCTCTCTCTCTCACATCTGTGTCATGATTTGGGCACATGGAAAGAAAAGTAAATAATGCAAAAATGTAATAATTTAGGACTTGTCAGGCTGAGGGATGCTATCTTTCTGCACAAACTCAAGAAATCATGGTGAAGTGCCCAGGCAGGGAAGAGACAATGACCTTGAGCTTGTTTCCCATGTGTGTTGGGGTGTTTTCTTCTCCACCCCCTCTCCTATTTTACTGTTCTTCTTTCTATCACTGAAAAAATTCTCTAAGACATTCTGCCACTAACCAATGCATATGCAAGTGACTTAATTAAAGTAACTTCAATTATGCTGAACACAAGAAAAAATGATATAAATTAAAACAATCATTGTTGTCCACATCAAAAAGATTTTAGCAGTAAGACAGGATACATAGATGAGAACCACATAGACAACAAAACATGGTATATATATTCTGATAATTAAAAAAAAAAAAAAATCAAAATTCCCTTTAATCTCAGTTTAATTATCCTGTTAGTCGAATAACAATGTAAGCATTTTATTTCTATTGATTCTGAAGGAAGAAATTCAGTGAAAATTATGAAAATATTTTACAAGTGATCAGTAAGTTACATGGTGATATACATTGTTGTTGCTGTTGTGGTGGTTGCTGCTGTGATGGGAGTGATGGCTGTAGATGAAGACTCCTTTTGTGTTAGGTGCTGCACAAACACTGTGTGAGGAGAAATCACAGCAGAGAGGAGAAACAGGGCTATAAGATCTCTAAAACAAAGGCAGAAGAATCTGCAGGTAAGTGGTGAAATGACTTCTGTACCTCCAGAGGCGACTGAAGATTAAGGGGCAAAGTTAAAGCAAAAAACTTAACAGTGATTTAAAACCAATTTAAAAAATTCGGTAGTTAATGAAAACTAATCTTCCATTCTTACACTAGGAAAACTTAGATAAATGGATAGAGAGGCCACAAAATGCAACTAGTAAGACACATAAAATAAAGCCTGTCAAGGCTAGGATTAGGCCTTTTAACTTGACTCACAATTCCTTGCAGTAAGTAAATCATACTGCATAAAATTAGTCGTTGTGTGTTTTAGTCATCCATTCTCTGATTAATTTTGGGCAAATAAAGCATCATCATAAATAATTTTAAGTCAGTACAAAAAATATACTTAGTCTACAGGGTTTTCTTTCCCTAGAGGTCTACTTTTCTTTCCCTAGAGGTGTGCTTTTCCTAATTCCCAGATAAACTGGAACACCCCTGGTAAACATGATCACTATGCTTTTCCATATTTCAGAGATAGAAGGAAATGCCTTAGGCTGTATAAACAATGTCTGGCTTGCCTGCCTTTTGTAGAAGCCTGAGTATTCAAAGAAAAGCCAGCGTTTCTGCACAATACAGTAAAACAGAGACTGCCTTTGCATGGCAGTTGCCTCGAATACTTTTTATGGAGTTCAATGACCCTGCTCTATTGGAGCAGATGGTGTCAGCTGCAGGTAGTTTCACCACGGCTTGTCTTTTTTTCTTTTTTCTCTCTCTATAAACTATTTATTTTATCCTTACTGACTCAGGCACTTTTGCCAAAAGGCTTTTTAGTTTTTTATTCCTCACAATGAGACAGAGAATGGTGTTGAAAGGTATTGTAGCTGGCATAGCCTGAAGGCACTGTGAAGCTGGGTAAAATACTTTGTCTCTTTCTCACTGTTTAATCTTGGCTTGCAGTCATATCGACTTACTAAAACAAAATGGAAAAAAACCCAACCCACCCAAATATTCCAGCTTGATTTTTATCATGAAAGGGCTTCTGTGCCAAGAAGACACCTGGTTGGTTCTAGAGTGTTGTTTTCCAATGTAGCCAGATTATTAATTGTATTTCTTTATAAGGGTCAGGTCAGAGTTTTGAGCTCTGAACATCATTTACTTCTCCACAAACAAAGCAAATTTATAAAATGGCTTTTATTAATTAACCCGTCCCAAGATTGCAAGGTGCTGACAAGAGGACATGGTTGTATTAGAAATTTGGATTTCCAGATGAAATTTGGAATCTTCCTGAGCTGTTACGGCTTTATCTTTTCATCCACATACCCCAGGATCTTTACTTTCTTCATATTTCCAGTATAATTTCACACTTCTGCTGAGTCTTTATCAGATATCTCTTTGTTTCTGGCCCCGAATATTTGGAGATGAACTCCTGAACTTGCCAGTTCCAAACCCTGTGATCATAGCAATGATGCAAGAAGTCAGGAGCCAACTGGAAATTCAGTTGCAAAAGTGAAATTCAGAAATACAAGCATGTAATAAACCCAAAAAGACATTTACAGAAAAAAAAAGGCTTGGAAGCTGCTATTCTAGAAATGAAGTGGTGGCTGTCAGTTGCTGTTATTGTTGGCTAAATTATGACAACAGGCTGAACACTGGAGAGCAACACACATGAGGACCTTATGTGATCTTTCAACAGGATATTTAAACTGCAACCCACTGGAGTAAAAGGGGTACCAAAACTGTCCTGAGAGGTATCTACGGCAGAATGAGACAGAAATTACTGCCCTTCAGTGTTATTTTCCTGCAAGAATAACACTGAGGCTGACTGTAGGCTCCCCACTTGGTATTCCCAATGAACTCTGGACGTACCTCACATTTAGATCAACTCTAGGGAAATATCTACTTGCCCAGGCAGTCTCTAGCTTTCCAGTCACCTCTTTTGAAAGTGTTGGTCCAAAAGCAAAGCCTGATAGTTTCTCCTATTGTGATTCTGATGTTGCTTCCCATAGATATATGTGGGATTTATAGTGTGATTTGAAACTGAGAGTTTTGTGTATTTGTCTGGGTCATGTGATTGTGCTGGAACATAGAAGGTTCCTCAAATGCTCTGCCACATAATGTGGCTGTAAGCTCTAAGAGCAAAGAGTATTTTGCATAGTACGCCTTGTAAACGAGAACCTCAGAGTAGAAGGTTCCTTGTTGCCTTCTGTTGTTTGTTCTTTCTATAGCATTGAAACCATTTCCTTTATTCACCATGAGATTCGTCCTGACCAGGATCTAGTATATATTCTCTAAGCCACTTCATTCTATCATTACAACGTATTTTTTCTTTATGACATCCTAGTTAGTATGTTGTTTGGTCTTAAAAATACTTAAAAGTTAGTATATTGTTCAGTCTTTGCTTAAAAAATTAAGCAAAGTTGAGTCTGGGTGGTAACTGGGTGAATGTCTTCCAAGAAAACATCAATGTTACACAGGAAATAGCATTAGTGATTAATAAAAAAATTATGATTCTTTGATTTGAAGTACTTTAGAAATAATAAATCTGTATTTTGAAGAGGTAAAAAAGCTGAATTGTTCTCTTCAACATGAACCCTGAGGGTTTTGGTTTTATAGTTGGTTTGATTTTTTTGTGTGTGTGTGTGTGGGAAGCCTCTCTGTCTTATATGAATTGTATGGTGCTGCTTTACTGCTGCCCTTTAGTAGCCCCAAGACTAGTCTATAGTGGCCCTACGTGAGTGTCTCGGATATTTGTCATGTAGGATGTATTTGGTAATAAATCCCTTGGGCCACCACTACTGCCCTTGCTGCCAATATGCAAACACATACTTCCTTCAGGTCACAGTGGGTGCAAAAGACTACTATGTGCATGATTAACTTGCTGCTTAAGTGAGCTGAGTAGTAAAGGCAGGTGGCTTCTTTAATATGAATCAAATATGTAGAAGAAAATGTTGCTGCTGAAAAAAAAATAAAAGGCATTCACTATTGGGAAAATAACTTGACCACTTGTAGAAGTGGAGGATATGGGTAGGATGGTCAGGAAATTAGATTTTAAATGTAAATTTTCCAGTAAGATTACTGTTTCTCATCAGCTTTCATATTTGTATCAAATGAGAGATATTTCTATCAAATGGGAGAGGTGAAGATGAAAGGCTTACTCACAGATACAAAGTGAGCCAAAGATTAGCACACATTATTCTCCTAGTTTCCTGAACTTTTGAAAAAAAATTTGTTTTCTTCCCTTTTTGTGCAATTTTAGGAGAAGTTTGTTATTCTGAATTAAAAAATGAACAAAAGGATACTTATACCATTGTGAGTGTGAGATTCATCTACATCAGCAGAGTCCTTCTCATTACAGGCTTTTGCAAGGTCTAGCATAATTTAGCAAAACTTGCAATGATCTTTCTCTGCCAATAGAGCAACAAAAATTTGGCCAAGGTAAGTGTGATCTCAGATATAATTCAGCTGAGTCTGTATTATAGACTTGCATGGTCCAATGCATATTCCTTGCCCAAAGGAAGATTCAGCAGGGATACTACATCAGATGGTTATGCTGTTCAGAGGGACATCATCAGTCTGGGGAAATGGCACTGCATGAAGTTTGACAATGGGAAGTACAACGTCTTACACTTAGAGGAGAACCTAGCCCCATTCACCAGTAATTCTGGGTGTCTCGGAAGCAGCTTGACAGAAAAGGACCCAGGTGTCCTGATGGACTCCAAGCTGAAGATAAGCCAAAAATGTGCTCTTGCAGCACAGAAGACTATCAGCCTCCTGGTCAGCCTGAGAGACAGCACTGCCAGCAGCCCAAAGGAATGGATTTTCCTCTCTACTCAGCATTGGTGAGGCCCTTCGTGGAGTGCTGTGGCCAGTACTGGGTTTCCCAGTACAAGAGGGCACGGACATGCTGGAGCAAATCCAGCAAGGACCATGAAGCTTGGTAAGGGAATGGAGCATTTCTAATCCTAGGAGAGTCTGAGTGAGCTGGAACTGTTCAGCCCAGAGAAAAGAGCTCAGGGGTGCATATGTGGGTCCTATTGTCACCTATATTCATGTGTTTAGTTCCTGACATGGGTGGGGCATTAAAGAATATGAAGCTAGACTCTTCTCAGCGTTGCTCAGTGACAAGAGAAGAGGCAATAGACACAAACTGAAACAGGAATGTCCACTTAACAGAGAACAACCCATTTTTGTTGTGAAGGTGGTCAAATAGTGGAACAGGTTGCCGAGAGGTTGTGGAGTCTCTGTCATGGAGATTCAACACCTGACTGGAGAAGGCTTGGAGCAACCTGCTTTAGCTGGCCCTGCTTTGAGGAAGGAGATTGGACTTTATGATCTTTGAGAGCTCCTTTTAATTTCCACCACTCTGTCATTCTGTGTAGCTATCTATAGGAAACTGAGCTGTATAAACATAAACCAGCTGTATAAAAAAGCTGTATAAAGTGGGGAAAAGTCGCTGCCATATTTTGCATTCCTCAGCAAAACTAAGGTGTCCTAGAGTGATCTTTTGAGAAGAAAATATAGTGGTCAAAAGCCTTTGAACTCTAGAAATTGTAGGTTTGTCAAATCTTCTGCAAGAGAAGGGGCAGAAGTCACATGCCTTGAAATTTCTACCAATTGAGACAATCCTTTCAGAATACTTGCAGAGAATAAGCCTATTTTGGCATAGGGTTGGACTGTACAGGTCTCTGCCTGTGCAGGTAAATGTCTATGATTCAGGTATTTCAACACAAAGGGACACATATTATTAAAGCAGTATTTTATTTGTGTTATGTAGATGTACTTGTACATGACAATGACTCAAAACTGAAGTTTTTATGTACTAGCAAAAAAAAAAAAGAAGGTAATACTCAAGGGAAAGTGACTTGCTTTGTACTGTTGTTACCCAACACAGTCTGAGCTAACTCTCTTGTATTCTAGATTGTGTGAAGGATTTATCTGGGTAAGCAAGTGGGACATAAGAAAGCAAAATGTGTGAAGCCAGGTTTGCTAGTCTAGCTGTGTCCTTCCCGGTTCTTGGAATGCTTATTCATTCCTTACATCTTTTACCCATCTGCAGGACCTGAAATTGGAGGTTTTGTTGATTTTGTTGTTGCTCATACCTTCAAAAATGCCTAAAATATTTTTAAAAGCTGATTAACAATGCCTTCCCAGCATGGTGTGGGAGTTCACTCAGCAGTTGCTTACCTGCTTACCTTTTTTACTGCTTACCTGATACAGCATGAAGGATTACCTTTTACTACATGGTCCCTCATTAATTTTTATTAGCTGCTGGTTAACTCCTTAATTCAATCCACTCTAATTAATTAATGTGATAAGACACAATACCCTAATATTAATACAAATGAGTGGAATCAAATTTGCTGCACACCTGTTCTCAGTAATCTGCGCAAATACTAGTGAATTATCATTGCTCTCTCACAAATAACATCCACAGTGACATCTTGTTATTCTTTGGTGCTGGCTGATGAAGCTCATGTTATTGCATTGCACAGGATGCTTTGGAAAATACAGTTGCTGTGACTGTGAACTATGGCTGAACTTTATACATCTTGAAGAGACAGCTCTAATTCAATCATGACCCCACCAGAACTCTCTGCCTTTATGGCTGGAAATGCTATAGTACAAAAGTGTCTCAGAAATATCAATGTATTAAATATTGCTAGAGTCCAAAGGGCAAAATCAGAAGAGACAAAGTAGAGATGAACTTGAGTCTGATGGCTGTAAATTGATCCTCTGTACAAGGAATTATTTCCTTGAGATCTGCTCTGGCTCACTCAAGGTCATACAGGCCATCCATGACAGAGGGGATCTATAGCCCTCTGTAGTGGTTTTAACCGCAAGGTGCCTGGAAGAGAGGTGCTAAACTTGCAACAGACCTGGCCTTCATTAGAGATTGTGAAAGAGGAAGAATATGCAGAAAATGTAAATTTTATCTAGTGAAAAACATTTAACATATTTTGTCTTGTCTCAAGACTGTTAGATAAATTTTGATTCCCTTTTCTCCCCTTCATGATAAAAATGTAATTGCAATACTTGTATATTTTTTTAGCTCTGATTTGAGTCAGTCATTGCCCACGTTGTAAGATGGGGACAGTGAGGCATACAGGCATCTTAGAATCTGTCAGGAAGACCATTGCAGGTCATGGACTGGACAAAAGGGATTCATGTTGTCAGTTTGGGAACATAAAGTACTAGAATATATCTCGTTTTCCCCTCTTCTCTCTCTCAGTATCTGTTTGGTGGAATGGCTTGTCTACATACAGTTAGGAGTAATTTTCATATGACCATAGCCTGAAGAAACTGCTATTCAAGTTTTTGGTTCTGTTTTTCCAGCCATGAAAAATGCCAAGGCACTGGTCTTGAGCTTGACTCAGACATTTTAGAGGAGATTGGAATTAGATGATATTTAAGGACCCTTCCAACCTAAACCACTCTATAATACTTCTGTACCAGCTTCTCCAAAGAGAACATGACTTGTCTAAGTGGTACACTTTCCTACCTTTACCATAGACAAGTTTATAAGGTCTTAGATGCAAGCAATAATTCCATGTTCATTAAATCTGCTGACCAGAAATCAAGATTTCACTGCTCTTGAACACTTACAGAATGTCTGCTAAAAACATTCAGATATCCATGTATCACCAGTGACCTCTGAGAGCACAATAAGAAGAAACTGATTTGCCTATGAGAAACAGAAAGGATGTTTTATAGAAATTTACTTAAAATATCTTTGGAAGAGATTGCTGAAAATGGTTAGGAAAATCAATGGATTTCACTAGATAGAGGGATCTTTTCCTGCTTCTCAGTAGAGACAGCAACGACTGGCTGATATTATTGTAGCACTGCATGGGTCAGTTAAATACAAAAATGATTTTGCACTAGAAAAATTGCATTTGCAAGTGTAATGCTTTATGGATTAAAATTTAGTGTGCTTGAAAGTGAAAAGCAAAGTTGAGAGATATATCCCAAGTCAACACAGATTTGTTCTGAAAGCAAAAACTGTATTGGAAGAGGGAATGGTAAATAGTTGTATGGGAAAAGGGACAGAAAATTTTTACACAAGGTGTTAAGGCCTTTATCTGTGAGAAACTGAAGTGTACTCTTACATGCTTGCTGCATGCAGCCCAGACATTTTGGCTGGCATGATAAGGAGAATGGTAACAGGCATGGAACTGTCACCCTAGCAGAGCAGCTCCTAGCAAAGTGCTAAAAACAAGTAAAATGAGGGCGTGAAATTCAGTTGGTGAAGCATACTGCCCTTTTACTGGCCACCTCCTTCTTACAAGGAACAAAATGAAGCCCTCTGATGGGAAGTGCAGCATTTTTCTTGAGGGCAGGAGTGCTGAGAACACTGTTCTTAGAAATAGTAAGGTGTGGTTTTGCACAAAAAATTAAAAAATTCTTTCTTTTATAGCTATGAGTACCACTGCTGACATGAAACTGAACAATTCAGAAAAGGCAAACACCTTAGAAAACACATAAAAATTGCTTAATTCTGGTAAAGTCAGTGGGACTTTTTGCCTGGTGTGTTGAAAGGTTGAAATCTCTGTAATAAAGAAAAAGAGAGAAAAAGGGAAAAGCTGTGACATATGATTTAGGGCTTGACTTTACAGCTTTATTTGTGTAAGTAGTTTCACACTTTTCCAAAGGCTTATTCCATGTGGTGAAGCAATATTTTTTTTTCCTAAGTTATGTTGCAGTGTTAGTTTCTTAATAGTTTTCAGACATAAAGGTATTTGGGGGCATATCTTTCCCTTGTTGAAGTAATGACCAACACTTCTCACTTACTTCAAGGGTACTTTAATCTTTTCAAGGCATTTTTAATTAAAATTAGTTATTCAGTACGTGTACAGCACTTTGAAACTACACATAGCTACGTAAGTGCTAAGTGTTATTCAACTCATTATCTTTTACATTTACCATAAAACTAGCTATGACTTAGCTGCTGTTAAGCTTCTTAGTTCTCAAGGAAAATTAACACTAGAAAATGCTTTGACTTTTTTTTTTTACCAGGCAAATTACTACTACTGCTGATTACAGCAGTGATGATAGTGTATGAGCACTAACTGAACCAATGTAGAGGCCAGTTGTAGCTACACTTCTTTAAGAAACTGTACATTTATGAGTGGCAATGCTGCACTTGATCATCATGGTCCCATTTGGAAGCACGGACACGTGAACATGATTTGTCATTGCTCCATTCTTTTTACAGACACCATACATGCAAACAGATACACCCTTGGAAAATGGTAACTGTACACCTGACTTGTGTCAGTGGTCACAGGAGGTACAGGGCAGTGGGAAGTCAGAAGTTGAGCGCACCTACAAGGCACTTGCATTATGCCTGTGCATGTGTGTTTCAAGAACAGGACACTTCAGCTAATGCTGCCAAAAGAAATTTGTTTCTGTACAAGTGCATTTGAAAATCCAAGCTTTTGAAGTTTCTGTCTGGACTAAATATGTCTTGCTTAAAGTTAGATGTGTGCATGCTTCAATGTTTTGCAAGATATTTTAAGGGGGTTTTAGGAAAATGATCTGATTTTGTCAGGAAGAGGTAGAACTTTAACTTTTTTCATGTGGAATTAGACTCTTGCTAGCATCTTAAAACAGACACTGTCAAGTTTGCCACTGAATAATTATAGTAATAATATCAAAGTCTACCACTAAATATGTCAATAAATCTGTTTTTCTCAGTGTATATATACCTTATCCACATATATTCAGAATGTTTTGATGTAAAACCCCAAATTTTACTGTAAGGAAACGTTGTGTGTTAATAGGAGTAGGATGCTATTGATATAATATATTAATATAAGAATAATATTGTGGATACCTCTAAGGTAAATGCTACATGGCATTATTTAGGCTAAAGAAATACTTCTCATACTTAGTTGTCTTTTAGCTTGGTTGTAACAGAAGGACTAGAAGAATACTTCAGTTCTTGGAGTTTTGAAAAGAAATAAAGGGCAACAGAGAGGATATAGTCTATCTTTTTTATTTATTAAATTAATAGTGTTAATTCTACGTGTACATAGTGAAGATGATGGCCCTTTATTCACTTGCATCAAGAAAATCACATAAAAACTTGATAAGGTTCTCGGTACTTTGAGTGTGAGGGAATAATAGATTACTGCCTATGTAACTAAAGATATAATGAAACCTTACAGGTGAATGGCATTAATTTGTGTCTCTGCTGTGTTATTCTGATTACTGCTGTTAGTAATATCTGACATTTATACATCTTTCCTCTGAAGATGTAAAAAGCTTTAAAGCTTTGGAAAGCTCACTTAAGTTTCATAAAAACCTGCGTTTGATATAACTCTCCAAGTAAAAATAGGTATATAGGGAAAGCATGGCAGACGTTTTCAGTGGCTTATTTAAATGCACACAGTGAGTTGTTTGCTGACTGGGGACAGGTTTTTTGACTCTTAATCTACTGTTCCATCTAAAATTCTTATTTCCACCACCACGATTCTTCTGATGTAAAGAGAATTACATTTAACTTTCTGAATCACTACATTTCCTTTCAAATGCCTGTTCAAACATTTTTAGGAGGAAATGAGAACTAATGTTCCTGGGTACATGCTCACGGCATTTATTGAAATGGTCTGTCATGCTGAACCTCAGAACAAGCAGCTTTCATCATCTATAAAAACATCACCTTTCCCAAGAGAAAGCTAGCTGCTTGGAAGATTTTTCCTTCTTCAGGTTGGGAAGATAGCACAACAGACCTCACAACAGATATTTAGGCAACTATAAAGAGCAAAGAAGATGGTTAAGGGCATGAAAAGCGAAAATCCTAGACCCTGTACTTGTGTTAAATTTATTCTAAGACAAAGTTTTGATTTTTTTTTTTTTTAAGTTGAATTGCCTCTTTTTATAAATTTTCTTTTTTAGGGTAATCTAACATTAAATCATCAAAATCTTCTTTCCTTGACCCTCTGTTGTTGAACATTAGGTGTGGCAGCATCAAGTAAATAAGGACCTGAGAATCAAACCTGCTATTTTCTTTCTATTTCTGGCTGGAATGATTCTTTGCCTTGATAAAAGGAGTAGAGAGATATATTGAAATAAAAGAATTACAGGACCCTGAAATTCAGGTTCTGGCTTGTGACTGCAAATTGCTGAAATTCTCTGATGCTCTGCCCCTTTCTCCATTTCATTCTTTCAAACTTTTCTACTTAAATTCAAGCTCTTCAGGGCAGAGATTTTCTATAATATATACTAATTCAAGGCTTAGCATAGTTGATGATTTAACTTAAACATCATATTTATTAGTGAAATGAACAAACCATAAGGAAATGAGCATGAATCACCGACCCTAATGTGGGGAGCTGTGGTAGGAGATGGATGGAGCCAGTCATGGGATTGTACAAGTGTCACAGACTTCTAACCACAGAAACTGAAGACTGAAAGAATATGCTAGACCTAAATGATTTCTACACAAAAAAGGGTAATAAGATTAAAATGAATTAAAAACAAACAAAACCAAACAACAAAAGGACCCAAAGGGGGAATGGAAAAGTTAAATTTCACTAGAATCAAAGCAGAAATTTCAATAAAGCTGAAGTCTGAGTAAGTCTGAAGTCAGTGTCAGTGGAAGACACAAAGTATTCTTATTTCTTACAGTACAACGTTCTTGAGTACTTTCTACTGCTCACATTGTTGAGTAGGTATCCTGTCTAGCATCCCTATTATCTGTGGAAATACAGCTCAGAAATTTGCTCATTTTCATGTAAAAAATGCAACATTATTGAAATAGTGGGTATTTTTTTGTAGAAGTGACGGACTTGAAATATTTTCCTCCATTTTTTCAATTGCCAGAGATCTGGAAAATATTTTCAAAGGGGAAGAAAAAAGCACATAAATTTATACATATTTAACATCCCTCTCTAAGAAGCACAATGGGCACTTCTTGCATTATCACTAAGATTGTTTTAGGATAGTAGAATTAACTTTTTCTAATGTAGCAAAGAAAATGTTCCAAATGGACAGTTTTTCAAACTGAGGATAATATAGTAGAAAACTTAGCACGAGTAGATGATCTGAGTAGTTTAGGAAAAGCTAGAGCCCTGAGGCTAAGAGAGACTTTGAGCGATATTGTTCATGTGTCCCATATATATTTAACAGTTTTTAATAAACCCATGAAACTGAAGGAGTTCATTAAAGTAATGCCAGTCTTCAAGTGGCCTGAAAGCCATTATTTATACACCCGAATGTATAAAACCAAGTTGTTGCAAGGAGATTTGGACACCTACAATATAGTTTCATTCAAAGATTTGTAGTTTCCATCATGAATATTGAAAACATTGAAATGAAAAAAGAGGCCTTGGCTTTCAGTGTTTGACATAAGTTCCATATCCTCACTTGGGGAAATAAATTGCCCATGAACACCTTACTGCCTCATCCAAGAAGATCTAGATATCTTCCTTATTCCCAAGGGTGAAGAGCTACAAACTCATGAATTTCCAAGAAGATGCAAACTTCTAGGATATTTTGGCTGCAAATTCATGATTTCTAGAAGGCATGCAAATGATGGTAATAGAGTATTGACAAAACTGAGAGAAGCAAGGTTACATAGGAAATTCGAATCCTACTGAAAAAAAATTCAAAGTTATCTGATCTGAGACTGAGTATTGATGGTATTTGGATATATATAGTTACTAATCTCATGCACTTAAGAGGCTGTTCTTGAGAAGAGGGTCAGTGGTTTGCTGGGAAAAAGGAAATGGACTCTTCTTAACTGGAAAAGGTGGGGCTGGCGGGCTTTTCTAGAGCTTTGAGCCAAATTACTTAGAAACGGCTACAGAGATAATAACATTTTATACATATTCTCCCCCCCCAGCCCTGACAAAGTCTTCTGATTATCGTTATTAATAAATCAGCTTTCCTGTTTTTCTTTAAAGAAACTACCTTATATTTTAGGGTGGATAGCGTGTTTTGTTTTGTTCCAAAATTAAGTCTGACTCAGCCAGGTGTGTTTTAGCATCAGCTCTGTTGAAACACGGAGATGATTTTTGTTTTGCGTAGAAATTTGAGGATCATTAGCAAAGGGATGTGAGGAATTCTAGTCTCAAATTTGTCACTATTATACAACCACACCCATGAGACAATTTTTTCATTTTGCCATCGTATAATGAATGCAGGCTCTTAGAAGGTGCCAGACTGACAGCTTTGAAGTTTACAGAACAGGTTTTGCAGAGGAAATTAGCAGTCCCAGTTCTCCTTGTGCACTTCGATCTTTCTGAACCACTGCATCTTGATTATAAGACAACCTCAGTTACTGCCTGGTATATCTAGGTATAACTTGCTGTCTCTTAGGATATTCTCTTCTTTCCTTATCCAGCAGTGACCCAATTATATGGCCTTTTCCTTCTTTAGTTCATTTGAATACTGTCCCAGTTTGGCACCTATTGGATGAAACGACCTCTAATTGTAGTGCTGTTTTGTGGACTTAGTGGGCAGGGAGGCTGACTTCCTTTATCGCTTCAGGGACTTCACTCCAAATTGCCATGGAGAGCTGCTTCTGTGGGCAATTTGCATTCTTCTTACCTGTACTCAGCTGCACTGCAGATAAACTTAAGGAATCAGGTCTCTGCGGTGTTAAATCAACACCTCTCACAGCTGCCAGTTTCACAAAATAATCAACTCTCAATTATGCAGCATAATGGCAATGGTAGAATAACCCAAATAAAACAAAACCAAGGCTTATATAAAAGGTAACTAAATTGGGCAGTAAGGATAGATTTAGTATGCTCACCTTGGAAATGCTGGTAAGCAAATTCCTGCAGAGAGCAGAGGCAGCTTTAAGCAGGCAGAATGGGGCTGGGGATGAACGGTGCTCCATTCACACATGGTGATGTGGCCAGGAGGGATGGAGGCAGGTAAGGCCTGGAGAATCCACACCATGGATACTCTATTCAGATAACACTGCAACTTGTGGGAATAAAAAAAAAAATTCTTTTTTCAGTAAACATATTGTTTCTTTTAAGAAAATATGCTGCTGGTCCTAATCAAAAAGTGTAATTAGACAGTGAATGCTCAATGGCATTTTAAGTGAGGGAATCGTTGTTGAGAGATGGGGGTAATTTTTCTCTTTTGGCAAAGAGAAAATATGCGGGTTTATAAGAGGTACAAATTCTTGTTTGGCTTTAATAAACAAATTTTGCCCAGGGCAGCAAGGCTGAGCAAAACTTTGCTCTTCCCCATCTCCTAGCCATATCGTTCTGCAGCTGCACGATTCTCCAGGGATAAGCTCATGGACACACTAACTAGCTCGGAAACAAAAAGCTTCATTCTTTGGTTTTGGCAGTGAAAGCAGTGAGAAGCAGCAAGGCAGATACACAGGTTGTGTTGAATCCTTTGGGATGATCTCTCCCATGAACCTCCTGGGGGTAGGACCAGAGCAGCAGCCTTGCTTGCCTGTCACTGGGAGGTACTCTTTCACAGCTGTGCTGCAAAGAGTAACTGCATTGAAAATAGTCTTGCTTAGTTGGAGAAAATAAGTCTGAGTAACCAAAACCGCTCTACCTGGTTTGTACTCTAGTGTCTTGATAAAATGTGATTGAGTACCACTGTGGCTTACGCAGGCAGTTAAGCAACAAGCAAGTAAAGATCTACACAAAAAGGTGAAGGTTGTAAAATACACTCTCTGACATACAGAAAGCTAGTATGGATCCACTAGAAAATGAGATTAGAGGAAGTGGCCTGAGCTGTAGTAACTCCACCTCAAATTTTCTGTGTCCAGGTACAGTTACCAAGAGAGGTGCAGTAAATGAACTTACTAGGGACTCATTTCCTAATTTTCATGCTACTGTGGTTGACACTGGAAAGAAACATGATGCTATGCATGGTTTTAGTTTTGGTGGCACTGATTTTTATAAACATTACAAAATATGAACATCTATACCGATACTGTTGACTTTAGCCACATACAAGGCTTAGTAACAGTAAATGCTTTAATGTTGTTGGCTTTGCTCATTCCACCTTGACAAATTATGGATGATATGTTTAATTTCCCATTACTGAACCTGACTGCTCCTTAGATTATGAGAGGATTTTATTTTCTTTTGCTGATGAAGAACTGAGGTACATTGTAGGGCTATGCCCAAATTATATAGGAAGGCATAACAGAGCAGGTAACTGAAATGAGATTTAGCTGAACCCTATCTCAGTTCTTTCATGCGTAAATTCAATCCTGCCTAATTATTCCTCATATATCAAATTCATCCAGTTTTCCTTCAAGAAGGAAGGCTTCAAAACTTCAAGGCTCTCTTAATATCTCAAGGTCTGAAAGATCTAGCCTTTCTTCCTTGTTTCATGACCATTTTCAGGGAATAGCAACAGTCTGTTGGCTTCAAAAGTGAGATCATGCTCTGTGAACCCAACTTTCATAAAAGATGAAAGTAATGGTTTCCCTTGTATTTTTGATGTCTGAGAGAAATAAACACAGGGATCCATTTTCTCAGTCAAGAAGGAGAAAAACTACTAACTACTGTCAAGAAGCAGGGTTAAGCTTTCCTTCTCTGTTGAGGGCTGCTGGACTCTCCTCTCAAGCTGACTAGTGGTGCCTTGTGCCCTGCAGAGACAGGCTGCTTCTGAAGACAGTAATGAGAAAAACTATCTTTTTACATTTATTTACTCGAAAGATTTATGACTTTATGGTTGTATTAGGGAGTTATCATCCATTTCTGGACTGAAGCTCCCAAATACACAATCTGTTGTAGCTCTGTTTAACTCTATACACACAGTCTGCTATATAGGCAAGAAGGGTGACACAGTAAATATGGACTACCATCTCACACCAGTGCTCCATGGGCTTCCTGCTTGACTCCTGATGCACTTCAAAGCTCTGAAGCTGTCTGGTTTCCAGCTGTCTTACAAACAACCTCTTCACCCATGAAACATGCTGTGGGTAGGGGCAGTTTTTTCACAGGAACCCAGAATACATTGTGTTCCCAGGGTAAGTTCTTGCCTGACTTTACCTCCAGGGAACAGGAAGAGCCTGAGCTGGACAGTCCTCAGAGCTGTTTGCAAACTGTTCTCAGGAACAATGGCTGATGATTCATCTGGCACTGTCATCAACAATCTCCAGGCCTGCCGTTTAACAGGCCTTCCCAAAATAAAGAAAGGGGACCTTCCCAGACAGAATCATGTATTTTTTAGTGGCGGATCTACGGAAGAGTAACTTAGGCTTAAGAGTGCTTGTAATCAAGTGATTACATATGCTTGCCCGAGGTCAGACAGTAAGCTAGTTTAGCAGCTCTGGGGACCCTTGTTCCTGTCTTGTGCTCACATGACATGAGCACACTGACTCATCCATGTGTGGGGATATATAAATGCCTTCTTATAACGTGTTTTTGCAAGTTTTAGTAATAAAGCCAGATCTGTGAGGTTGCAATCCTTCTATGGCAACAGAACACTGTCATCACCAACATTTGACTTAAAAATAGTTTGAATAAGAAACTCAGTCTTTTTTTTTGTTTTGTTTATGCTAGTAATGCAGAAGGTCACTGGTTTAATTTGTGCAATCTTTTAAAGTTATTTCTGTGAGTAAACATTTGCTGGAATATATCCTGTCTGGGTGATATCTTTTGCAAATGCCTGAAATTAAGCCACCTAAACAAACTTTTCTTTGGTGAGAACAAGACAAGTCTTGGGGTGGCTTTTCTAGAGGTGTGCATCCTAGTATAATGACAGGCCAAGTGATATTACAATGTCTGAAAATTAAAGACCCCAGAGCAGGTAAGATTGATGGTGTTTACATTCTGCATTTTCTAGCAGTGAAAGGATAGTGATGACTGATGAAGACTAAGATACATTAATGAAGTAAGCTTGTACTTCTCATCAAGGATGTGAGTTGACAGAGGTTAAATATCATGCTGGCATCTCTGGGAATGAAATGTATCCAGTGAGGAGAGCCTACATAAGAACTTATTGAACTTAACATCCACTAAAAACCAAAATTATGGATGTCTGCAACAGGAAATGCATGAAATATTTACCTAAGGGATTTAGAACCATGCTAAAAAAACCCCAAACAAACACATTTACTGTAGCTCCCCAAAAAATCATGTGAAAAGAGGACTAAGTATCGGACTAAAAAGGTGAAACAAAAAGAAGTGCAAATGAGCAAAAAAACCTTCAGTGTGGGGCTGTAGGGGATACTTGCAATTGTTAAAGTACAAATGACTCTGCCAGAGGAAACTATTCTGTTTTTTCTTTACAAGCTTTTAACCAAAAGTTAGTTAACCTTAGTAGACTAGTGGATGTAAATAGCTATCATAGGGGAATATTAAGGTCCTTGAAGCTCAGTTGATTAATAGCATTTAAGGCTGAAGCATATATTTCTTTAGGCAGGGAACTTTAGCTTCGAAAACCAAAATCCATCAAAAACTTCTTTTCTCTCTTTCTTATCTCGTTGTTTTACATATCAATGGATGAAGTCAGTGATAAGTGTTCACTTACCAAGAAAACAGCAAAAGATATTTAAACACTATACATGTACTTTAGGCAGGTGGGAGAAAAATGTACAGAAACGTGCCCTTTCTTGGGATGCATCCGCTCACACGCCTTCCTATAAAAGACAAAAGGACAAAAAAAAAACAACCATAAGAAAAAACCTATCAATAGCAGAAGTCTGTGTTGGTGTGTCACCTTCCACGTCACATGAAAATGCTTCTTCCAAAATTTGGAAGCATTTTGTAAGAACATTCAGAAGCATATTGGGTTTTTTCTTTTTCCTTTTCAAAGCAAAGCAAAGTTCCACCCTTGCTCTCTGTCTCTCTTTTTTTTCTCCTCTCTCTTAAGGAGAAAAAAAAAAAAAAAAGTTTTGAGAATTTCATTTTTTCTATTCACTGCAGTCCTGGCCAAAGTAAAGCCCTCTTTTACATTGACGTCAAGATCTTTACTAAGATTAGGGTTTCATTTCTCTATTGCAGCAATTAGCTAGGGAATGTATAAAAGGCTTCAGGGAAGCAAGCTAGGACTCCAGAGGGGAGAGCACTTTGCACCATAGGCAGATAGCAAAGAGAGAGTGCGAGAGGAGGAAGGCAGGAATACAGAGACGCGGAGTAGGAGGAGGGGGCGGGGGAGGCAGAGAGGGAAAGAGAGGGAGGGAGGCAAGGAGGAAGGAACAGAAAGTTTATGTACATAAACCTTTTTTTAAAAGTATTGTTGCACCTGGTAGCTAGCTTTACTGACACAGAAATGAGAGGTCTGTTCAGTGCTTAAGTAGCTGAGAAACAATGGGATAGTGCACGAAAGTTAACAATTAACAGTCTCAGCTTAAATTTTGTAACTGCAGGGAACTGGAAACACAGCTGCCTCTCTCTTCAGCAAAATCAGGTCTCCTGGTTAAGAGAATTTTTGTTAACATCTAAATTTCTAAAAAATAAGCAGCTTGCAGTTGAAAGAGTATCGTGCAGTTATGGTTTTAACCAGCCAGCTCATACTTAACTATCTCTGCTTATTTTAAAGAGAGCAGCTGTGAAAGGGGTAATGAGGCTTTTGAAATGCCTTTTGCCTTACTCTTTTAAATGAGGGTACAGAGCAATAAAAAGAGCTGAAGGTATCCGGCTGAAGAGAAGCAGCAAGGAAGATGGGTCTGCTAAGTGTGGATTTGTTGATCACGCTTCAGATCTTGCCGGTCTTTTTCTCCAATTGCCTCTTTCTTGCGCTCTATGACTCTGTGATTCTCCTGAAGCACATGGTTCTGTTTCTGAGCCGCTCTAAGTCTGGGCGCGGTGAGTGGCGGAGGATGCTGACCTCGGAGGGGCTGCGCTGCGTCTGGAACAGCTTCCTCCTGGACGCCTACAAGCAGGTGAGTACGCGGGGATGGGGACGGTGAGGCTGGGGTGGGTGAGCTGGGACGAGCGTCCCGCTCGTCAGCGGAGAAGGGAAGAGAATGACTGTGTGGTGCAGACTATCTCCTATCTGATGTTAAATTTGATGGGAGAAGTATAAGCTGAAAGGAGCGGTACTTCTAAGTCGGGGTTAAGAATTCACGAAATTCTGGAGCTGCTTATTCTCTGCACGAACCCTCTGTGCAGCCTTGGCAATGTCACTTAGTTTAGGTGTGCCTCAGTTTCCCCAACAGCATGAATAATAATCTTCATGTTTTCAAAGTATTTCAATGTTTTAGTGTAAGAGTAATTGTAAAATACTCTAGATGTTTTCACAGCTGTAGTTTATTATTACCATGTGAGATCTTCCGATATCACAAAAAGACTGCATCTTCAGATAGAGCTCTACATAGATGTTAGCTATGTAACCAGAGTTGTTTTACCTGGAGTAAAATATAGAAATGAACCATTGTAATTACACTGGCATTTTCTACTACTCATATGTTAACTTTTATATTGGAGGGGGCATCCAAGTAATAGTAAAACTGTGCACAAATTGAAATAATGACATTTTTCCTTCATGAAAGCAGTGACAGAGGGACATGTCAGAGATTAAAAATGAGCTTGACTAGCTGTCGGACAGCTGCCTGGTGCTTTAAGTTAATAAAGCCAGTAACAGTTATGCAAGACATACTTTTCTTTCCTTTTAAGATTTCTTACAAACAGATACAAAAAGTATCCAGTGGTACTGCCCAGATCTCATGAGGTAGCTAGAACTCCCTTTTATAGATTAAAAAAGGTGGACCCAAAACCATGACATTTCTTGCACAGACCACCCAGTTAGTAAGTAGAAGAACTGGATTCAGAGCTCTGTGGCTTTCAAAACAGTGCTTAGTCTGTCAATTTGTTGTCTTATTTAGACCATCTAATTTAACATCATGTGATGTCATAAGGGTCCTATCCAAAAGAAACTCTACTAAAATATTTCTTTTTGTATTGCCTTCCCCCAGTTCACTTTCACACCTCTACAATAGCCTTTGTATTTGCTCTTATCTAAAAATGTGAAGAGCTAGTGATGTTGGTGTTTGCTGGCTTTGTGATATGGAATACCATCTGCTTAGACTGAAACCTAAGCCACAGGGATATTAATTTTCAGTGTAAGACAAATATAGATAACTTTAGCTTTTGCCAAATGGGTCAACCTCTTACTGCCACCCCAGGAATCATCCAGCTGGCTACCCAAATAAAATAATGTTGAATGAAGCCCACTATTGTCCTAGCCCCTCTAGTTCTTTGTTTTTATTCTCTTCATAGACATTAAGTAAGTACATTTTACCGTGGCCTTGTTAAATGGGTCAGTGAACACAATTGTTCCCATTTTACAGACAAGGCAAGGCAGGACAGTTAACACATGACTTGGTCAAGGCTCCAGTGGAAGTTGGTAGCACAACTCTGCAACAGTCAAGGTTTGAGTTCCCATATTTGCCATCTATATGTGGCCTGGGGTCTGGAGAAGTTGTGAAGCTGTAAGAAACCTTAAATCCATGAGATTTTTTCAATCTCTTTTTGCTTAAATGACACACAATTATTTAAAATTAAGATATTGCATGCCTTTCTGTACTTTCCAAAGTCATGCTTTGCCTTTCCTTCGGTATCATTGATGTTAACCATGGAAGCTACAGGTATGATGACTCCGTGCTATTTTTGGTATTGGCAATGAAACTCATACCTTGAACTTTGGTTATTTTATTCTCTCCCTTATCATGATTAAATCACCTATGTTGTTCAGGTCAATCAGGCTATAAGGTTCCCAGAATGAACTCTGGGCCTCGATGAACTCAGCAGAGAAAAGCATATAAACATTACCAAATTTTATCACCTTGTTCCAAAAAGAGGAAGAAGTCCATTCATGGCAGCTATCCTTAAGACAAAATGAATTGACCAACAGTTCATGGAAAGATTGTTTTACTTAATAGAATTATGGGCCACAAGGACAGAAGATCTTTGGAAACTCTTGATTGTCACAAAAAGATAGTGAAATATAGAAATCAAATTATAAAAGGGACAAAATAAACTGAAGAGCAATATTGGAAGAAGACTTATCACCCCTACCATAGATGAGAATCTTCCGCTGCTTCTGCAAGGAAGAAAAAGGATAAAAGTTTCGTCTGAAAAGTTGTAGAGTTGAAAAAGATTGAAACATACCCTGTTTTGTAACATGTTTAAAAAGCATGAGAAATAGTGAAATATATCAAAGAATGTCCCACAAAGCATATTTTTCCTTAAATAACACTTTTCTAAATCCTGAATAGAATTAAGTGGTTGTGATATCTTAATCTGAGATGACAATAAGTGAGAAATGTAAATATTACGGAATCAGGGCACTATACAGCATGGCAAAATGTAGCCGATACCATAACCATGATTGCTTGTTGCCCCAATTTACCAGCTGAAGCCAGGTATTAGCAAATTACTTGAAAAGGTACTTAAACTCATTCTACTGAGCAGTATTTATAAGAAAATCACCATTTTTCATGTAGAATAGCAGAATTGCAGATGTCTGAGATAACCAAAGCTAGATTGACAGTTACCAGAAGACGGGATCAAAGAACAAACTGTGCTTGGTTTTACTGTGTTTTGTGTCACTCACATAGAATTCTTCCTGAGTATATTTCATATTTTTCACAAAAGTACTTGATGTAAAATTTTCATTCAAAGAAAAATTTATTGGAAGCTATTCCAGAAAAAGCACTGTGGGTAGATACTATATTCTGAACTAAGGTAAATTTATTACAAGAAAGGGCCTTTGCCTCGAAAGCATGCACTGTCCCAGAACTGATTTTTTTTTCAAGGAATAATGTGTACAAGGTATGATCTTGTAATGGTTAGAGTGTATTTCAAAACAGCTATTCTGATTTACTTTCTCATTGTCTAGAAAACCTTATTAATATCTTATCCAAATTTCCACCTTTTTTTCTGCTTTTTGTTGTTATTAAGTATCATTGCATATGATTTTTTGGTGAGGACAATTATTTCATGGGCAAGATTACCTAGCAACAGTTGAAGATTTTAACATCCTCAGTGGGGAGACAATGCAAAGTTTGTTGTATTGTACGTAGAGTATATTCAGTGTTCTTTTTTATTGGAACATTCTATATGACTGGTTTTCTCCACGTTTTAAAATCCTCCTGGAATCAAAATAATTGCTCTTTTGTTTACTGTGATTTTTAATGTAAATTTTACTAATGAATAATATATTTCTTTTTACTTCCTTAGCTCTGAGTTCAATATCTGTCAGACTCAGTGTTGATATTGTCTACACTGCACCAGCTTTGCGATTTATAGACCATCCTCCTATTATTTTCCAAGAGGCAAGTGTGTCTAACATTACAAGGGAGTCTTTAGGACCCAACTAATCATCATAACAGAGATAAATAGAGCTAGTAGTCAAGTTACATTAACTTTCTGTAATTGAAAGAGCGCAAATGTTTTAAATATTACTTTTATATATGCATGTGTGTGTGTGTAGGTATTTACAATTTTTTATGCTTGCATGTATAAAGACCTATATATATACCTATTTGTCTCTATATATGTACATAATACACATATGTATAAAAAGGCAAAAGTACACATATATAAGCATACATAATTTACTTTACCAGAAGTCAGTCTCTCTCATTTCTCTGTATATGTATTACACATACGTGTGTATATGTACACATACATACATATGTATACATTCACACAGATGTGAATGCAGCCACAGCTATTGCTGAGAGAGAAAAACCAAGACTTTTTGTGAGGGTGTTAGTGTAAACATGATTTACATAGGCCATTTCTACAAATGCCAGTGAGGTATTTGTTTTAGCTTAAAGCATGTATTCTGAGCGTATCACACATCTGCAAAAATCCAGAGAAAAAACTGAAAAAGTTTTGAAAAAAAATTTTTTAAAACCTTTTTTTTTTACCTGCTAAGTTCTATGCTTTATTTAGTAGTGAGATGAATCTGTTTTCTACGATTCCAAGGGTGAGAAATTGTTGTCTTAAAATGCTTTTAAAGTAGGTTCGAAAATGGTTGCACCCATTAGCAATGCCCAGTGATGAGGCCTGCTGCTGGGACCTTTTCCAGTGCCAGATATGAGCTCTGTGTTTCAGCAAGGCAGGGCTATCATTCATGGTCTCCAGTAGAAAGCTTTAATGTCATCCTCGAGGAAATCCTCCCTCTTCTCCACCTCAGTGTAAAGTACTTAGAGAGAAGACCCCAATGGCCTCTCCCTGCAGCAGCCTAATGTTTAGGAATGCTGCGGTGCATCTATGGTGGCAACCTGCACACGTGCACATACACAGAGATGTGTATAACTGTGTGTCATGGGCCTCAGAGGGATGCTGGTATCTCAAGTGATGGATGGTGATGGGTGTGTGTGTACTTGTACAGCTTTTTACTGTCTTTAGAATGGGCCAGCAGCAAGCTCTGGCATGACAGTCCCAACATAGGGGAATGGCTGGCACAGGATCCCAGGTTCATGACGTAGGCCCAGCTCTGGATGCAGCAGCAAGTAGAGTGGTTCAGTAAATACCCAGTGAGATTTTCCTGGGTTTTCAGGCTGGCACAGTTAAATTACCTTTGGCTGCTTTTGCCTGCCTGGTAGGTACATCATCTAAAATAAATCAGCATGCAAAGCAAAACAGTCCCAAACCTTACATGTTAAATGCATGCTGCACAACATTATCACAAAGATATATGTGAAAGTAATATAAAAGCATGATCCTCTACCTGCTCTTTGGCTGTCAAGTAACTCTTTGCTTTTTGGGAAAATGTTTTAAATGTTGAAACAAAGACACAACCTTCATACTTACTATTTGTATTCATTTTGTCTGGCAAGATAAGGAAGTGTATCTCTCTGCATTTGACAGTGATAAAGGGAATTTGTGAAAGAAAGTCTGTTGTATAATTTCAGGGTTTAGAACTAGACATTGTGTGATATTAAAAGTATTTTATTGGTTTTACAAAGTTCAGCTTTAGCAGAATTGTTTTCATTGACATTTGCAAATGAAAACAATCTTGAAAGAAGCGAGAAAAACAAAACTGAACCAAAACAAAATTAAAACTTCCCCTGCAAAGCTGAGAACATAAATTCAACAGTATTTGGGCTTGACATTGCAATTATTATTAAAACTTTGTCATTATTATTAATATATAATCTTGTTTGTTATAGTTGTGTCTGAGGATCAACGTAGGCCAGGGACCCACTGTACTAGGCAGCGTCCCAAAAAGAGGAGCAGACAGTTGGTCCCACGGAACTTAAGAGTTCAAACATTCAAAACAGACAAAGGGCAGGAAAAAGAATATGAGGACTTTCATCCCACATGTGGTCTCATCCCCCTTAATTTTGCAGATCTAAATTCACTTCTTCCACACCACCTCTTTGCACTGTTCCATTTTCACCCTCATGTGTGAAAAACTGACTCTTAGGAGTCCTTGCCTTGTTGTCAAAGCCTTTTGAAAACCACCTTTTGCTGTGATAGACACAAAAAAATTAGCTAACGGGCACTATTCAGAAAGACGATTGTACACTGTTCTTGCGTGCTGGCTCTGCCTCTGTCAAAACCACCACTGTGTATTCATACAGTGCTAAAGCTGGGTAAAAAAATACGTAAAAAACTATCATCCAAATTAATATCAAATTCCCTTCATGTGCTGAGTAACAAAAACTGATGAAGGCCTCTGTCACCCATAGGTAGATCCCAGTGGCCACGGTGTAGTAGGCCATGCTCCCATCTTGAGGGAAACATAAAGCCCTTAAGAAGCTTGCTCTAGGCTCCCCAGTCACAGGAACTAAAATTAACTGTAAGAGTGAAAGGCAAAAGGCTCCTTTATGCTTTCCCTGTGCCATGCATACTCATTTGTGGGACTGGTGGCTTTTAAATGGAGAGAGCAGCATTTAACTAGTTATTTTTATCTGGACTGTGCCCTGTTAATTTGTCTCTCACTTCCCTCCATCAGCTCCACATACCTGATCCTAAATAAAAGACTCCAGGAAAGCTTGAGTCATTTCTAGTCTCTACTCTCTGATTCCAGTAATTCAAGTTGCCACCTTCCCAAGACAAATGAAGAACCTGTGCACCCTTGCTCTACTCCAGACAAGGGTGCCCTGTTATTTTTATCAACTGCACAACTCTGGGTCATGTAAATAAAGAAAACAACAAAAATAATAGTTTGTAGAATTCTCCAACTGGAGTGAAATGATGATTTGGATGAAGCTATACCTAGCTGAATGAGATAAAATAAAAGCAGAGAATTCGAAAGAGTGCTAAGGGCTGCAGGGATTCAGTTCATTACCGATCGCTGCATTCCAGTCCCAAACACAACATGTCCATATTCAAATGACTAATATCACAAACTGTTATTTGTCTGGCAAGACCTATTTTTTATAGGGAGTTGACACAATCTGATAAGTCTGCCAAACTGCATAAAAATCCCTGATGCAGGGAATGAAAGCTGTATTCCAGTGCACAGGATCTCAGGAAGGTTATGCTGAAGTTGATAAAAGAAAAACAAGAAAAATGGAAAGGTAAATGAGGAGGAAATGTTTTGTCCATGGGGCTTTACCTAGTGCTTATGGAAAATGTACAACAAAGTTAGCAGTATGTGCTATTTCTAGCCTGCAGTTTATGAATAGGGCTTTCTCTCCTGCTCCCAAGTCTCCTTCGTTCTGCAGACTGTGTGCTAAAGCATCAGCAATCTTGTTCCCTTTTCACCCTGCATGCAGACTGAGAACAGGCTGTCAGGCAAACACAAAATTCTCACAAATGATGCGAGTCACTGCTGTGGTGTTGCTACTTGCCCCTACTGATGGCTGGGCTGGCTCTCAGATTTGGTTGGCCTACCTTGCGTGTCCCATGCAGGCTGTGTGGGAGGGGATGCCTGCGTGCTGCTCAGCTTCTACCTCATTCAGCAGGCTGGCACCAAATGGCCAAATATTCACGCACAAAAGTACGTGATTATGGAAATGCTGGATTGCGTGTGAGGGGAATTCTACTGGTTTGTTTCTCAGAATTTATATTTTGCCTGCCTTTGTGTAAGATTTCAAAAGCAGTTTGGCTGAATACATGGGTGTTTTTGTTTGTTTTCTCATTGCATTGATTTTCTTTTCCAAGAGCTATTTTTTCTTTCAATAAAGTACAACAAAGAAGATGGCCAAGGCCTACAATGCAGATGATCAGCAAGGATGATATTGTCATCCTGTGTCAATCAGTTCAGAGTCTGGTGAAATAAACAGTCCCTTGGGAACGTCAGTGCTTCATCAAGACTAATTAGTGGATCTGCCGCTGCTATTTATGTTTGAGCATTAACGACTGGGCAGGGCTGCTTTTTGGAGTGCCTGACACTGGCATGGAACAAGGCACCGACCTAATTACTTCTCTACAAGAGCAGAAAATGCCTCGTGAATGCCTGCTTGGCAAGGATGTCTCATTAAGGGGAAAAAACCCAACACAAGCACTCCTAGAAACAAAAATTAAAGTGATAGGTAACCTGCGGCCATGAGACTTCCTTCATGGCTGTGGGAAATGAAGAAAAACTGCTGTAAGGTGATGTATAGCTGGATAAGGGGTTCTTTGTACTTTGTTTCCTAACTCCATCTGTTTTTATAGTCCATAAGGAGCATGAGAGACAGAATGCAAACTTGCATTGCTGAAGAACAGAAAATATGTTGTCATCCTTGGTATCAGTGTTAAATAGGACTTGAAGGGCATTCCCATGTTGATGTCTGCTGGAAGTTGTTTTATTAATCTGTTTATTTGGGGTTTGCAAACTGGCCTGGGAAATTAAAGGGTTTGGTAGACCCGAGTGAGGATTTGGTAGTGTGGAGCTTATGATATATAGCTTCTCTTTCTGCTTAAAATGATCAAGAAGCAGACTGTGGTTTCCCATTTCAAGAGTGGTGGCTAGGTATTTTCAGTCATGAGTTTTGTTAAAATAAAACCTGAGGAGTAAGTAGAAAGAGCTGCTCAGAAGTTTCTTTAGTCCTAAGCAGCTCTGTTCTTTCTTGACTTATAGGTGCTTCTTTTACCTTTATTTTTCTTCTCCTCTGAAGAGCGAGAGCAAATATCAGAAGTTCAAAGTGTGCTGTTTAATTGTGATTTGTGAGATAAATTACATGTCATTACTTCTTTTCTTTGACTGGATGAGCACACACTCTTAAATACTGAGGTCCATTATTCATCTAGGGAGTGGGTGCAGCACAAATACTTACATGTCAGGCTTTGCCCAAAAGGCACATTTTGAGCAAGCTAGCTCTGAAAAAGAATGTATGGTAGTGCAGGAACAGTTAAGCTTTCTAGGTAAAGAGGCATCCAGTGTTTGTGCAGATATGCACGTGTGTGTTTCTTGAGGTCTGCCCTTTTTTTGGTAGTCATCAATTTATCACAAATTGATGAATTGTTTAGTTGGCTTCTGGATTGAATGCAGCCCTCAGGGTGATTATATGGATGCCACATGATCTTGACCTGTATATTTCTTTGTTCAAGTGCAGCCCTTTACCTTAATTACTCCTGCTTTATCTATCTTACGTCACAGAATGGCAGAGAGAAATTATCAACAGCTGAACAGAAGACTATCTGCTAAGGTGTAGGTGGCCTTAAATACCGTAAGATGCTTAATGCTGCTTCTTAAATGCAAGAGACTGAGTCTCTGAGCCTGCCTCTCCAGACAGATAATTTCTTCTCAAAAACTGGGGTATAGTTATTTTCTTTCATTGAGTCCAGTGGATAGCACACTCACATATCAGGTCCTAAACTCAGCTGTTTCAAGTCTCTTGCTTTCAAAGGCGAAGCATGAGGCCTTTTTTGAACAGTTACCAGGGCTCTAGCAGAGAGCAATGCTGCAGATGCAGGTTTGCAGGGATGGGGGCAAAAGGGGCTTTGCTTTCCCAGAGCTTCGTTGGTTCTCTTGACTGTGCTGCAACTGCACATCCTCTGCTTCCAGTGGCATGATCAACACATGCTTGGCCTGGAGAGATTTGTGGGTCTCAGGCCATTTTTCTTTCTGTGGTTCTCTTCCTTGCTGATCTCTGAGTGTCGCCATTCTCTGAGAATGGTGGCATGGTTGTATTCCAATTTGCCCTATAGAAAGAGGTCAAAATAATGTTTATAATCAGGTGCCAACATGCTGTGAGACATTCTTATATAGCTGTGAAGTCTGGAAGCTTTAAGGGCTGTGTCTTAAGAACTTTGCTTTGATCAGACTCTTGCTTCTATTGTTATTCTGATGAAATATTTCGGAGTCATGAAAAACTGCAGATTTGTTCAAGGTAGTCAGGTTTCTAAGGGAGAAATGGAGGATCCAGTATCAGCAATCTACTTGCCTTTGGATCTATGTGCAGCAGCAACTGCATGAGTTCAGTATTCAGCTATTCACTCAGCTTCTTACCGCATCTGACTCCTATATTGCATCTGATACCCTATAATGCAATGTAAAATAGAAGGGCACCAAAAATCAGTTATTTATTCAGTTTTCACACAGTTCTCACATAGTGTTAACTTCTATAGACTTTTATTGCATCGTGGCTTCAGAAAGAAATATATAAAATGTAAAAGACTTCAGACTTTGGCCCTGTATGTTTCCTTCAAAGCAGCCCTTCTGGACATAATCAAATAGTCAGGGGACAGAGGCAGAAAGAGTCAGGAAAATACAAAAGGATAATCACATTGTTGTACTAGAGGTTGATGTTAAAGGCAAAGACATAAGAATTGCTGTGACAGAGCTCATTAAAAAGTAATTATATTATGCAATAATGTTTTGTGGTTCTATAGTAGTTATCAGCTAAGAATCTTGGAGCCCTCTGCGGGCTCCACCTTATTCTGGCATTCTCTCCTGTGAGTTTCTTTTATTCTTTTTTTTCTATAGACATGCAAATAGAAATGGTCAGGCAAAATGACCTTTCCACCATTGCCTATTGAGTCTGAGTTAGATCTGAAGTTGGAGCTGAGACAGTTAATTTTCACCTCATCCTGCTTCAGCCATCATATAAACTTTCCCCTTTTCCTGCTGTTTTTTTTTCTCCAATCATCTTGTAAAGAAACATTGCAGTAAAAGGAAATGCGTCACTCAATCACTGATGAAATTACTGCAAAGTGGTTAGAAGAAATTTTAGAGAGCACAATCTTGAATGATCCCCTGTCAAAGCAGTATATATATTAAGTGGGCATCTGCAGAGATCTCTTGTGTTTGGTACTCTTGAGTATTTTCGTTCTTGGACTGCAGGATGGAAGAGAATATACAAATCTGCAAATCTCTCCAAATTGAGAGGCACTGCGTGTGTTGTGAAGATCAGGAATATAATGCAGAATGATTTCTGAGAATTGGAAAAATGGCTTAAACTGTAGGTTGTGGGCTGAAAAGAGACCTAGGCTTTATAACACCTTACTAGCTAATCCGAATCAACAGGCTACTGTTTTGCTAAAACTGTCATGGTGTCTCATAAAAAGCAAGCATCTAGAATATATAAACAGGTGTAGTCTGTGAGCTACTTCATTACATGAAGTAATTGTCTGATTATACAGAAAATTAGTAAAAACACTGTTGATGTTTTGAACAGTGAGCTTCAAGGAAAATGTGAACCAAGTGGAGAGAACTCATGGAAAATGCCAATGGAAAAAACCCCATGTCTCACAGAGGAAAGTTAGAAGAAATTTGAGGTAGTGTGCCTGAAAGCAAATACAAGTCTCCAGATACATAAGGGTGGACAGGACCACGTATGTAGTGGACAGGACAGACCTCTTATCAAATTTTCTAACATTAATGAAATAGCATACTTGTCACAAATGCCACATTTTCCTGAACTGTGAGTGCAGGTGGACAAGATGACCATTTCGAAGCTGCTGCTTTCAATGATTTGCTCTTTTCCGATATTACTCGTTAGGTGTACTCTGAACAGGTGACTTTGAAAAAAGCAGTCATAAGGATACTGCACAAGCAAGTCACACTAACTTGCTATGTTTTAATTTGTTCTGCCATCAGGTCAAACTGGGAGGAGAAGCCCCAAACTCCAGTGTAATCCACATAGCCAAGGACAGTGACGGCAGCAGTAGCAGCTGGAAGAATGTTGGTGGCAAGTGTGGAACCAAATGCCACCTTCTGGATTTTGCCAACTCTGAGCGGCCACTGGTGGTCAACTTTGGCTCAGCTACCTGACCACCGTTCACAAGCCAGCTGTCAGCCTTCAGCAAGCTGGTGGAGGAGTTTTCTGGTGTGGCTGACTTTCTGTTGGTCTACATCGATGAAGCTCACCCATCAGACGGCTGGGCTGCCCCTGGAATCTCTCCTTCTTCATTCGAAGTTAAGAAACACAGAAGCCAGGAAGAGAGATGTGCAGCTGCTCACCAGCTTCTAGAACACTTTTCCTTGCCACCTCAGTGCCAAGTGGTGGCTGACTGCATGGACAACAATGCCAATGTGGCCTACGGGGTTTCATTTGAGCGAGTATGCATTGTGCAGAGACAAAAAATTGCCTACCTGGGAGGCAAAGGCCCCTTTTTCTACAACCTTCAGGAGGTTCGGCTTTGGCTGGAACAAAACTTCAGCAAAAGATGAAATCCATTCTCTACAGGAGTTATGTCAACAGATGTGTCCCTTTAAGGTGATGGAAAAGGGAAGAAAAAGAAAACATATGCTAGTTTGAATAAAATCTTTCCGATGATTGCAGGAGAACACATTTGTTAACAATGTCGAGTGAATGTTAACTAGGAAAAGAAAAAACAAAAATCTAGCTCCACAGAAACATTGTCAAGTGAAAAAAAATCCCACTCCTGCTCTTGCTATGGGATAGCAGAGGTGAACAGGCTTCTCCAAAAAGGTGCTTCTGGCAAGCAGGTAGGGTGGTGAGATGATACCTGTCTCCCAGAAGCCCCAGTCTGGGGGTGAGGCAGAGCAAGTGTTTCTGGTTGGAAGGCATTCCATGGAAAGGCAATGCTGTGCATTTCATCAGAAATGCTTCTTTACACCCCTGTGGCCGATGAAAGGAACCTGGGAGGAGCAGGGGTTTGCAATTACTTTGTATACAGGTGCAGCGCAGTGTGGCCATTTTCCTCTCTTGGTAGAAAATTTATTGTTCAGAGACTGCAGGAACCACATGCAATGCAGCGCACAGGCAGACTGGCTGCTCAGAGCAAGATGAACCTTTGTCTGCTGGTATTTGTACTCTCTGTGGACACCTCTGCACAGCATATTAACTATGTAATGCTACCCGCATGTTTGTATCCAGTGTGCAGGCCTGTGCCTGCTGAGAAAGATGTTAAAATCTATGGAGTTGGACCGAAAGGACAAAGGTGATCAAATAAGCCCATTACCATTTGAAAACTGAAATACCTGGACTATTTATAACACAACACTGAGAACCATCTAGACCATGCATCATGAGGCAAAACTCAGCTGATGCCAACCAAACCCTTGGTTCTCAGAGTTAACAACACACATTTATCAATATTCTCTGGTTATCATCTCTATTTCTTTACCCACCTCCATCTCTTTCTGTCTAGCAATAGGCTTAAAGGTAATTTCACTTTTAGCTTGAAAAAAAACCAACTTATTTCTCTCTGGGTTTTTTTTTGTTTGTTTTGTTTTGTTTTGTTTTGTTTTGTTTTTTTAATGAGATAATGGCCTTGCCAGGTGTATTTTGGGGATGGGGGGAACTTATACACAACTTTACCTCATTGAAATGGAAACCTATCTTGTCATTGACCCTGTTAAATGTAGGCATGCTGACTTTTGCTGTTTTAGATACCTGAAACTAGTTTATAGCTATGTTAATCTGAAAGTTAAGTTGTTTCCAGCCTTAGAATTGATTAGCTGCAGTTCTGCTACCAGATGAGCTCATAGTCTGTTTCGCTCATGTTCTTGAAAACCTTCCCAGAAGAGAAACAGGGAGGAAAAATAGTTTGAATTAATGTGAATAAGGGTAAAAGATGGCAGAATTTTCATATGGATGAGTATGACGAATTGATTGTTATGTTTAAAGAGATACTGTGAACTTAGAGTATACATTAAGTTTAGGTATTTCTAAAACGAAAATTATTTAATCAAGCCTAATGAAAAGGCAGATTTACAATGAGCTAATCTATTAGAGCTGATAAATGAAAACCCATATGGAGATGGACTATCCAAGTTTTCTCTCATCTTTGGCAGAAACATGAAACAGATAAACAGAATAAGTGGCAAAAATCAAACGAGTTCTTTTAATTTCTCATCGAGCTCATTGTCAGGAATATAATGTGTTGATACTAACATAAGAAGAATAGAAAATATGTAAGTGTTTTAATGCTCACAATGCCCATTAATATTGTGTATTTCCTCTAGCTTGGCTGTTGGTCAACTTAGCCAATGTAGAAGGAATTCGGAAATGTGTTTTCAAGCACAGATCTGAAATAGTGACAGTAATGTGGGTAATTTCTCCCATACTCAGGTTCATGCTTCCCATTCTTCTCACATTTTCCTCCACACACTGTTTAACATAGACGCACATGCACTTACACAGCTGGTAATGTGCATTGGAGAAGGATGAAAAGAGTGGTCCTCAGACCTCCTGGTGAGCCCCACTTCTCAGAAGACCCATGTCTCTGTGTGTGTGTGCATTTATATGTGCATCTGTACACATGTCATACATTTTTATGTATGTGTATACATATGCGTGCACATATAAGTGGTGTCTAAGATCACTAACAATAATTTTTCTGTCCTACCTGTTACTGTAAATCATAGCTCAGTGTGGGAGATTGTTACAGATCTTCATGACTAAGTGGGATATATAACTGAATTTTTAAAACCTATTATCATAGAAACAGTAACATAGACAAACAACATGGTTTATTTAATCCAGTATCCTACCTCTGACTGTATCGGATGATTCAGGGGAAGGTGCAATAGTTTTTAACTTACAGAATTTTTATTAGCTTCAGCCCTTATTATTTTTGCCTCATCTGAAGTGATTGTTGATATCTCATCATCCCTATGAGAGGCTGATTCTGGGTTTTCAGATTTAAATATTTTGTGAGGTGGGGATTATTAAACTAAAAAAACTATCCCATTTAATTTCAAAGAAAACCAAATGAAAACCGATATTTTCTTTCATATTTAAATTGGCTGCTTTTCAATGTCATTCTCATCTCTTGCTGTTATATGCTAAACCACTAAACATAAGTGATCCTAATTTTTCTTCTATATGTCGGTCATTATATAATCTATATAGAAATTTCCATACCTTTAGTTCGTTTCTTAAGACAAACAATAACTCATATTCTTATACAGGTCCATATTCTTTCCTTGCCTCTGAATCTCTTCTATTTTTGCTACACTGTCCTTTTACTCAGGTGAGTAAAGATGTAGACATTAATCCAAGTGAAAATCTGTATTGTTATACCCAGCACAGCATCTTTTCAGTGTTATATCCTATTCTTCAGTCATCTGAAACTTTTTTAATCCATAGCAACTCCATAGCCTTTGTAAAACTTAAACTAGTAAGTCTTTTCCTCTTTTCCTCATTATACCATTGAAGTCTGAACTGTTTATATGGAAAATGCTAGCCAAATGTTTAGCACAGCTGTTGAAACATACCTTTAGTTCAGAGGAAAGTGTCTGAATTAGTAATTCAGTTTGTTAATACCATTTGCATATCTAAAGTTACAATTATTTTTCAAGTCCATTCTCTCCTTTTGAATTTCCATTATTTTGTGTTATAATTCATAGATGCCTGTTCATCACATAGTATACAGGAATTATAAAATTGGCTCCTGTAAATGGGAAAAACACATTGATTTTCCAAAAATAAAAATACACAACAATTTCTTTTCTTTCTTGGCAACATGTATGACTGTCCTGCCTAAAATTTAAAGCTATTCCAGCCTCACTGACTATCAAGACAGAAATACATTTTGCAGAACCTTGGGTTTCCCCAGAAAACTTCTGGTCTGAAAGCAGGGCTTTCTTCAAAGAAAAATGGGCATAAAGGAAAAAAAAAAAAGGAAACTGATTTTCTAGGGGGCTGACAGAAACATAACCTCTTTTTTTTTTCTTTTTTACAAAATTTAAAAAAATTATTGAAAAGATTTTAATTAAATGTCATGCGTTATCCTCAATTGATGGTAAAACTGACCATATGTCAGATATCCCAAATTTTTGTAACAGTTGTTTTGGGTCCAGGTAGAAATTTTACTACCTTGCTAGCCTTGTGCTTCACAGCTGGTCTAGTCTGCTATGAGACTGGATTTGCTTCTGTCTCATTCTCACTGTCAGGGCACTATACTGTATCACTTGAGGTGCTCCAGCGTGACATACATGCTGAGCAAAGGCTCACAAAATAGGTGCCTGAAAGTATTCTGGAAGGCTACTGTATATAATAGAGACCCCAATACTGTGTCTCAAAATTAGTATGGAAAACTTCCAGTATTTTTCATTTTGAGCAACGTAAAAAGCTATTCTGGGCTGTCATCCTACACTGTTCTGTGCTTAGCATCTGTATTTACCACTGTATAAAAGGAATGTAAAACATTTTGTGCAGATGAAAAGCTATAGCGTTTTGCTCTTTCCTTGTGTAGACAATGACATAAATTTAAGGCAGCAGGAAAACATGCCCCATCTATTAAACAGAAGAAAATATATTACGAAATATATTGTTGAACATCTGTCTGAACACTTTGAACAACAAAATGCAGTGATTTTTAGGAAGGTGATCTTGGTGGGGAAACCTACAAAGCTTCTCAAAAAGGTATGTGTGCTATGCATCCAGATGTGTGCAGAGGGAAGTTATGTTTCTGCATGTGTGAAAGTGGCTTTTCTGTGATGTGGAGTATAGATTTAAGAGTTTTTAAGACTTTCATTCAGTACTATAACCAAAGCAGTAAGAGGTGTCAGGTAGGGAATATTGGCCAGTTTTGTACAACTCGACACCATGTCTGTGACAAATCCATATTCAGTTGGGCCCAGTCTGGAGTCTTCAGTGAAGAGAGATTGGGGTGAGACAGAGAGGGCTTGTGTGCTTATGAAGATCGCTAACAAAAGAGTGATTAGCTCAGTTAGTGTTCAGATGCCCTCACACTGCCCTCCTCTGTGCACCTTAGTGTGTCTGTACTTGAAAGAGGTGTCTCTTTGGGTCTGTTAATGAGATTGCTGTGGTGTAGGTGCCTGTGTGTATTGACTATGTGTGTGTCATTGTTTAAATGTCCAAAATACACTGCAGGAGAGCCAGCAAAATTTTGTTACAATATGGTGCTCCATGAAATGTGCTTTCTAGATTTGTTTTTCTTGTATTACAATAAACGATAAAGGAAAATATACCTCATCTGTGTTTTATTCTAATACTGGATGCTAATACACAGTGGAATCTTGACATTTGACCAAGGAAACTTAGAACTATATTTAATACAAAAGCTTATGCCACCCTGACTAGATCTAAAGCAATACAAGCAAAGTCTCTTATAAGTGGTGGGACTAAATTACTATCTGACTACTCAACTTTTAAGAAAGGTAAAGGGGAGGGAAACAGAGAGCTACAAGGACAGTATTTGAGTCTGCACAGCATTGCACTGTTCAAAAGAAAAAAGTGCTTGAAGAAAGCATGCCAAGCTGTATATAGCATATGAAACCTGGACAAATCAGTTATGAATGCATCAGCTATAAACGTGACTCCCATTTCAATGTACAGGCAAAAGATCAAAACAAAAATTAAAACCACAGCTGAATAGCAGCTACAAGAAAAAAAAGTTAAAAATGTGCAGCAACTTTTTAAACAAACTCATTTTGTGATTTAATTGTATTTTAGAAATTCTCTCTTCTTTGTCATCTTTTGTTACAATAAGTTTTATAGGACCCTACACCTAAAAACTGATTGTGAGTATAGGTGAGAAAGAGCAAAACAAATCACCAAAAGGAAGACCATGAAAAAGGTTACGTCTTAGTTTCCCAAACAGAAACATTCATTACAGTATACTTTATAGCCCTTGAAACAACCAAATAAATAACTCTCTCTAGATTATCTATTTCACATAACAAAAAATAACCCCTAAAAGTACTGAAAGGAGAATTTTGAGTTGTGAGAATATTCTTATAGTCTGGTTGTTGGTAATTATGACCCTTATATCAATTGTTTCTCTAAGGAGCTACTCAGTACTCTGGAAGAAATAAAAATACCTTTCTTGCTTCTTATTTCACAGCTGCATAAATCAGGTGAAGGAAGATTTGATGAAATAACAGTTTTATTAGAAAATAGGAGCATTAATAAATAACTTGTTAACAAAAATTAGGCTCTGGACACTCCTAAATATTTGTGAGAGTGTTTTGTTTTTTTTCTGGCATAGACGATGTCCATGGTAGAAACAAACAAACAAACGAACAAAAAATAAAATAGATTCTTTATGGAGCAGTATCTCAAGATGATTCACTACTGCTCAAGATCTTGCTTTCTGACAGAGAATTCCGGAGGCATAATAAACCTTTCCCAAATATAGTCTTCAAACAAAAGACCTAAATCTTCGTTAAAAACTTTGATTACAGACAAGTCAACTCACTCTGTATGCTTGTGTGCTTCTAATGTTCATGTTAGTGAATCAATGAGCTTAAATGTGTCTTAAAAGGCTATTGGGAAGTGGAAACACATAGAATGGGCATCCTGTTCAAATCATTAAGGACTAAGGATTTGTAAGCCTTGCTATGTGGCTTGACTAGAGAAGGAGAATCCAATTTAGGTCATATACATGAAACATATGATGCATCAAAAGTTTTAGTTGTTTCTAAGATAGTTCCTGCTATATAAAATTAAAGAAGTAGCAGGCAGGAAAAATGCTCTTTGTAAGTCAGTATTTCCCATATTTTCAATATCCATGTTTTTTTGTTATTCATAGAAAAGCTACTGTGACTTAGGTACTGGTTAGGTGTGCAGGTAATAGGAGGGGAAGTTTTCTTAAAAGCCTTATCTTCTTTAGGAATTCGGGAGGTTTGGATGTCTTTTAACCCTGTTATTTTTTCCTTATATCCTTCCTGCGCCTGATTTCCCATGTTTCTTGAACCTGTCATACCACTGGTGATATTTCCCGTTTCAGTCTTTGGTTTTGTGGAGTTTACTTAAGGCTATAGAATAGCTGAGGTCTTCATTTCAAGTACGATGTCAGGATGTCAGATGTCAGAAGGTCAAGTGAGTTATCGGGAGAATACAGTATTTTGTTCTGTTTATCTGTATGTTCTCAGTGCACATCATCTGCATGTGGGCTTGTTATTAAACAATTTTTTGCGTGCCAGCTTGCAGAGCTAAAACTGGCTTTCTGGGCAGATTGTAACAACACAATCAAACTTTCTGCAGACTGGGAATGAACATACTGGTTTTCATCTCAGCCCTAGCCACCAGAGTTTGTATTTCCTTATGCTTGCCAACGTTTTGTAAAAACTCATAACAACGCTCCAGCCTCACACAGGGTGAAGGTCTGAGCACAATGACTCCCACATATTAGACCTGGGCAGATGTCTTATGAGACAGATCTTTCTGAGGTTTTCTCAGGGATTCACAGGTAATTAGACCAGTTCTTCCAAACCAGAAATTGGTGGACTATGCTTGTAAATGAAAAGTACTTGCTTCATGAGAAAGGAAATCTTGTAGCTGATGCTGCTATGGAAGGAGCAGCAGATTATTGCTAGCTGCAGAAATTGTCTCTCAAGTGATCCTTGCAGGTCTTCACAGATGGGCTGAACAGCAGTGCTAAAACTGTCCACAGTAGTTCACGTAAAGACTGAACACACACAATGGTAAATAACACAACTTTGTCACTTGTGCTTCTCAAAGCACCTGAAAAACAGAAGTACATCTCTACTATAGACTAATTTGATAACAGCTAGGCTGGATGCCTGACTGAAAGTGCATATAAACATTAGAGCTATTTTCTCAGGATATTTCTCTTCCCTGTCACCAACATCTGTATACCTCAGGATACTGCTGCGTCTCTGTTGGCCAGTACCATGGTAAACAGTCCAGTATCACACCCAGCTCCTCCTAAGCAGATTGTAGTGACCTCTTAATTTACACTGTGTGATACTAGTGCTAAGCTGAAGTTCAGGTCATCCTGGTTTTTTTTGGAATGGATATTTCCAAGCCAATAGATCAGCAAGTTTCCCAGCACTATTTTCAGCAGCAGAAGTATCACAGTAGGGGAGGCTGGGGAGAAGAAAAGCCCAACAGACCTTTTTTATTCCAGTAGGACTTACTATTTAATGTTAATTGCTAGAGTTTTCTTATTATATGTTTATTATGTATGAAAATCTTCATGAAGCTTCCACTTGTATTTACTTAGATCATCAAATTCTAACTTCAATGGAACTTTCAGTATCTGACCTGGAATTTCACAAGACACAAGTATTTTTTTCAGGTTTCAGAAACTGTAACTGTGACGAAGTCAGGAGATAATCCTTGAAGTTCATGATGGCTGCTTAGAGTTTCTCCTGTGAGTTGTTGAGGGAAGCAGAAAAATAATCATTGTCTTGTATCACGATCCATGTCAATGTAAGGCAAAAGGAAGATTTTCAGGGCACACAGCAGTCCTTTGTGGCTTCTAAAGCCTTCCTTGATGTTATTGCCTCTGTTTTGGAGTGGATCACCACTCCTTGAGAAAAAGCCTGCTGGAGTGCCCCAGTGGTGCAATGAGATGTTTTTCCTTTAAAGGACAGAATTTCCCCTTAACTGACCACTTCAGAGCAACAGTAGGAAAAAAAAACAACCCAAAAAGTCCATGAGAACTAGGTAAGTTTCCATTCCCAAACTGCCTGCGGAGGAAGAAGATCTTCCTGTTGCATTTATACTGTTTTAATCAATTTCATGTTTTCTTCTACTACAGAAGTGAATGTGCTGCTTCAGTGATTTGAACATTTACAATGCCAAAGCAGCCCAGCCTACTTGAATCTTTTTGTGGTCCCTCCCTCCCCCTCCTTTCTTTGTTTGGGGCCAGGTAAATAGATAATATAAATCATTCCTGAGATTACTGCGGTCTGGATCATTACCCAGAATACCATCTGCCAGTATTTTGTCAAGCTTCCTTCTATTAAAAAGCCATTAGATTACATCTGACATTCATTTATGATCAGCAGATAAACCAGTTCACTTGACAGATAAATAGGAACCCAAGTAACTATTTTTTAATTGTGACTACTACCATATGTTGTCACTCCTGATGTATTTAATCACTGATCATGCTTTAATTAAATATATCTTAAACCTCTTTGTCTTATCAATAGAAAAAAAAACAGATGGCAATACTTTGATGTGGCTTTGAGTTTACTGTAGATATATTTTCATTGATATACAATAAAGAATTCAGTTTGAAAATATATATATATGTCATTAAGATGTAGCATACATGCAGGTTTACTTCTGATATTTGGAGAACAGGAACTGTTGTGTAAAGTTGGTGATACTTGAATTTTGAAGAAAAATTCAGAAGTAGTAGTGTTTTTATTAAGGAAAAGGGCTTTCACATACTGTCTTAACGGTTTTTGTGTACATTTGTTGGAATACCCATTTTGAATATAGTGGGCAACAAAAATATAGGATATTCTTGTTAAGAGCGTAAATATGCTTAGACTATGTAATTTTTACTTTTAACAGAATGAAAGAAAAGTGATAAGTTTCAAACTTAAACACTGTTTTATATCATCCTCTTTTTATTTTTCATGTCTTAGTGTGTTAAAAAAAATTCTATGGAGTGTCCTGAGGATAACTCTATCGGAAATATAGTGACTACATACTACTTAGTTTACTTTCTGACTCCTGGCAGCCTGAACCAGAGATGCACGAGTCACAACAAAATGCAATAATCAGTGTCTCTTTCAGGGCAGTATGCAAGTTTACAAATAAGTCCATCGTGTGATTAAAATTTCTTAAGAATTTCTGGGCTTAAAAAAATTAAATGTGGTTAACCTAAATACAACTGATATAATAGGACTTCACAGTTCATACTTTCCATTATTCATCACTCTCTTTTGAAACATAATCTTCTGTGAATTTTTTTTCCTGAGAAATATTCCAGCCATGAACTCTTTCCAAAGTTGTTGGGTTTTTTTGTTACTGCTTTTTTTTCTTTTGTGGAAAATGTCAAGACATTTTACATTGCTATTTCAGAATGTGGTAAAGAATAGAGATACATCCACACAGAGACACACAGAGGCGTGTGTTTCCCATGGTAAAAAAAGAAGACATGATCACACTTAAACAAAAGGACATGGCCATACCAAGCATGACTGACATTTTTTACCTGATACATTGTACATAAAAACTCTGAAGTAGAAATCTTCAGGAAAAATAACACTCATGTAAGCTGTTGAATACTTGCAGATGAGCATTTTTTTCTGAGAAAGCAACCACATAATGACAGCTGTAATAGTACTTTCCACGGGCTAGGACTTTATCAGTTTTTTCATCATAAGGATGAAGGCACTGATGAACATGGAGGATAACTTCTTTAAAGGAAGTATTCCATAAGAAGCCAGAGCATGTTAAAGGACAATACATGCCATCCAGTGTGTCTCTATTTTCAGACAATTTTTCTTGCCATGGGTGAAATCAACCCCATGGCCAGCCAAACTTTCATTATGACTTTCTATCTAGTTATTTCTGTAGAATCTTGCTGAAACTAATTTTTTTTTTCTTTCTTCTATGTTCTCCCTGCATCTCTAAATGGGCAAATTTGCCAGAATATGAAGGAATGAGTGAAAGAAAGGAAAATCACTTCCTACAAGTGAAGGAAGGAAAACTTCCTACAAGTGAAGGTCTCCTTCATGAGAATCCATGAACTCTGTCTCCAGTGGTATACCCTACAGACTCAATGATTGTTACCCAAACTGAACATACTTTGAGAAGTATGTTTTTACACTCTACACACTCAAAGTGTAATATTTAAGAAGGACATTGTACACTGACATTTTAGACAAAAAAAAATTAGATAACTGTGACAAAGTTAAGACAAGTAAGTTGTAAAAGACAAAATTTTCAGGAGAAACTCATCTTACATTATCATAAGGTTAACTATATCTCAATAGAAAATCTGAAGTTTAAGCAATATTTAAGGAACAATATTTTAGTGATTAATCAACAATACTAACATGATTAGTAAGCTAGCATTAAATAGTTGCATTTCAGCGAGACATAAACAATTTGATTATTTTTATTGTTTTTGCAAAAAGGTTTGTCTGAACATTTAAACAATTTTTAAATTTAATTTGAAGTCTTGAATTCATCATGTGAAAATACCTGGAACTTAGGCACTAGGTGAACCAGATTTCAATTAAGCATCTGGTACCAGATTCACTCCAGAGCACTCACCTCTAAGATAAAGCCTCTAGTGCCTGTACAGCCTGCACAATGAGGGACTCAAAATGAAAGGCTGTCTGGCAAATTATTTTCTCAGTGCTAAAATGTTAGCTTACTTTCTGCAGATATCAAGTATACCAAATAATGTTTTCCATGTAGTGAAGTTGAGTGATTGACCTTAATAGTTCTCAGGTAAAAAAGCCTTGCTGCAACATAAAATTATGATCATTGATTAAATCACAAGTTTCTCAGGAAAGGAGCAATGAATTCTTGTTGTCCTTGTTCCTAAAGCTGCAAATAAATCCTAATAAGTACCTGATAATCCAGTCTCAAGGAAAGTAAGAAGTACAACTGAAGACTGGCTCACTTACGTGTGCTTAATTAAAGAAGCAGAAAAATTTTGATTTTAATTTTTTTCTAAACTGTAAAGTTATTACAAAAATGTGAGCACAGAGCTAATATTCAGAAAAAAAAGTAAGAAAAAACCAGAAAACATGAACTTTATTGGTAGAACTCATCAAAATGTCATAGCTTTACTTGCCTTGTTCTTGCCTTCAACCGCTTGGAGCTTGTGTTGATCTGCAGTTTAGGAGGAGGGTAAGCATTAGAGAGGACCAAAGAAGAGAGATAGCCTTGGAATCAGCAGTGTAACAGTAGAATGTTAAAAAAATTAGCCCTTTCTTTACCTTAAATAATTGAATGTCATATTCTTGCAGACTTATTTCTGAATCTTTGGAGTGTCTCCTTTAAAAAAAATCATCGCCTTTATAATGGGCAGCTCTCCAAGCATTTGTCAAAAGATCAGACCTTTGTGCACACGCGCACACGATATCTGAACATGCCCGAAGTAGGTTAACCATTACAAAACACATTAGACCTCATATACATATGAACACAGGTATACACACAGAACAGCAGATTTGGGAAAACAGTAAAAGAATAGTTTTTACTGTTTCCATAATACATAAAAAGGATTTTATAAAGCTTTTTTTTTGTCACTGGCTGGTATGAGTGGGAAGACAAGAACACTCAGCTGATTGAGTTTTGTTTATATTGTTCCAACGCTGCTACAGTCACAGGTCCAGCCCTTCTGGGCATCGTGTTGCAAACTGACACAGGACCACTTGGCGGATGAAGAACTGGCTGCATAGCCTCACACAAAGACTTGTGGTCAATGGCTCGTTGCACATGTAGAGACCACTGATAAGTGGTGTACCTCAGGGGTTGGTACTGGGGCCAATACTGTTCAGTATCTCTGGTGGGGTTGAGTGCACCCTCAGTAAGTTTGCTGACAGCACCAAGGTGAGTGGTGCAGTTGACACATTGAAGGGAAGCGGTGCCATCCAGAGGGACCTTGACACGCTTGAGAGGTGGGCAGATGCAAACCTCATGAAGTTCAACAATGCAAAGTACAAGGTCTTGCAACTGGGTCACAGCAATCCCAGACAAACCTACAGGTTGGGCAGAGAAGTGATTGAGAGCAGGCCCATGGAAAAAGGCTTCGGGGTGATGGTTGATGAAAAACTCAGTGTGAGCCATCAGGGTGCGCTCACAGCCTGGAAAGCCAACCTAGTCCTGGGCTGCATCAAAAGAGGCGTGACCAGCAGGATGACAGAGGCAATTCTGCTCCTCTACCCTTCTCTCTTGGGATCCCACCTGGAGTGCTGCATAGAGTTCTGGTGCCTCCAATAGGAAGGATATGAACCTATTGGAGCAAATCCAGAGGAGCGTCACAAAGGTGACTGGAAGAGGACTGGAACATTTCCCTATCAAGATAGGCCGAGAAATTTGGAGCTGTTCACCCTGGAAAAGAGACGGTTCCATGAAGACCTCATAGCAGCATCCCAGTATCTGAAGAAGGCCTACAGGGAAGCTGGAGAGAGACTCTTTGTCAGGAACTGCAGTGATAGGACAAGGACTAATGGGTGCAAACTGAAAGAGGGGAGATTTAAGGTAGTGCTAGGAAGAAAATCTTTACTACGATGCACTGGAACAGGTTGCCCAGGGAGGCTGTGGATGCCCCAATCCTGGTAGTGTTAGATGAGGCCTTGACCAACCTGTGGTCAAGTGTGAGGTGTCCCTGCCCATGGGAGGGGGGTTTGGGACTAGATGATCTCTGCAGTCACGTACAAACCTTAACATTCTATAATTCTCTGATTCTAGAGTTGTTGCCTGGAGAACATTTTCTAGGGCTTTCTCCATTCCAATTTTAAGTGATGAGACACGTAACTACTTTCCATTAGTATTTACAAGTTCAATTACCTTCATATGAAGGTTTTTGGTTTTGGGCTTTTTTTCTGTTGGATAAAGCTTTCTTTCCCTTTTTTGAGTTTTTTGAGACACCCAATCTCCCTTGTCATTAACTAAAAATCATGCAAACAAACCACATGCCTTTATCCAGGCTTCCAGCCAACCCAATTCTCCCACGTTTCCTGTTTCTCAGCCCTTTCCTTTAAACCTTAGACCACATCAACTAGTCCAAGATCTATTTTAAAAATCACTTACATATAAATAAGGCTTAGAGTAGTTGTAGGATTTTGAAGAGCCCAGGTAGGAAAATCAATAGCCAATATTCTGTCTAGGTCTTTTGTAAATAGATATTTGCAAATATAACTGAGGTATTTTTGCTTTAGATGCATACAAGCTGACATTTTGCAGGAGCCTACCCTCTGTTTAAAATAAGAAAAAAAATGTGTTAAAGTTGCCTCTGTAGGCCTTTGAAGGAAACTGGTAATTCAGACAACATTGTATACTAAACACTCACTGAATATCTTGTTATGCTCTGGAAGTTACTTGCAGGGTGTTAGTTTATACTGGTACCAGTTACAATAAGAATTCAGCTTTTTTGACTTATTTCCATAAAAGATGAAGATCTTTCCACCACCACTTCAATATTACTCAGGTAAGCAAGGAAAATGTAGCTGCACCTTTGGATATGGATAACTTTGCTATTTAAAAATAAATCTTCATTTCTTGCAACACCACATAGTTTCTGTTTCAATTCTAGTTCTTCCAGGTCTGACATTATTCCTGGACAGTTCTTTATGCATTTATTTAATTATAGATCTCTACCTTTCATGGCAAAGGCACAGGTAGGCCTTGATTCTTAAGCAGCATTCTGATCCGTGGGCATTTTTCTAAGAGTTTAGGTTTGGTTTTTTTTTCTGAATAACTGGGCAGGATGTCAGATGATCAGTGGCCCAGCAGTTGGAACAGTGCTCTCTGAATTGGTATTGCACTAGAGATCCTCTAACACGTCTGGAGACTGCTGCCAGGCGGGCCTCGGTGACCCTGGGCGCTGCTGAATTTCTGTTAAGCTTGCACAAGAGGAGTGGTATTTCCCCACTCTCTTTCAAAGTATTAGTTTACACAAATCCCTTTTTCTTCCTTGCATTTGACCAGGTCTTGCCAGGCAGGGACTCAGTCCTGCTTATTACTACTGCAGTCCTGGCACTCTGTGCTTTCATGTGAAGCTTGGACACGGACTAGCTCTTGCTGCCTTTCTGTAGCAGGTGGTCAGAGGATAACTGCTGACAAGCAGTGTTGAGTGCTGCCTGGGTGGCACGTGCTGAGATGTGTGTAGAAAAAGGGTCAGATCAAGTGGAATTGGCATAACCCTAACCCAAACTTGGATAAATAGTGCATCAAAAAGCTTTGCCAGTGAAGAGAAGACCTACCAAATATGTAGCCTATGGCTTAAAAACAAATGGTACTATCAGAACCTGTGTTCACTTATAGGGAACAAAGTACTGCTGTTTGTTTTATTGGCTCTCAGTTTATAAGGCCTACAGATTTCATTGGTTTTTAACTTTTGTGAGCTGCCTTACAATGCTTTTTCTTTTCTTTTTCTTTAAATTCTGGACACAACATGTTCAAACATTACTATCCTTTACTCCTTACCCTAAACACATGTGCATGCCCACAAATGAAAGGGCATCTCATGCTCTTTGTATGTTAAGGGGCTGGATTTCTAATGAGTTCAGCTCCCATACAGCTAATTTCATAATGATCAGATTCCCAGAAGAGGCTGACCTGCCAGTTTTGTGAACTGGAATAAATGGGACTGAGATTCTGCCATTAGTTTTTTGGGAGCTCTCTGAGTATGCAAAACATGAGAGCTTTGCTTTATTGCTACATCAAACAGACACTGAGCCAAAATCAAAAATATTTGGAAATGATTTAAGAAGATTGTTGATTTCAGGTGTCAGGCATTAAGGAAAAGCCCCTAGGCTTATTTTTGTCTTCCTTAATACAGGCTAATGTTTCTTGCTTGTCTTTGAATTGCAGCAGGCTCTGAACCTGTCCCTTTTCTTGTTTATGCACTGCCAGGCCTACTTTGAATTTATTATTATCTGCAGCCCAGAACAAGCGGAAATCTCATCTGACCTGTTAAATCCTTGCCTTCCCCTGGGGCTGTCATTCAGTGAATGCCCTCCCTTTGAGCTCTCCCCATAAAAGTGAATTCCTTGTTCAGGACAGGAAAATTATGGGCTGGTGTTTTTTAACTGAAGAGATAAGGTGGAGCTTATACCTAGCCAACAAAAAGTACCTGCTTGTATTAACCCAGACCTGATCTGTCTCCTGCTAGTTTTGGTAAATAAAAAGATACATGTATGCATTAGTAGGAGCAAATGAGACATCCTCAGATACTAATGATAGGGGGTTGTTTTTGTTAGACCAAGTAGACCTGTGCAGTTCACCACAGAGGAGCACATGCTTCTTGATGCTGGTCAGCTTTGGAAAAAGACTTGATATTTGACTATTGCTTGTGGCTGGGCCAATCATGCTTTTCAAGACAGAAGAAAAGTTTTGAAAGAAAGTGGTTTTGCACAGCAAAACACCAACCACAGCTTTAACAAAGCCGAGAATGGAAGGCACTAAGACATCTTTGCAAATGAAGCTCCTAGAATTCTACAGTCCTACCCTAGTCTGTTTGGCACTCTATGATGGCAGAAATAATATGCTCAGTTCATTTAGCACTCAGTTTTTCTCTTATTTAATAATAGCCTTATCTGAGAGGAAACTCTCCCGCCTTCCTTAATTTACCAAAGAATTTCTAATTGCTAAATTAAACTTGAGGCAGGTGTAAATTGACACTGCCCCAACATAGCAGGCACAAAAGGACTCTGATTCCTATACTAGTGGTTCCAGCTGAGGGCTTGGCTGTGGAGCTGCTTCTGCAGAGACATACAAGAAGAGGCTTTATTTTTAGGCATTTTTCTACATAAAGGTCTGGACACAGTGCAAGGTATGTGATCTTGAAAAAGACTTGGGATATTCTTTAGGGAGGGGGGGTGGTAGTGAATATCTTTTGGGCCTGTGGTTTCTTTCAAATCTGAAAGACCGTATTGCTTATACCAGTTTAATTCCAGACAATGTGGTGGCAGGGACCAGGAAATTTAAAGAGGATAGGGGCTTTTACTTTTCTTCATATGCATTGCCCCCTAGCCTATTTCTACTGCATTTTGTAGGTGAACATTTTTTTTAGCTCAAATATGTTGATACTTTCAGTGCTGGTGATCAGTTCAGCACTGCCGAGGTAGCTACAATAACAGTCTTTAAAACAGCATTTGGCATTCAAGCAAATATCCCACAACAAAGATGATAGTCACTTATCATTCCTTGCTTCAGGCTGACTGCCCTCAAAATTTTTCAGCTTAAAGCTGTGATGGTCATGGCTTGGGGTGTATCACAGACTTCCTGGCTTTGTCCTTAGGGTTATTGCAACAGTTGTGCTGTGAAGGAACAATGAGGTAGTGGGAAAGGGCTCTCATATCTGGGGTATGACTTCTTTGCAACTGGTACTTAAGCTTGGAAATCGTGTGTGAGGAGACTTACTAATGTGGCTACAGTTAAGTTAGTGCTTTACCCCCTAAAAAGTGCAGTACTCTCAGAGACAGTCTGGTTTTCAGCTTTGAGAGTTCCTAAAGGCCTTTAAAAATCTGGATGCTCTTGCTCTGCATTAGCTAATATTCTGAATATGTGTACAGGAAAACCTGAGCACAGAATCAATCACTAGGGATTTTTTCAAGGTTAAACAATGAATTACTTGCAGTGATTTAATTACATCTCACCTCTTAATTCCTGGGCAATTAGAAAATCATACTGTCTTGCAAAGTAATTTCCATGCCTTTCCTTTATTCCTTCACACTCTTTTCCCATAGACCTCCTTGAAAGCTCAAGGGTGGACCTGCTGTTTTCCAGCCTTTAGTAGACTTGCAAAGAGTCAGCTGCGCATTTAGTTTCTGTGCTTGTTCTGAGACAGTTAGTGGCTGTTTAGCCTGGAGAGGCAAATATCTCTGGGGTAAAGGATTCGGTCTCCATGCATGGTTTGTAACTAATACTATTGTAATACAGAAGAAACACGAAGCACTGGAAGTTTCGTTCCAATACCATGGCACTCAAGCAAGTAGGATATGTTTGAGACATGCCAGGTTCTTAATCTGAAGAGTCTACATGATAAATATGAAATAGTAGTTTGGAACCTGCAAAGGCATCTCCTGCCTTCCCCTTACAATATAGTGCTTTCACACTTGCAAAGAAGCAAATTTCTATAATATCATGCATCTGTCATAGAGGGGATTTTTTTTTCCCTCTGTTATCAAAACAAAAAAATTAAGAAATCAAAGGGTAAAAACATTTTCAGATCTGTGCGTTCAAACTGAGGTTCTGCCTTTTCTTTAGCTGGCTAAACTCTGACTCTGGAGTTTCTCAGCATCAGTTTATTAATGTATGTTTTCATGTGGGGAAAAAAGGCAGGAAATGCACAGCTGAAATTACAGTTGTTTGACCTAGTTTGTGAAGTCCTAGGCTGTGAGTTTGTCAGCCTCAAGTCCAGCTCTGTGAGAGGAGCCACCTTTAAGAGATGTGTTAGTTGTTCATGTTGTGTTTGATTTATGGGAGAAGATTCTAAATCTGGTTTAATTTTGGAATGCTGAAATAGAAAGACGTTAACAGTCTGAAAAAATTGTGTGACATGAATACCAAGAAGAGAGGGGTCAGGGAAAGGAAATATTTAGGATTGTAGGCAGGATAAATATAAGCAAAGGAAAACTGAGATGGAACATCTTAAGAAAAATCCTGGAATTAAAATGTATTCACCTGAGTTCCAAGTACATTTGCATAATCCTAACTCTTTAGGACAGTCAATATTAGGATAGAAATACACCAGAAATGTAATATCTGTAGACTATCTAAAGAATATGCTCATATGTATTATAAAGCACTTCTCACTGCACTACTAGAAAAGGGGACTAGGAAGCAACCTGCTGAGCCAGGGAAGTGGTGTACATGGCCTATGTACTTGTTCTGAACAAAAGTTCTGGAAAACTTGAAAAGTTCTCTTGCTTTATCAGATCATTGTAAGCACTTTCCCACGTAAATAGGTGGGTTTTCCTGGGAACACATCCTTATAAAACTTTTCTTTCACTCCCTCTACTTAATGTTGCCATGTGATCTTACAGCTATCTGAGCTTAAACTAGATTTTCAGATCCCCAAAGCTAGATGAACCTGAATGAAAGTGGCATCACCACTTCTCCCTCTGCCATGTAGAAACCACTCATAGGTCATTATATTACAAAGCTGAACATACCACTGGGTTTTCCTCTGTAAACCTGATGTATCTATTAAACCTGATGTATCTTTTACAGCAATGAAGGTTTGACTTTTCTGCATTGTATCTAGTGTGGGCAATAGAATTAAAGTTAGCTCTAGTACGAGCATGGTAATTTTTTAAAAAAAATTATTTCTGTTGTCTTTGAATCGTGGCTTTAAGCACTGAGGAAAAGGTAAATTTGTGTCCTTTCCAGCTTTGGAGTGTCAACAGATCTGCTAGGCTTGAGTAAATTTATTTTTTAAAGATATTAAAGCTAACAGGCAGAATTCAGCCATTACCAGGGTTTTGTATAATACTTCAATTCCCTTACACACTGCCAGTTGCTAGCAGCACATGGAGTTAATCCGAGGTGGCCCAGCTTCTAGAATCTGCAGGCTGAATTAGCTGAAAAGGACTTAAGACACATTGCCCAAATGTGAGGCTTTTTTTAGATGGCAAGTCACCCTTGCATTTTAAGGCTAGAAATGGATCCAGACAAACATCCCTGAACTGGAGAAGAAATATGGATACAAATTTTGAAACTAATATTTTTCTCTACTGGAAAAGAACCCCCTAATTTTCTATTTATCCTGTTCCTCCTTTCCCTAAAAAAACAGTATTTTTCTGATCATGTGAATTTTATTTACTGACTACCAAGTAATTGCATGGTGAGTAATGGGATGGCTTTGCAGGACTGGAAATGGAATGCTGGCTGCTTAACCTGTAGGTGAGTATTCCAGCGCCGTGCTGCCCCAGCAGTGAGGGCAGATGGCTCTCAAATGCCGGCTGCGTGACGTAGTGGGATTCAGCCCAGTGGAGTCAAGGGTGTGCTTCGCAAGGAACCACTTAGCTGTGTTGGCAGCCTTGGGAAAGGAGCGAGGACAACACGGTTCTTAGGAAGAATGTCTTTCCTCCTAATTACCCGTTGTCTGGACAGACTGTATTTGTGGCTATCTGAGAACATAGAAGTACTTGTAGTAATCGAAATCTCAATTTGTTCATGCTGAGTACCTGCCGAGCTCTGTTATCTTTCACTGACACTAGATGAAAATTAAATATTTGATTTAGCTGCAGGACCTTAAGTAACTGCCTAAATCACTGCAGGAAAAGTAAATAAGACTTTGAAAGAAAAATTTGTAGCACAGAAACTGCCAGAAGGAAGCAGTACTCAGCACCACTTTAGTTGAAAGAGGGGAACAGTTTCTGCCATTTCTCAGCAGTGGATCTTTTCTTTCTGACCCAGCAGCAGCTGATTAGTTAGCCTGAGCTGTTGTAATCTGCACCAGGTCGCACTAAAATCCCTGGGTTTTTGCTTAAGAAGGAACGGTGAAAAAATGCAGCCCAGCTGTTACAATATAGAAACCTACAAAAGCAAAGCTTGTAAAAAGAAGCCCAGCACAGAGACAGCTTTTATTCATATGGATAGATTTTTTTCTCCTTTTATTTTCTTTTCATTTTCTTTTTCTTTTTCTTTTTTTTTTTAAACACATGGAACTTTTTCCTCTTATAGTTTTTTTGCAAATCTTCTTCCCGTTGTTGCTGGGAGATTTAAAACAAACAGCCAAACAACCAAGAGCATTTAATGAACTCTGAATTGCCTTGCTATTAACTCAGAGAATTTCTAGGTTTCCCACTTCCCCAACTGGCCTAAAATCACAAAAATAACCTCATCTTATTATAATCCTGTTTCACAACTCGTTTTTCACTGCTTAATTCCACTCTAGACTGGATTTTTCTTTCTCAGCTCTCGTTTTCCCCTACTACACATGTATTCACTCTTCCTCTGTCACAAACAAGCTTGCTCACACACCCCCACACATCCATGCTCACATACATCAGGAGTGGTTTACAGCTCAATTTGAAAGATGTTTCTTAACAACAAAAAAGCTTTAATTGTTTCTGATGTGGAGCACAACTAACAAAACAAAGGAAACCAGAGTGGGCAGTAAAACTCTTGTGGTGTGCAAGCTCAGTTGTTGGAAATGTGGTGCTAATTTTTCTTATTTTAAAACCCACTAATTCCTCTCACAGAACTTAAAAGAACATTTTGTTTAGTTAAAAAGTAAAAAAAAAAACAATCTGATGACTTCGTTATATGGGATTTATTTGGGTTCTTTTTTTTTCTCAACTAGGAAAGTTTGTAGGAAAACAGGATATTTGTCTCTGAAGAGGTTGTCTGCTACTTATTTCCTGCATAAACTTCCTGCTGTTGCTACTTCAGAAACTACTGTCTAATCCACTTGTGTCCCAGGACTTAAACTCTGTCACTGTCCATCTGGTCCCCAGACCATGGACTTCGAAAATTAATTTGTTTTCCCATATCACCCCTGCCCTTAATTTCTTTAGCATCCACTGGCTGGGTCATGTGTCAAGTTACTCATTCTTTCACTCACTCATTCTTTCCTTGAATAACCATTTTTTTCATCTCTCCCTCAAATTTCCCTATTTCCTCACATGCCGTTCTCCACAGTACTTAAATTTGAACCGTCTGTTGAAGCCTGTGGAAAGAAGGTCCTTGCTTTTGTGGATGTTTCAGCACTGTCTCACTGCACACAGAAAATACCCACAGCCTTGCAAATATCCCTGGAAAACTGATTAGCTGCTTTTTTTTTTTTGACTTGGTATCCACTCCTTTCATCCTCTAATTAGAACACTTGTTATGAGCTTACTTCTTTAGTTTAGCTAGTCTCTAAACTAAAGTGGTGGAGTGTGGTGATACTATGCCAATTTTTTTTTTTTTTTTAATGTGATAAAATGCCATTTTCTTCCATCAGGGCAGATTTCACAGTCAGCTGTGTATTAAAAGGTCAATGTACAAAAACCTTATAAAAGTATTGATCAGTCTGGATGCTAGTGATATTTTTGTAATGCCCTGGTGACACAATGATTGAACTGATTAAGCCATAAATGATGAGGACATCAACTTCTGTCAGTTCAGCTCCTGGAATAGCCCTCCAGCCCCCAGTCTCCCAGTGTTCTGGATAAATGTGCTTTGAGTTCGTCGTAAAATGCCAGGTCAATGGACTGCCGAGTACTCAAACAAAGCTAAATGTTCTGACCACGTGCAAAGCCAGCTCTCCTGCCTGTGCTGCCACAGGTGAAATCAAGGCAGGGAAATGTGAGCAGCTGGCAGACCCACAGCAGATGCCATCTCAGTTTGTCTGTGATGAAGGTGAGCTGTTCCTCTCCACTGGTGACATGTTTTCCATTTCTGCCTGGCAATTTGCCTGGCTGTTCTTCACTACTTATTATCCAGATAGTCTCAGGTCTGATGTAATTTCACCTGGAAAAAATTTCTAATTCTTTGTAGAACATAATCACAGTGCAATAGCTTCAAAGGGGACCCCTGAATGTGTCCAGCATTAGGTACTGGGACTACTCTAATGGCTCCAACAAATGAAGTTAAACATTGAGACCATTTGAAGAGTGTGACAAGTGTGGATGTTAGTGGTGGTAGCAACTTGCTTATTACCCATGTCACACCAGGAACACTGCACACCAGCTTTCTGCCATCTGAGTGGTGTGCCGGGACTGGGGGCCAAAGCATAGTCCTAGCTGTTTAAGGCCCTGATTTCCTGGGAAATGCTCCTTTTTTGCAGTGTCACATACCCAGAGCTGGTGACGAGGGAGCTGAAGTGGGAGTGCGTCAAGACGACGTTTGTGGCAGCACACTCTGTAGCACAGCCTGCGTTGGCTCACTTGCTAGGCAACCTCTGAATGCTGCCTTTCTCAAGTGTTTGGGAGGAGGTGAGCTGATCTCCTTTTGGGTATGGCTAGAACAGAGCAGCTCTGATTCTGAATCATTATTCTGCCACTGATTAATTAACAATGGGAACAGTTTATTCATTAACTGCACTTGTCTTTCTTCTCTGCTTTAATTTGGGAAAAGCAATTAGGTACTAGGGTTGATGAACCAGAATGTAAATACACAAACAGCTAGTCCCAAAGCCCTGTGCCTTTCTTTATATCAAGAGGGTGTTAACACCTATTTACCTGTAAGGTAAACTTCCTGCAACTCTCTTATTAGAGCTTGTAGGGATGAGGCTATGGCGAGTGAGCAGTGTGGGTGCAGTGTTGGCACCTACACACAACAGAAGCTGGGCTTGGGCCAAGATTAGTGTGCAGATGCAGCTGGTGCATCAGGCCCTGCATGGATTTAGCAGTTGCTATGCATCTATGGAATGAGTAACGGTACACAACAACCTCGCATGAAGGAATTTAATTCTCATTTTTTAATCTTTATGAAAGCCCTCTTTGTAAATGCAGCCACTTGTACTTGCTGCAGTAGCAGAGAGGATTTTTTGCTATGTATGTTAGGATCACTAACCCATCATCGACGTACGTTTGCCTTCTGGATTGAAGGCAACAGCCTTTGTTACCATTTCCTGTGGACTTTATGGCATTGTGGTCTCTTGCCCCTCTCCAATTCCTAGCACTCAGAAAGGATGAGAAAAACACTACCAGATGAATGAGCAACTGATATAATCCTGCTGAGACAGGATACCACTTTGAAGTTGCACGTGATTGAAATTTGTGATGATTTCCACCCTTCTGGGGATCTGCTGGCCAGCTATAGACAAAAAATGATTCTGGGTTTGAGATATCTTGGCAGCTGGAGGGATAAGCTCTTGAGCGGTCATTAACTGATGCAGACAGACAGAATTAAAAGGAAAGCAACTCGGCGGGGAGTGAGATGTGTGCTTTTCTTTGAATTTATTCTTTAGCTGCTGTTTCTTATCGTGGTCCACTGATTCTGTAGTTAATTTCATAGTAGAGATTTTGTAGTTTCTTTGTAAGTTTGGGTTTCATTTTTTCAGGAGTGGGTTCAAACATTTAGTCTTGGTCTTGAACTCTCATGTGACAGGTTAGGCACCTGCATTATGATTATGACCAGACATTTTCTATTCCCATGGACTTTTCTTGTCTCTTTCTCACTGATGCCCAGAAGAGTTTAGTAACAGCCAAGGGAGTTAGTGACTGAGCTGCTTACTACTTCAGTCCTTGGTGAGATGAGCTTGTGAAACTGCAGACTTGTTTCACTGCTACGTACTAATGCTTAAGAGTGTGGTAGCACCTAGAAGAGAAGAAAAGAATACAAACTAGACATCCACCTGACAAATGCTCTCCTTCTTTGCTGGACAAATGTGTGACAAAAGAAAAGAAGTAAGGCAGAAAGAAGTGGAGGTACAGAGGGAGACAGCAGCAAAGATGGGGGCAGATGCTGAATAGCCAGGTCTTCCATTCTCCTCCATAAGACTTTTCCTCTTCAGCCCTTTTACAGATGATCTTGTTGGCAATCAAATTAGAAATGGAAGCTAAAGACTGACTATGCACTGGGAGAAAGTGGTAGCTTGAAACCTCAAGGCACTTCTCTTCTGTCCTGTGAAGAGTGATTGTCACGGGGCTGATGTCTGAAAAATGGATATGGATTGGCCTCAGAGAGCCTGTGCAAAAGGGTAGCAGATGAAGGATCTGAATCTCAGTGACACTTCTGTGTCTGACAAGCTCAGAGAAAAATAGAGTATTTAATTACGGGAGGGTTTCAATTACATGAATTGCTGGTGCAATGTGTAGTCAAAAGCCTGTATGGGATAGGTCCTTCAGGTTGCTGAGCATGCTTTCAAAACAAGATAGGAAGGATAGATGAAACATGATTCAAAACTGTCTTGTAAAGATGCACTATGGTCATCTCACCATGAGGCAGATGAAATTTGTAAATGGGCAAGGAGTGCATTGACTCTGATCTAAGACCCCCACTACAAATTATTTTGACTTGTGACAGCCACAAGCTGAAGTAATAAAATAAACTTAAACCTGACCCTGCATGCAGCCTATGAACATCTCTTTTCTGCCAGACAAAATGCTTTCAGATGTCTCTCCTGAGACAATTGATTATTGCAGAGCCTTTTTCCTTTTTTTTTTTTTTTTAAAAAAAAGAAAAGAAAAGCTGATGACATACCATTTGATAGGTAAGATATTTCTCTTGGATCTCCTCTTTCCATCCTCTATGTTGTTTATGCAGCAGACAGCAGCAGTGCTGCATGTTCCCTCCTACCTTAGAAATCCACTGTGTGCAACAACCAGAGGGAAGGAGCAAAGGGAAACTTGAGGTGTAACTGGGCAGTTGGACTTAAGGAAAATAAAGAATAAATGTTTGTCATAGAGCCTGCATGTTAATGACCAGCCAGAGTTGAGAAAATATCAAGCTCAACAGTCATCGAGTGAGAAAAAACTCCTCTTTAAGAAGGGAATTTGAGGTCTTACTTTGTTAGGATCAGTTCCAGACCAGGGTTTAGGCATCATGACTTTCAGTAGAGGAATTCCTTCCCTCCTCCCCAGTTCAAAAGCTTCGTTACAGCACATGAATGTACAGGGCTGACTTCGGATCATTATGTAATGAATTTAAGTGTCTAAGAATAGCAGTCACACTGAATGGAGGGGATGAGAGACTCTGATCCAGCCAACTGGCAATGGGATGAGACCTCTCTCTATATTGCCTGGATTTAGAGAGTGATCTCAGAGGTGGCATTTCGAAATGGAGATTCAGCTTCTGAAACTGCTTCTGGCAGATGAATGCCTGGCCTGTATGCTTCAGGTAAAAGCTGCTATTTTTTCATAAAACTTGTTTGAAGAAGGAGCCTTCGACAATCCTTGCTTCATACCTAGATTACTCATTCAGGAAGTGTTAAAGATGAGTATAGACCTTTTGCCTGCAATGATACCATAAATAACTCTCATATGGGAAAATTTTCCGCAGTTCTTGAGCCTTGACGAGTGTGCACAGATTCATTGGAAAGCAAGTAGAAATACAGTGTGGTTGAATAGTACAGTGCTTGCACCTTGAAATTGTTCATAATTTTCAATTACTTACTTTATCCTTTCATTTTGAAGGCAAGAACTATAAATTCATACAACTTCATGAAAAAATATGAATGAGAAGCTATCAGATGTTATTTAGCAAGTTCAGATTACTTCCTCAATGGCAGGGTTGCACTTTGAGTGTTAGGGTGAAGGGTAAGAGTGCTGGTTTTTCAATTAGTATAGCAGTAATGGGACCCCACTAATGTCTCTAGTGGCATAAAATGAGACAGATTAAGGAACAGATAACGTAAGACATAAAATGGCATAAATATGTCAATTCTTCTGAGCAGGTAATATGACAAAGGAGAATTAAACAGGAGAGCAATAGACTGGCATGCAGCTGGGTTGCCATGATCAAATAGACTGAAAACCATCACACCCTCAAGAGGTGTAATTTTGCTCTATCTTTTTCTGTGCCCATAAGCAGGGTCTGCAAAGGCATATTAGATTTTTTTTCCATGTCTTCTCCTTTTTTTACTTCCACCTTAGGGATGACACAGACACTTGATCATTATGATTTTCAATGACTCATGCTCAGCAACACAAAGATAAATTGATTACCAACCCATCCTCCAGGAAATACTGGTGGGTATCCTCAGGAATTTAGGTTAGGTTCAGGTAAACATCTCTCACACTGGTTCTTCTGATGACTAGAGCAAGTTGGTTCTTCCTGCTTTCTGTTTTTAAAACAGAAGTCTTGTTCTCAGTTAAATAAAAAAAGAGTGTATACTTGGTAGTTAAAAAAATCCAAACAACAAAGAAACCCAACAAAACCTTCCAACAAAAAATATGATGAAGAACCATTTATGCTTTAAAATCTCTTCTCAATTTTCCAGAAGGCATCCGAAGCTCATTAAAAGAGGCTTTATTTTAGTGTGGTTGTGGTTTTCATTTTCTCTCTCCTTAAAACAGCTTCTGTCACAGACAAATCACTTTCTCTGGCATTTTCAAGCACATATTTCCTAGCAGTCATGGTAATACCATCACAGGAGGGAAGCATTTAACTATTGCTGTTTCACCTCTGTCTCAGCAGTGAGCAATTCTGACTTGCAATTTCCATTGAATACAATTTTTCTTCAGGGAAATGTAGCCCAAATAGAGCCCTTGCCTTAAATAATAAAACCAGCGAATTTACCCAATGACTGATTTCTGCACTATGCAAATCTGTTCTTTTGCATGGTTGAACTGGTGGAACACAAAGAGATCTCCAAGTCAAGTAATTATGATGTACACAGGATGCAGCACACAGGCTTGAGATTTTGTTGCAGTCTATGTTAAGGATCAGATCAAGAGCACAATTATTCAGTAATGGTGTGTTTGCACTGAAGTGGTTGTTTTTATCTGAAATCTGCCTCTGTTGTTTGAGTGCCAATCTGTGGTGGCCTTATCGGCAATATTTGCTATGTAACAGCCTTATTCAAAAAGTTTTAAAGTCAATGCAAGGCTTCTCATTGCTTTTAACAGTTTTGTGTAAGGCTCTGGTTTGAGCACACATGGGAAGCCGCAGTTATAGCCTTCATCTCCCTGCTTTGAAAATGTGGTCTTGGCCACCCAGCATGAAGAAGGCTTCCTTGGTACCAACAGCTGGAGTTTTTTATTGTTGTATCCCTTAGAGGCAATGTCACTCAGTAGAGTCTGATTTAGCAAGGTACTTCAGGCAAAATTGTAAGTCATCTTATGAACCTGTGTAAATGAGGGAGCACTGTTTGGGTGCTTAAAATCACGCAGGTTCTCACCCAAGTCCTTAAACTGCAGAATCAGAATAGCCATACCCACATCTAGCAATCCTAAGTGATACTACATTACTAAGTACTACTGTAGTATTGTGAAATGAAGATGGGACCCTTTGGCCCTGAGGCATTCTACTGAAGGATTTGAAACAAAGCACTTATTTGGCAGAGAAATAGAAGAAGGAGATGGCCTTGAAGGGAATACCTGACAGGAGTGGTGTCAAGTCAGTCACTGGAAGAAATAAGCCCGCTGACGGAGAAGAAGTAGTTAAAGAGGACCAGCAGTCCCAGGCCTAAATACTAGACCAGAAGCCTCTGTCTGAGTGATTGCTATAGATATAGAAAGTTTAGGAAACTGGAGCTAAATTCCCTCCTTCTGTTATGGCATATCTGACCAGTTGTCTGTGGTGGCTTTAACCTTAATGCTTTCTTCATGGTTCTCCTGATCTGTGAAGGTGTAGCAGCATTCCCAGTAGAGTTTACCTGGTGACTTGACCTTGATGTGCTTTCTAGGCACACTAGGGTGAGATTTTCTAGGCCACTGAAGCTGGCCTGATATCTCATTTCTTTTTTACAAGAGGTGAGCTTGGTACTTTATTAATTTTATTATTAGCTAGTTTAGGAAGTTGAGTCAGCTCACAAGTTAAACAAGCGTTGGAATAGGTGCACAGGAAAGTGCAGAAGTAGTCCACAGCTGTGGCAGGGAGGGTGGACTCTCTCTCCATCAGGAATTGGACAAGTGCAGCCACTTCATGCAAGGTCAACATTTTTGATACCTCTTGCCCCAGTAGTACCATCTGTATTTTCAGAGCTTAATGTTCTACCCTGCTTCATGCCACGCTTCCCTATGTAGGATAGTGCAGCAGGACTGAGACACTGAGGATTATTGTGCAGATGAGGGAAGGTGATAATTGCAGTATTTGTGATGGAACCTGAGTAGATGCTGAGTAAGAAGAAACTCCCCATTTACTCTGTCTTCTTATAGACCCCATGTCAAGTCAACACCTTCATGAGACCCTCTTTTCATCTCTTTACAGGAAAAGAATAGCCCTCTGCCTTCTAAAAGTATTGCAAGGCTAAATTATTTATTTTCCAGAAAAAATAGTTGGTTTCAGCTTCAGACCTATCAAACATTCTCATGGTTCTTGTTTGTACATTTATTTTTTTCAAAAATGTATGGGAGATGAGAAGACTGAAGGTTAGTGGTCCAAAACAAATTTTAGTGGTTATTACTGTAGCAAATAGCTGGATTTGGTAAACGTATGAACAAGAGCTTTTTCTTCTCAGCACTTTTTTTTTCCCCGCAGAAGAATGTGAGCCACACTTTATTAGGTGTAAATTGTGTATTACTGCATGAAGAGAATGATGTTGATTTACGTGGGGTCATGGCTTGGCTCACTCAAGCTCTGCTCCACTTTGCTGGGCTACTTTGTGACTGCAATGAGGCATCCTACTAATTTCTCCTGCAACCCTATTCCTCACATCTCCCAGGCCATCGTGTTTGTGTTTCCTGATTTTGAAGCACAGTCTCTTAATTATGGTCAGAAAAAAAGACATAAGGGAAGGGAATGTTCTGATCTGTCTTTTAACTGCAGTTCTTACTGGTATTTATTTCAAAGTAATTATAGGAATGGAAATTGCTATGAAAAAATGGCCTTTTCCTACTAACAATCTCAGACTCTTATGTGTATTTGAGACAAATCTGCAGACCTCTGTTGACACAAGTTTTGTTGCAAGCCATATTTATTTTCCAGCCAGTACTATGAAATAGTCTTGCAGCAAGAGCTGTCTTAAACGAGAGGAGAAGGGTGAAGAATCAGAGGGACCTGCAGTGCTAAAGTCACTTTTTTTCTCTTACTCTCGTCACAGGCAGCTTTTGCAGCCGAAACTGTGAGCCTCTCCTGCCCCCTCGTGCAGACATGTGAGCACTGCCAGCAAGTCTGTTTTTCAAAAGTCTGCTCAGAGAAATAGCAAAATAGAAAAACATGCGAAAGAGCTTCGAGATAAGGCAGTTGTGTTGAACCCTGTTTTAGAAAGGATAGACATATGAAGACAGCTGTCTAGTCCTGCACTGGAGTATCTCCCAAGCCATTAACAAAGAGAAGCTGCTTCTAGAAAACTTGCTTTTTCAGGCTGTAGAACGCACAAGCATATGAAGATGGTAGATCAGGTGAAAGTCTGTGTGTCACGTTCATATTCGACAATAACTATGTCCAAAATTTTAATCTGAAGAACGGTATCTTGAGGAATTAAGTGTGGAATTTAATTAGTTAACTTAATTTAATTAAGAATTTAATTAGTTAAACCTTTCTGCTCTGCTGCTTCTCTCTGCAGGACTGGTCTCCCATGTGTGTTGAGCCTCTGTTGGCCTGTTGCTGGGTCCTGCTGCCACCTGGTGCTTCTTACACCCTTGTCTGGTGCTGATGTCTCAGGCTAGACATCTGTTCTCCTGGCCTGTATCTCTCACTACACTGAGTTCCAAAATGTTTTTTGGGTGGCCTTAACTGAAAAAAATTATCAAGATAAATATCAAACAGTTCGTCAGAAACGGCATGGTGATCAAAGATTGAGAGGCACTGCAATACCTAAGCTTTGCATTCATATTTCAATGCACAGTTTTATGTACTTGCACCTATACTGGACCACACTTAGAAGACTATTTGTTTTGTTTTCCTCAGTGCTAACTTAGAAAAAATTTCGCAAAGGTTAATGGGACTTCAGCTGAGCAGAGAATGAATACAACTGGAATCGACTGTGGTATTTGGTTGTTTTTTTTTTTTTTTTTTTTCCTAATACAGTCAGGGTCAGAGTGGATTGGTCTGTGTTCCAAAAACATCTTAGAAGAAGATACTGAATTACAGCAGCAGCTTCCTCACCTTATTTTTGAGGACGGTTATAAAACTAATGTTATTGAGCAAACATATACTGACATTGTCTGTGGTATTAGACACCCTATTTTGAGTGCAGCTTAACTGTTTTAGGAAAAAGCACAATAAATAATACAGGACTGATCAAGACCAGAGAAGATAAGTGGAATGGTCAGGAATACAAGTCCTTTAATTTTTTTTCTAGTTTCCCATCCTGTAAGGTTTGGGTCTTTTTCATCATCTTTGCATAAATGAAATCCTAACATCTCCTGCTCTCAATTCACAATAAAAACCCCAAACCAAAACTGAAAACCAAAACAAAAAATTTAGAGAAAACCCACAACAAAAAAAAACACCAAACAAAAAAGAGAGGAAATTCCTTCCGTGATTACTGTAAACAGACTCTTAAGAGCAGATTTATAAGGTCTCCTAGTCTCTAAACTGGCTTTGCTTACTGGAAAACATTCCTGCAAGCAGCAGGTCACTATCATGTTGTACAAGGAAGGGGTAGCGGTGGGGTGCTTGAATAAATAAAGTCACAGAAGAAAAATCCACTAACAGTTATTAAATATGAGAATACAACCTCTGTGTCAAGATTTCCCTAAACTATGGATTGCTGAAGCCCGTGTCTTTCCCAAAGGAAGTACAACAGTAATCTTGCTATGCTACTTCACTTCCTAACAACTGATAGCCACTGCCAAAAAAGAGATAATCAGGTAGCTGATCTTCAATCTGGTCCTACCATTCTATTCTTAAGGGGTCTCTTAATCTGAAACCCAATGAGAGCATATAAGTTGTGATTCACAAGGAAAGAAATTAAGTAGAGAGTAATTCACACAATCTTCCCAGTACCCAGTGGACCTGGCTGCAAATGTACAACTATGAAAACAGAGAATTGAAAGCCACAAAGAGCCACAAATGGATTAATCAGATCCAAATTTTAAATAATTCAGCTTAGAAAGATTAAGTGGTGGTGGTGTTGTTATTGCAACTTTTTTAAGGCCTCAATTAATTCTAGAGAAAGAGAGCCAATGCACCTTTAAAACTTTCTGCTTAATCAAGTATAGCGAATGCTCATTTAATGATTGTCTTTTTGTACCAACAAGAAGTAACAATGCTTTTAGCAAAAGAAATGGAATGAGAGAGAAATTGCCTAATCAGCCTTACTCATGCAGTGCTTTGTGAGAGAGATTATTGAATTTTCAGTCTCTGCAGAATTTTAATGAAGCTCCGTCTTGCTGGAAAATCCAGCCCTTTGTCAATAAAGTTCAATAACTCGACCACCCATGTAATAAGATGTACTGCCTGCAATCTTTCACTTGCCAAAGCCAGAGCCCTGCTGGAGTCTCCCTGAACGTTGAAAGTATTCATTTGTGTTCTGTATTTTGCTACAGTCTGCATGCAGTGGAATTTGTATTTACCGTAGTGAAAGTGTTTATAGTGAGGTAGAGAAAAAATTAAAATTTGTCTTAATGTGCTGGTTGCTATCCTCATAGGAATATTGCCCTACTGAAAGGGAATACAATTAACCTGTCTTTAGGACCACATCTGTCACAGCAAAACTCTTCATTAAGTTACAAAATAAGTAACAAGGTACTGAGGAAGACAGAAGTATAAGAAAGGGAGTGAAAGGTGTTTCAGTAAGGTCTGAGCTGAGGTGAAAAATTAATGGGCAGAGAAATTCAGAAGGTCACTAAACAGGAGAATACCCTTGCACCAGTGCTACTGCTTGGTATCAGAAGAAAAGTGAGACCACTGATCTGCCAAACTGGATAGAGCAAATTTCAAGGAATATTCGCAAAACCCCCCAAAAACCAAACAAATAACAACAAAACCACCAAAAAACCAAAGAAAGAAACGAAGTTAATTTGGCTGGATGGGTATGGAGTGACTATTATGTATACACCAAATTTTAAATTTTAAAAAAATCAGAAAATGAAGTGATGTGAGCAGGTTTTTTTCTATGGAATAACTGGCCATACTGAGGCCCTCTGTGCTGCTAGTTTCAAACAAAGTCTATGTTGGATTCACAGGACCTTTTGTTGATGAAAGTTTTGTTGTGGCACTAACATATTGCAGTGAGAAATTTTTTTTTATATTAACTATGTTTTTTCAGTGGAAAAAACTTTGCTGAAGCAATTTCTAAACCGATTGCTCTCTAACTCTGGACCGTATTCCAAGATGAGCAAGAAAGGAATTAAAACTTCTGAAGAGGAATTTGTGTAAAGGAAGATCCATAAGCAGCAGTGGGGAGCTGGGATTTGATAAAACCAAGGGAAGGCTCAGTCTCCTCAGATTAGAGGACACAAAGTCATTGAAGAAAATGTTGTCAGAAACTAGTGGGGTAATACAGAGACTAGCACAGAGGCAGATTAGCCACAGCAGGAGAAAACTTAGAATCAACCCTGACATCAAGGTCATGATGGAAGTGAAGAAACCTGTAGAATATATGTCATGGAGAGCAGCAGGAAGTGTGAAGATTTTGTTGTCCCAGCTGCGCACAAATGTCTTTCAGACAATGTTTTACATTAAATGAAGTTAATACCACAAAGTCAGATGGACAGAATAGACAGGGAAGTAATTAGAGATACCCAAATAGTGAAGAGTAGGCAGCCAAAGAATAGTAATGCAATGAATAGTGTTTGCTTTATATAGACAGAAGAAGATCAGAAAGGTTTAATGAAGATTCTTATAAGCTATGGAAATCTGTCAATTAGAATAGTGTGAGTAGCTGGAAATGTTGCAGACTGCTTTGGAGAAGAATATTTGTCTGCTGCCTAATGAAAAGCCTTGGGGAAGCATGCCAAAAATGTATTAAAAGTTTCACAGTGATTGCTCTGGAGGAAAAAGGACTAAGGCTGGTGAACCCTGGTTTTGGTAGTTTTTAAGCTGGGTAACTGTCTGGAGTTCTTGCTACCCTGATCAAAATCACCCATCAAGTCATCCAGATTAAAAGATGTGAGTAACAAAGGACTCCTTTTCCAAAACTGGTCACAGGTAGCGTTATGATCCTCTGGGAATTTTGTGACACTTACTGGTAGAAATGGGAAAAAGTGAGATAGGAAACAGGTAAATATCTTAATAAGAAATATTAAGAAACACTAAAGCTGAAGGGATTTTAGTCAAAGAAAGAATTAGCATGGAAATAGAAGAAAGCAGACAAAGGGAGGCAAAGAGAATGGGTAAGACTAGGGAAAGAGGAAGTCATTCTGGACAGAAATGGAGATGATGGCATTGCTGAAGAGCGATTTAATAGAATGGAGCTGTCCATCATATTGAAAACTAATATAAGTTTAAAGATTATTAAATACTTGCAGAAGAATTGTTTTCATGTCCAGCCAGAGCTAAGCCCAGAGCAGGATAAGAATATGAACTGAATTTTTAAAAGAAAGAGACTTTCTTGAATACTTGCTGGTAAATAGGTTGGAATTGGAGTAGCAGATAATGTGTTGGAGAAAGGAAATTTAAAAATAAGGTGTTGAAGGGAATAGGATTTTGAGCCCTCAGGAACTGACTGTTTAAAAAGTGTGAACTAAGCAGCTATTTTAAAAGATTTGTGTACCGGGAAAGGTCTAGCTGCCTGAAAAGAGAAAAAGAGAGAAAACACCAGAGGAAGAAACATACGGAAGTTAATGTTTGAGGCATAAGATGTGTCCTAATAGCAATGAAGAGAGAAGAAAGGATTGTCAGCAAGACTAGAAATCAGAGAGGGTGTGGCAAACAATGAACTTGCATGTACCAGTGTTTGTTTGCTGGAGTCAGACAACTGCCAGAGCATTTGTGGTTTATGTTTTAGAATGAATGCCTGGGAAAAGTCCAGGCTTTGTCTTACTGAGTGTACAAACCAACTGAGATTAACTGATTACCGATGAACACAAGGTAAGAACCTTTTCCTCTGTACTTGCCAAGAGAGACTTTCCAAAGGTGGGTGTAGGTTAGCCAAACCTTTTAAGAGTCATTTATTTTCCATCTCAGAAGTTATTTATACAACGTAAGATGTGCCATTGAATGATACACCCTAGGTCAATCACAAGACGTTGCTTCATGCGAGGTTTACTGGGTACAATTCTGGCCTTTATGTCAAAGGGAGTCTGAAAAGTCTATCTTAATGTTCCCTCTTAGTTTTACGCTTCATTAACACAAAGTATTACATTTAATCTTCTTCATACGGAGACAGCATTCTTTATAGAATAGTGTGTTCTCTATGTTCAGATTGAGTAGTATTTTACCACAGGAAAGGATTCTTACTGCATCCCTTTCTATTAGTGTGAATCCATAATTAAAAGGTATTACATTAAGCAGATGCATGACTAGGTGGGATAAAGCAATGGCCCCTCAGCAAAATGATTCAAAGGAGGATATGCGTTGGTGCCCAGACCTCCCTGCAGACTCACCTTATTCATTCCTGAGTGCACATCCTGTATGCAATTTGGCACCATAAGGAGTAGCAATAAAGAGGCAGCTAAGCAAAAGTGGAAGCCAGTAACATGTGAAATGCATAGGAAGCAACAATTCCTGCCAACACTTCCAAGACTAGGATTCAGTTGCAGCCTTGCAGATGACATCTATGTAGGTCGTTGTGTCTAATTATATATCAGAGATGCTATTTTCTTTCCTGAAAAGGTGCAAATAACTGTGAATAACTGGATACCTCTCTAAGTTGAAATTGCATGAGATAACAAGATTTAATTACACTAAATAGAAGCAATTTTAACCTTGTTAAGAGCCTACATGAAAGGTAAGAAATATGAGTTTTATTCCTATCTTTGCTGCAGCACGTCCTTCATTATGAGCAATTTTAAAATTTACTTTTGCTGACTAGTACTGTGTTTAAGGTATTTTGCACAAAGTGAGGTACCACTGCATGGGTTAAATACTTGTTCTTTCTTCTCCTGTATGTGTCATTTTATGCCTGTAAAATGTGGCTTAAGTCCTTAGTATAAGATACTAAACAAGCACAAAGTTTAGAAATACAGTAAAAAATTATGCTAATGAATATGCAAAAGTCAATCCTGCTCTGAAAATAAGCATATGTGATAAAATATAGCTAACTAAAACTATAAAAATATATGAAACTGAAACTGATGCAAAACAGCATCTGTACCAGATATAATATACACTAGGACAGTGTAGCAAGTGTATTTTCATCAAAGAAGTGTCACTACTGGAAAAATTAGCGCTGCAAACAAGAGCTCAGGAATATCCTTGACCTTTATGAACAGATTTTTTTTTCCTTGGGTTCATTTTGTTTCATTTCTAAAATAAAACTTTTTCAATTTAGTGCAGCTTAAGTTTTATAATTAGAAAATACTGATAATCATGTTACTCTTCTTAGTTGTTGCCATTTTAATTTTCATTATGTACCATGATTCATTATGTACCATGTATTTTATCTTTTTGTGGAAATAGTACTGAGAGATACTGCTCTTATCTGCATGGTCTCCCTAAAAACAGACATTTTAACATACTAGCTACTCTCTCTCTGCATGTGGGAAAAAGCTGAATGGGTCAGGGAGGCTGAAAGCAAGCTCCTTGTTCTTGAAGTTGGTAGAAGTGGTTTCAAGCACCAGCTAAGTGCTTGGATTATATAATAACTGCTGGCATACATCATCACAGGTATTTCATGCCTTTCATTTCCTTTGGTTCTGTGAGTATCAGCGATTTCAGAGTATACAAAGTGATGTATGTGAGCTCCAGTAGGCTGATAAAAGTCCAAACTGCAAACCTTGTTCTTTCTTTCTGAATGCCTGTCCCCACCTTCACCACATTATGTAAGGATCTTTGCTTTCAAGACACAAAATAAAAGAGCGCTTAAAAAGTTTGATGCTATAACAATGACAAAAATCCTGCTTGTGAATCCACTCCTTTAAACTTTGCTCTCACTTCTTTTTTATATTAAGCACATCCATATCTCCAGAGTTGTTTAATGCCTGACGCTATGTTTACCCTTCTTGAAGAAAGTGTGGGAGCGTAGGTTGCCTTGTGAAAGCGGACGGCAGGGGAACTTGGGGTAGAATTCTGTTATCTTTTTTTTTTTTTGTATTATATCTCAACTTTTCTTGATTAATCCTGTGCTAAAGCTAGAGGAGGATCTTTTATTTGCTTGGCCTGACTTCCTCATCCTAAAAGGCACTTTGATTTGCATGGAAGGAATGGCATTGGAAAGATTACACAGAAAGGGGCTTATATGAAGGAAAGCTGATTGAGAAAGCTTATTTTTAAAAGTCTGGTCCCTTTAGTTTTGTATTATACATTAAATTAGTTCTTTACCCTTTATACTTCTGTGCTCTTGGTATGAAATAAAAAGTTAAAAAGAAGCATTTTTAATATACCATAAATTCTCAGACACATTTTCCCCAAGAATGTGGAGCTTTAAAGCTGAGGATAGGTAGATAGTTAGATGTCCTGCTGAGAGCTGGGGAAAGGTTACCAAACCTGACCTCATTCCTTCCTCCCTCCTGAGTGTTAGAGCAAAGGACAGCACGGGGTGGAGAGCACAGAGCAGTTCCTCTCAGCTGGATTGTTGTGGTTTTAGAAGGAAGGTCTTGATGGGTGGGTCCTGAACCATCCCTGGGAGAACAACATATATTAGTAGAAGTAGATAGACCCAATTTTTATAAAAAGCAATGATAGACACTAATGGTAAAATGAGATAAATCACCCTCAGCTGGAAGCACTAAAGGTCATTTGTGATTTAGTACTCAGAGCAGCTTTGGAAAGGCAATCCTATCCTCTTCATTAATCATTAAAAGTCCTGTATTGAATAGCTTCTTTGCCGCAAAAATTGGAAGATGCAGAATTTTTTCTGTTTTGCCTCCTTGATGTTATTTAATTTTGTATTTTTATGTGTAATGCCCAAAGGCATAGCTTGTCCTTCTACTAAAGCTTTCTCCAAAATCTCTTATTTCTGATGCTGTTGTAGAATGACATTCTTGTCCCCTCCAACCTCTCATTGTATAAATGGCAAAGAGAAAAGAAGAGAAAAAGTGGGAAAAGGAATAGGAAGCATTTTGTGTCCCAGCTTTGCACAGCACTGAAGCTCAGATCTTGTCTTGCTGCTAATGAAAAGCCTTCTGCCACAGAAGACATATTTTCTGCCTCAGTGGGCCAGTGGCCTTCCTCCAAATTCATACAGTTGTTGAAGTACCCTCTTCCAGACTGCCCCTAGCTGGGTAAAGTATATTTTATTCTATGAGTAATGTAGGTAGCATACATATTTACACATTGATATGTTTTCTGGACCTCTGGGAAAATGTAAAACTCATAACTGTCCCCACTAACACAAATTTCTGCTTAACACTGGAAAAAATACAAAAATATCAGTTTATTCTAGTGAAACGTAAAGAAAATAGACTAGCTACCAGAAGTGAAAAATGAAGAGAGGATATGAATTTCATAATTACCTGAGACTTAAGCAGAGCTTTATGTCTTCTCTGTTAAGTTCATTTGATAGAGAAAAATAGCTAGTTTTTACAACCTGTGAGAATAGGGGTCAATTTCTTTCCAAAACTTAACTTTTGTCTAGAGCTCCATATTTCCTTGGATAACCCTTTTGTCAGTGGTGATAAATATACTTCCAAAGATTTCTGGAGACTTTTAGCTTTGATGAGCAGTTCAATCAACATACTCAGTCATGACATGACTTCTAATGGATTAGAGCTTTTTTTTTTCACATACAATTGGAATGTGTCTCTTCCTATAAACAGGTTAGAGAGAATAAGCATTTCTGAATTGTCATGACAATTTCATCTAAGTCTATAAGCTGTTATAGCCTACAATTTGAGAACAATTTAATTATGTGAACATTGCAATGGTAATAAGGAAGATTGCTTATTGCTAGCTCACAGCAGAGATTATATATGATAGGTAATGAGACGAAGCTGGCAGACAGTAGTAAACGTGGTCCTGGCAATTCCCCAGTCTGAACCTGCTGGTTTTGGAGAAGCGTGGGCATGTAACTGTTTTCATGGCCCTACCGGTTTGTAGATGGAAGCCATTTTGGGAGGTGTCAAATGGTGCCATGAAGTCCATAGGTACAGAGTATGCTTTGTGCCTCTTTGGGGCAAGACCCAATGGACATAAGCCCTTAGACCAGTATTTTCATAGGGGAATGTTTCACCTGGCCTTTATATCTGTGTATACAGTCTCAAAGAAGTGACTCACTTTTAAACAAAGAATTAGAAGAAGCACCCACAGAGGGCAATGGAATTGTACAGGATTTCAGCAGAATCACATTTGGGCCATTGTGTGTCTTTTTGGCTTATTTCTCTTGTTGCTTATGTAAGGCCTTCCACTATTGTAAGAAACCAATGATTCAATATTCTTATCCTCTTCCAAGTGGGCAGGATTTGTTTTTTACCACACCCCCCACCCCTCCCTCCACCAACAATATGTGAATAAGGGTATTACTGAGAAGATGAAGGAACGCTGATCCCAGACAACATGTTGCCCTCTGATTTGATCCATTATGCACATCTCTGCCATCCAGGATCATAAAGAGACCAACTTTATCTTATGTAAAAAGTCATTGATGCAGCACATGTGTTGCAAGGCTTAAAGGTGAGCCTTTTACTTGCAGTCCTCTGCCCAGCTGCTGGCTCTGTAACCCAGAGTGGACTGTCAGGACACAGCCATTTAAATGTGTATTTCATAGCTGTATTTTCAGTGGTTGTGTCTCAAAGTGTCCCTTTTGACTCTGGTGTTATCAAATATCTTTTGAGCTTTGCACGCCTGGAGTGTGACATTGCCAACCCCTTCATAAAGTAGCAGCTGTGCTCCAATGTCTGCTGGCCTCTTGTTAAATTTCTGTATCAGTAGATGGTTCTGCTTTAGTAGTGTGGGTGAGAATTGGATCTGACTGCCTTTATTTCATTCTGTCATTGCCTGTTGCACCTTGGAAGGTATACAGGGCATAAGACTATGTGGCTAGCATGCCACTGCACCACTAGTTTCCATTTTTGTTCTGCTTGATGTTAGCTCTTCATCAGTTCTGGAAAAAACTATGCGCAATGAAAGATTTCTTGTTTGGAATCCATCTGAAGGCTGTGCCTGTCACAGGCTTGCTAAATGAGAGAGAATTCACCTTTTTCTTATTTTCACAGTGCCAGTTTTCTTTTTTTTCTGATGTTTAGATGATTTGCAGATTAGGCATGTTGAAGGTCAGCAGTGTGTGAAATTCACTGTGCCCTGGGGACCACCATCTAAGGGTAATTTTAGGCCCTGGCACCCTGGCTTAGCAGACGCAGGTGGATACAGCTGCTGTGCACACAAATGGTAAGCCTCTTGAGAAACAGCACACAAAGCCAAGCAAGAAGGCAACACAACATATTATTCCTGCAAATGCCTGAACTCAACAGAACAGTGGTTGTGAAAGTGTGCAGTGTGCTGATTGAATCTGTCTGAATGTGTGTAATTGCACCCATTGTTCATTCAGTCAAAATGATGAAAACTGGTCAATTTTTTTCCTTCTTCCCTCCCTTTCTCTCCTTTTGTAATATATGACTTTTTCTGTACCTTCCTCTTCATGACCTCTTCGCAAATGAACTTTGCCAAATGAAAACGCTGCCTGGCATTAATGGTTATACTCTGAAATAACATTGCAGGCTGTAATAGCATTCCATGAGAAGTAAGCCATTATTTTTTGAAAATGTGTGTTCTGTACAAGACTAGGTAATATGTCAAAGTTCTTTGCCTCCTTGGATGTGGAACTGTGCTTCTGTGTTATCTCCATAATGCTGAAGCAACAACATGTTGCCACTGCTTATCAAATTTTCAATATAACTTGAATATTTTTTTTTTTTTTTTACATTTAAAAATGCTTCTTCTTCCTGTTTATGTCAAACAAGAGTGTCCAGGACTGTAAAATGACTGTACATGTGTTGCTGTTGGTGGGGAGGAGTTTGTTTTTGTCTTCTACACTGCTTCTACGTTTCAAGTTCCTCTCAATGCTCTCTTACTGAGTTACATTATTTCTCAGTTTTAAAGATTAATCATTAAGGCTTCTTTAGATAGTTTTCTGGTCAGACAGAACCTCCAACAGAAACCACCAGCTGTATTATTTAAATCTTCTTGCCTCAGAAAGCTCATCTTCATAACTGTATCAAAGAACTTATTAACCTGAGCTATGCCACATTTTACGAAATATGCCAGACAATGGAAATACTATCCAGACTGAGCTTTTTAAAGCACAGCTTGTATGAACTATGTCTCTGGGAACCTTTTCTCACTAAGCCAGTTTGTCAGCCATTCTTCATAACCTTTGTGCTGTTCACAATGTTATTTGCTGGGGTGGGAGTTTGTAAACACTTCCCAAACTTCCAGATAGGACCCCGGTCCCTTTCTTCTCTATTTCATATCTGTCAGGGCTGATGCAAGACCCAAGTGAAGCAGGTAACAGGACTGGGGAACAAGTGTAGACCCATTGCTTCCTTTTTCTATGTCAGAGCTCTGTAAAGCAAGATTTCTTGCTGCTGATGCCACTAGGGAATGGCTGTAATCTGTGGCATAGCACGTATGAATGCCTGTGAGGAATTCAGTCTCTCCAGGGAGCCCAAATTACCCTTCCCGATAATTTCATTACTTGGCAGGAGCAGAAAGTGTGCTCTTTCAACAGTGAAGGTAAGCCTCAGGGGCCTTTTTCTCTTGCCTGCCAAGCAGTGATTGCCCAGGCCTATCCCTTCACCATGAGGCCACAGAGCTCAGTGTCAGTCATGCTGCCTGGCACCATGACATGATCACCACGATATTCTGCACTTCCATAAATGACTCACTTTTTGACTGCAGGCAAGTCACATTCTCTGTGCCTCAGTTTCTCTGGGAAACATACTTTCCTTTTTGAGGAGGTAGTAAAGGCTGGTTAATATTTGATTAATGCTTTCAGAAACAGGGCTAATTATAATCTCCACTCACCCCTTCTTTCCTGTGGCAGTACCATGAAATGTAATCAGTCACAACCACTCACCTAGAACTAAATAAAAAAGCCTTAAGAGGTAAAATGGTAACTATTGTGGATGCTAGAGACTAAAAACTTTAAGAAGAGGTGGAAGCGAGCTAGTTTGGATAGCTATTTTTTGATTATGCTAGTAGCAAAATTATTCAGTACATGCAAATGGTAAATGTAAACTTAAAAATGTAAACTCAAAAATGTAAACTCTAAATCTAAATTTTATCTTGGGTTATCCCTAGGAAAAACAAGTCATGGAAAAGGTCTGTAAATGTCTACTTCCAGCAGTCCTAAGAAGATTACCGTATGGGAAGGATGACGTAAGAAGGAGACTCTTGCTCTCAGAATCAGGGCTGCTCTCTGGAGGTGCACATGTGGATACTATTAGTCAGGGTTGGTTGCCCTGTAATTTTAACTTCAAGATAAGTCTTGCCTTTGAATGACGATTTATTTTTCAATTAAGTCATAATTTAATATCCCACAAAAGGAATCTCAATTCTTTTGAACTTCTCTTACTATGTATCCACATGACCATATATGAATGCAAGCACTTTGTCCCTGAAATGAATTTTGTGTCAATAGCATGTGTATGGGAGCTCAGCAGATATTTGCTTTTACAATGAGGTGGATGACAAGAAAATAGTTATGATTTGATGGAAAGAATGTAGAAACCATTTGTCAGCTACTCAGTAAGGTGGGTGTTGGGTATACTTAACAATTTGCTTTGGTGGTGGTGTGCATTTTCTAATTTATTGGATGCCTGCTTCCTTCATAAAGTAAATTATGTATCATTAATCTTGCTTGGAAGCTGGTACCTTCAAGATAATCCAGTGATTATTTTCTTAGATAATCTACCAGTTAGGAAAGTGTGATGTGATCAATATAGAGAACTAATCTAGCTATCAATGATTTCTGTGTGTACATGTACAATATATGCCACACCACACTTGATCTCTTCTCTCAAAGGCATCCACATTTGTTTTGGGAAGTGAAATATTTTATTTCACGTCTTTTGGCACTCAATGTTGATAGCAGCTAAGATTTATAATGGCAAAGGGAGTGCATTGATTGATTCCTACACTCATCTACCTAAACATTTCTAAAATGTGGGAAATCAACACTGATTCTTCAATAACTTCCATGAAGCCAAAGCCATGAATCAATGTGCACTGCAAGATCTGGGCCATAAGCAGCGTTGTGAGGACAGATTGATTCTTAACTCAAGAAAGCAATTAAGCATATGCTTAACTTTGAGCACATTTTATGTCTATGGTAATCAGTTACCACAAAACCCATGTGCCTTTATAGCAGAGGACTGGAGCCCTGAGAGGACAGTCTGGAGCCCATCCTACTCACCTGGAAACCACAGAAGTTTGCTACAAGAAAGACTGAAGTGTGTGTAAGGAACTGAGATAAGCAGGGACAGCTGGTGCCTGTTTGCCTGCTAGTTAACTGTGTCCACATGCGCTCCTGCAGCACATGGATGCACTGGAGCTTTGCCTGAGCCTGCTAGGTGGGATGCTCCAGTGTGCCTTGTGAACTTGTTCTCAACCAGAGCCTGGAGGCCACTGCTGCAAAACACCACAAGGCCAGATATTATGGTCTAAGGATGCAGCAGAGATGAAACTCAGTGTTTTGCTGGAGGGAGAGGCTATTGAATCAGACCCTGTTCAGCAGACCCTCAAGCAGCTTCAGGGGTTAGCAATATTCTTTCCTTCCAGCTTGGTTCTGTTTCTAACCTGATATTCCTGTTACAGTAACGAAAAAGAGAGACAGGATCCATTTGCTTTTGATGGAAAATGTAGCTTAATGAGAAAGTAAAGTGGTTTGGAGAAAATATGGTATGGAGAAATACGGTTTGGAGAAAGCCTGTGTCTTCTCCCCAGCTGCAAGGTTTTGAAAAAAATTGGGTAAAAAAAAAATAAATATATCTTTGATGGAGTCCATTTCCACTGCCTTCTGTGAATTTGCTGGTTCAAATTGGAGCTGAAAATATAATTACTACTACTTTCCAGTGGCAGATATTTCTGCCATGGTTGTAAACCAAAGGGATGTTTTGGTTGGAAATCTGTTCTCAGGAGATGTTCTGGCTGATGAGACAGATAAATCAATGGTGTAAGGCTACTGAAATTAAAAGGCAAATACCTGTTCTCTGTTACCTTCATTTATACCATGTAAATGACAGTGGAGCATGTTCTGCTTTCTTGTTCCATGGAAGTGTATAGTCCAAGAGGTAAGAGAAATAACTGAACTTTAGATTGTTCAACTGAAGTTGAGTTTTGAACTTTTAAGGTTTACTTATGAAGCTAATGTGTTTCAGAAAAAGCTACCTCACTTTGTGACCTCCTAATGACTAACTATTCTGCTCTATTTCATTTTTTATTTCACACCTCTCACCTTTATATTTGGATGCCAGTGAGACGAACACCTTGAAAAGTGACTGAATTCAAAGGACTCCAAGTTTTTCCCTAACTTTAGTTTTATAGAAACCCATTTTTTGCTCCAGTTAGCTGGCCTCTTGGAGATTGCTTTCTGACAGTAACCTGGGAACACTGCAGCCTATTATCCTGCAGGATCAAAGGACATGTTTTTTTGCAATTGCACCTTTTCCAATCTTATATCCACCATAGTAGCAGAGAATCTGCACACAGAGAGCTGAACCTATTTGGGCTCTAGGATGTAAAGGGTTATTTCATTATTTTTTCACCTTAGAAAATGTAGCTTGAAAGATGGCTTGGGTCATTTCACAAGACATAATGGGATAAAAATGTATACATCACTTTGAGACATATAGAAAACATAGTATTGCAGAATAATTCAAGTTGGAAAGGATCTTTAAGATCCTTGAGTCCAACAATATACCCAGCACTGCCAAGTCCACCACTAAATAATGTCCCTGAACACCACATCTACACATCTTTTAAATAACTCTGGGGATAGTGACTCAACCACTTCCATGGGCTGCCTGTTCCAATGCTTGAAAACTCTTTCTGTGAATAAATTTTCCTAATAACCCATCTAAGCCTCCCTTGGCATAACTTGAGGTCATTTTCTCGTCTTGTTGCTTGTTATCTGGGAAAGAGATTGACACTCACCTTACTACAAGCTCCTTTCAGATAGTTGTGGGGAGAGATAAGGTCCCCTGAGCCTCCTTTTCTCCAGGCTAAACAACTCCAGCTCCTTCAGCCACTCCTTGTAGGACTTGTGCGCCAGAACCTTCATCAGCTCTGTTGCCAGCAGGCAGATTTCCAGCCTCTCTGTCCCCAGTCTGTAGCACTGCATGGGGTTGCTGTGACTAAAGTACAGGATCCAGCACCTGCCCTTGTTGAACCTCATGGAGTTGGCCTTGGGTATATAACAGATGTTATCTGTTGTAAGAGAGGCATTTTATGGCCACCTGCTGCCTAATGTAAAGAGCACGGGGCAAGGCCTTTCATTCAAAAAATGGCAGATTTGCTTGGATGCATACAGGATCAGCTGGTCCTTGCTTATATCCAAAATCACCCAGATCCTCCTAACGTCTGTTCACTTGCTTTACGTGCTTAAATTTTCCTTAATGCAGTTTTCTAGGAAACAATACCTCCTGTTAGTCATGCCTAGAAATGCATTGAGTGGAGGGCCAGTGGTGCTGAGATCTGAAGTACAGCTGTTACTTCACCTATCTGCTCCTTAATGGCTAATGCAAGACATTTTTGGGATGCAGCAAGCACATGGATCCCTGCACCAAGATGAATGTTTTACCCTACATCCTTTTATTCAGTGACTTAGTCATAGGAGCTGTCACTTCAGAGACGGGAGACTCAGATTAATTTTCTCTCTGCCTGAGAAGGTTTGAAGCTGCATCTCCCACACTAATGGTCTGAATATCAGTCAATTAAATATCATGGGGTAAATAATCTCTTTTTTTCCCTTGAAACTGTTCCTTGAAAAGTTCATATAGAAAAAATAAGTGACTGTGAAAATCTGGATGGGGAAAAGACATTCAGAATTACAAAGCTACAGGGGAAATGAAAAAAATATTTGGCTTCAGTTAAGCTTATGTGTATATTCACTGAAATTATACAGACACTGGAACTCAGGTCTCCCCTTTGCCAGATGGGTGGTGCAACCATCTGTGTTTCTGTGGATTTCATAAGACAAAAAAGGTCCTAAAATGTTGATGTTGTACAACACTTGATTCTGGTTGCAAGGGCCAACTACCTTTGAGAATCCAGCACTGACTTTTTGCAATAGCTAGGGTGTTTTATAGTTAGTAATTATGGAAATTATCTATTATAATTTGCATTTTGATATACTTCACTCTCTTAGCTGAATAATTATAGCCTAGGATTTAATTATCACAAACACATATCCTTCTTGCCTCTAATTTTAGTCTGTTCTACTACACCTGTCTCTCATCTGCTCTGTTCATCTCAGTCACAATATGATTGGAATGTATTTCATGGAATCATAGAATGGATTGGGTGGGAAGGGACCTTAAAGATCACCTAGTTCCAACCCGCTTCCGCTAGACTAGGCTGCTCAGAGCTCCGTCCAGCCTGGCCTTGAACACCTCCAGGATTCACAGCTTCTCTAGGCAACCTGTGTCGGTGCCACACCACACTCACGGTAAAGGATTTTTAACAAACATCTTATCTTAACCCACTCTCCTTTAGTTTGAAGCCATTCCCCCTTGTCCTGTTACTACATGCTCTTGTAGAAAAACCCTGTCCATCCTTGTAGGCTCCCTTCAGGTACTGGAAGATATTTGTCTTCTATACCTTTCTGTTACTAAGATTTCTGACCTCCGTGTCAACAACTATTTTGTTCTCTGAGCTGTTTCAGTTTGTAAACCATTCTCTAAATCTTCTTGGAAGCTATTTTTTTTTTTTATGCTGTTTCCCCCTTATTTAAAACACTCTTAAAATAGAAATAAAAGCATATTGTAGGCCTCTTAATTTTAAGCAATAGCTCTTCCCTCTTGACATCATTATTTTTACAAACCTTTTTAGAATATAAAGTGAAATATAAATAGAAATATTTTTAGAATAGAAAGTGAAAAAATCAGTCTAAAAGAGAAGCTGCTAACAATGCAGAACAGAAATTTTGAAATTCCTCATCTGCAACTCAGCCAATCTGTGGTTGAAAAAAGAGTGCTGAAAAATCTGCTGACAGGCTATGCCATTAAACTTCCTGATGACTTCATTTTCTTATCAATGTGGGAGTCCTACAAAGACAGTGTTTTGATTCTCTCCTGTTTGATTTTCTCATGCTTGGCTTAACAGTACTGACTGATACACAACTTATGAAATTTTTATTTTAATAAGAGGCATTCCCCCCTCAAAATAGCTGAATATTTTGAACTCTCCAAAATATATTGAATTTTGCTATGTTGTCAGTTCTTGCTGAATGCCAGTAGAATAATCTGCCTCTGGCACTGTTACAGTTGTGAAAGTAATGTTCTTGAGATCTGAAGGTAAACAAAAACTGGTTGCAACTGTTGAGCAACATCTGCAGCTCTTGGAGAGCAGAACAAAGAAGACAACAACAAGAGTCATATTATTTATTTCCCTTTATATTTCTTTCTGAAACCAGAATATGCATAGAAAGCTTTTTCGTTTTTGTAGGTGGTGTCCATTGCAGCTGCCAAAGTATAAAATTATGGAGCTAAACCTCTTTGCTGAAATGATGTCCAAGACTAATTCATCTGTCACATGGCATCCTACATCTGGAAATGCAAAAACTCTTTATGGGAGAGTCCCCCACGGGTAGGATCACTGCAGGTGATTGGCATATGAAGAAATTTCTGACATACTGAAGTTAGGGAATACAATTTCTCTGTAGAAGTTATTCCTGGGAGGCATATGTCTCATTCAAACCTGCTGGGCTATATACTGTTAAATCTGGAAAGGAACAGAAGTATGATTATGAAAATGAAGCTAGATACCTGGCAACAAGCAAGCAGCAATTTTCCTGGGATATGACACTGTAAGTGCAGAGCACTCAATGCCAGTCAGGTGGAAGGTTGTAGTAGCTGTTTAAAATCAACTGGGTTTAATCAGTCAAGCAGCACATTTTTGGGAAATGTGATTTTGTTTTCAAACTAGGTTGGACAGCATGTTCCTCTGTAATGTATTCTACAGGATTGCCAGCCTCCAGCCATTAGCTGTGTATGGATTTACCCTGAGTTACCGTGGTGAGCCCGAGGTTCAGATTTCAGCCTTACGTATTTATTGTGAATAATATTGTGATTAAGATTTCAGAGTTTGGCAAAATTTGGAGTTGCATGTAGGGGCACTGGTAATCTGTGTTACTGTATGAGTCCAAGCTACAGTATGTCTGCATAGGGGACAAGGAGTGGAATGAATTAGAAAGTTCTTGAGGTGATGCTGTATCACTGGCATCTTCCTCCACCCCTCTGCCTTTGTGATTTTTTGATGAACAGTGATAATATGGGTATCACACTACTGATACAGACACAACAACCTGTCTTCTGCTGGGAGCAGTATGCTGCTACTAGCACAGGGGAATTCCTGCTCTACATTAGACTCCTGTGAAATACTAACACCTTCACAGTCCCAATTTTTGATTTCAAGATGCTCAGTGATCTGAACCTGATAACCAAAAAGTCACCTAAAACTTCAGGATGAGAGCACTCAAAGACTTTTTTTCTCTGTTAGAGATAAATTATACACAGCAAGAGTGAAACTTGCATGTATTGGAAGCAGAACTGTTGCTGCCTCAGACTGTGATCATAATGGACCTCAAAACCATCTCAAACATCACTAAAATTTATAAGGGTTTGCTGCTTAACTACCTTTGGTAAATGGCAGCTGAAATACAGAAAACGTTGAATAACTAACTGAACAATAAACCAACATGAAAACCTCATCTTGTCTGAGTAGTAAAGAAAGAAGCAGAGAACCCTCTTTGATGAGTATCAGTCAAGTGCAAGTACCAGTAGGGTGCTTCTAAAGCATGTAGCAAAACTATGGTAGAAGAGGGAATTTAACAATCTGGGAAGTATAAAGTCTCACATATCCCATCTATTTCCCTCTTCAATTTTAAAAATTAAATTCAAGGGATATTCTGGTTGAAAAGTTTTTGAGCAAGACCACTTACTCCCTCTCCTAAAATAAAATATTCTTTCCTAGGATAAGTCATTCTGGTTTTATTCTATCTGCAGTGCCATCCGGACTGTTGGCTATACTGGTAGCTGGTAGCAGGTCTTTGTAGCAAGTAACAGAATAAGCAGTTCATGACTCCCAGTCCAGAGAATCCTGTTTTCTAAAAGTGAAATGGTGCAGGGAAAAAATCCTTCCAGAAAGCGGAATTCCGCATTCTGAGATTTCGAAATATTTGCATTCAAAGAGTGCAGAAGGCATCTCTTCATGCAGCCTCGGACTTGGAAACACAGTCAGTGTGGTCCTACACATGCCTATGACACAGCAAGAGCCTAAGGTGCTGTGCAACAAAGAGAATTGCATACACAGAGACTAAGAAAAGCCTGAAGAAAGTGGTAACTCTCATAATTGCATCCCAGGATATAAGAATGAACCCATGCTAGATACTTTCCAGCTTGTAATAAAGATATATAATCAATTATTTTCAGAAGATGTCTAATCCTGTAAGATCAGGGCTGGGTTAGACAGGATCCATGGACAAAAGACTCTGAATTAAAAGGCAATTGAAAAAAGAGCTAAAGAATATGAAGGCGAAGCCAAAGCCCCAGCAGAAACTGCTTTTGTTCTCATAGCTGGGAGCAGAGTCAGTGATCTTTCCTGATAATAAAAAGTAAACAAAATAAAAAGTGACAAGATACTCCTCTTGACAGATGGTTTAAATTTTGATACATCCTGCTGATGTTTAAGGGTTAGGGAGACTTTTTACTGTTTCAGCTGCCAAATCAGTGTGAACTCTTAAGCATGTATCTTTTCAATTTTCAGTTTTCCCAACTGTAAGATGGAGACAATTGAACTATATCTTTTTACACTGTTTTTTTCAGAAACTGAAGATAAGTGAAGATTTCTGTGGATCTTGTGAAATGGAGCAAATGGAATGCAAATGCTTTTCATGTTCTTAGATACTTACATTGCTGGTCAATGGAGACACAAACCACAGTGTCACTTTGCTCTGGTGCTAGAACTGAGAAAGACCACTTCTCAGTCAAGCTTCAAGCTGTCTCCAAGTGCTTTGTGACATGGGAGAGAATTGGTCTCAAGTTCTGGCTCTATCTAATTTTAATGTAATAAACAGTTTTTGTCTAAACAGAAGTCTGTCTAGAGCCATGAACATTGAGCTGAGTTTCAAGATAAGCAAACAGAGGGGAAGGTACAAAACCAAACCTTGATATATCCTATGTCTAGTTCCTCACACAGCCGTAGAAAAGAAATCTATGTCTCTGTGTTCTCCTCAGTCTGCCCATCAGGCCGCATAAGATTCCCGGAATTTTTCTGTCTCCCTCAGTAGAGCTAGTATTGTTCATCTTAGACTGAGCTCACAGACAAGCTTCCAAGCTTTCAAAATAATACAGCAGCTGCAAAAATGTATTCATAGCAGGTGTCTTGTAGTTTTTTTGGTTAAATTTTTTGTGTCCTGTATTAACTTCAGAATAACAACACCGTCAGTCTTTCTAGGATATTTGCTTCATAAATCATCTCCAACTGTAAACTAATATGTCCTGATAATTACACCACTTCCCTGAAAAATCTTGAAGACCTTTATCTCCATGAACAATGAGAGATTACATTCCAGTCATTAGACACTTTGCTTTGCTTTTCTGAGTTCTAACATATCTGATGTCTGACTCAGAAAACAAATATATAATTTGGTTTTGCTGTCAACAATTTCTCTAGCACATGAACAATAGGATTTCAGTCCACTCCTACGCTCCTAAGAAAATTTATGCCAGTTAGGGCAAGTAGTATGATATGAATGTACTTTCCCCTGTATTTTCAGAGCTGCAGGTACTTGTTTTACTTTGCCATTAGCAAGTTTCACTTCGGAAACTGTTGGTATCGATTCAGTTTCTGTTAGCAATATATGAGCCCAGCTGGCACAAGAGGTGCTTAGATCCATTGTGGAGTAAGACTTGAGACTCTTGGGCTGATGTGACCTCAAAGAAGCAAGATAGATAGATTTGAACCTTTTACACTACAGCAGTTCATTCCTCACACCACAAGCTGCATAAGCCAGAATGATGCCATGGGGAATATTACTTTTCCATCAGAATCCCAGTATTTGTCTTGTGGTTCATCCTCTCAGACATAGCTGCTGCATTTCACTTTACTTGCCTCCCTGGCACTTTGTTCTTCTGAAAGATAATTCAGATTCCTTCTGGTGTTACTAAGAGATGGGGTGTTCCATTTTCTATTATTATCAAGCATATAATCTCAGTGGCAAAATTTCTCATTGATTTAAACAATTTTTCTGGTGGAATGTATTCCTGATTTTTGGAATTCCAGGTGTCCGGTTGCAGACGGGAAATATTCCTGAAAAAGTTTTTTTTAACTGCTCATGAAAATAATAAGCTAAGGGCTGACATTCTGGAGCAAAGCCTATCAAAGTGGAAAAAAACCCAGAGTAGGATCAACATTCAGAAGGCTCTAGATCTGACCTATTAAAAGCAGACAAGTCAGACATCTTTTCATTTCAGTGATGAAATGAAATCAACTATTGATATTTGAGCTCAGAAATCTCAGCTGAGTAAACAAAGGTCTTCCATCATATCTTCATAGTTCATATTCTTGTTTTTAAAGGACCCATATGGATTTGCAACAGAACTGCTAAGGTTCTTATGCATGAAGACTGAATGAAAATGTATATGCATAAAAATACCAGAAGAAACAATACAATTAGAAGAACAGCATGAATTGTTCACCAAGAAAACAATTGGTTTTAACTAAAATCTGAAACGTGTGTATTCATGTCGGGACAAGAAAGCTGTTGTTCTGATAAGGCCACAGCAGAGATGACTTCTCAGCAGAAGGCTTGTGCTCTAATAGTAGGAAAAAGGCAACAAGCTACAACACACTGTGTGCCATTTCTTTCCCTACCTTTTATCCCAAGAGGATCTTGGTCTAAGATTCGTGGAGAATGAAGCAAAAACATACCTTAAGGCAAAAGGTTGTGATACCTAGTGTTGCTTCAGCTGAGCCTGAAATAACCCTAGGTGATGATGCTTCTAGACTTATGCCTTGGGAAAAACAACAGTATTTGATAAGCCTGTCTTTATGAGGAATTTTTCCTTCCTGCTAGTCTATAGTCCCCTGAAATCAACCACACCACCATATTTAAAACTCAGTAAGACTTTCATTGAGGGAAAAAGCCCCATAGAAACCCTTTGCATTCAGAACACTAAAATCATGCCCAGATCAAAATTAATTCTCATAGGCAAACTTCTCCTAGTTTTGTACGTATCTAAAATTTGGAGTAGAATTTTACATATCAAATAATTATTTTGCTGAAGGTTCTTTAGACTTGTTTGCTCTCTTTATCTCCATGAACGACTGCCATCATAGTCACCATATTATGAGTGGGTGACCTGTGGGGAAGATGTTTTATGGGCATTTTGCACAGAAAAAGTGTTCAATTTTCTCTTCCAAAAGTGAGGTGATGACTCTGTCTGCAAGACTGGATGCTCATTTTCACCAACCATTTCTTTAAGGGATAAGTAGCCATTCAGGTGAGTGTCTTTTAAATGTTAATCCAGTTAAGTGCTTGTGCAAAGGAGCCTGACAATAATGGCTAACCCATCTGAAAGCCACCCACAATTGTCAGGATCTGGCAAAAGGCTGCTTCAAACACACTGGCTCATACCCTGCAGCTGACATGTCTTCTTCCCTTAAAGCTCCCTTTCTGCACATCTTTCTGACTTGGTTTATTTGTCATGTCAAGTAATGTCTCAGCTGTGACAATCTTGTTTCCAAAGTCTTTAGCACTCATTCCTGACCAGTTTACCTCAGAAAAACTTTTTGCTTCCCTTTCAATCATTTATTAAGTATTGCTAGTGTCTACAAAAGCTGTTATTTCACCATGTTTAAGTTTTGTATGATGTTATTATGGCCATAAGCTACAAGATCAAGGATCCTGTACTGGGAAAGATTTTCTGATACGAAAATCAGTTTTTGCATAATTCAAATGTTTGGAAGAAAAAGACGATTAAAAAATTTTGTTCTGGCTTTGCTCATCACAAAACATATTAATTGCTGTAATGTAAAAGTAATTGAAGTAATTATTGTAATGTGTAAATGTATATTACATTGTGAAATATTTTAACTTTATTCAGTGGGCCTAAATTGAATCATTTCAATAGAACTTTGAATTGCAATTTTTATTTCCTTGTGACTGTTGTATTTTTCATTGGACCTATTACTGCTGTAAATTATATATGCTGTATAAATGTATACATGGACCGTTTAAATAAACTTGTTTATTTAATACACCTGGTTGCAGCTGAGTAACTGTCAATAAACTGCAATTCACACCCAGCTCCTCTGGTTTGGAGAGGCCGATGTAACTGTCGAAGAGATGGTGCTGGTCAGGGTAGGGCTATGTAACGAGCCTCTGGAGAAAGGTTTTCTGAATGTTTTTGGATGTAAGTATATAAAATCTATCCAAGCTCCATGCTGCAGTACTGGTGACTTGGCAACCACTTCTATGCTGCAAATTTGCTTACAGCCTAGCTACTTAAAATGTTGTATTATGTAAATGCTGTTGCTTGCTATCAATATTTTTGGATGGGTATGTAAAACGTAGACAGCTGCATATTAAAAAGGCCCTGTTATGAGCTAGTTGGAACAGATTGCTGTTTTACAGAAGTGCATGTTTGCTGTGCAAAACTGAAAGAGAAACTGGACATTGAAAAAAGGAGACTTGCTATTCTCAGCTCCTATGATTACTGGACTACATACCCAAACCATAATACCCCATGTCAGGAACAAGGGATTGTATTCATAAATTCAAGTATCTACAGAGTGGGCTTCCATACCTGAGCTAGTCATATAAACTTTTATAAACATGTTAATCTGACCTGAATGTGGAGATTAGAATTTAGTATTAAACTGAAGGCTGTTGGCAAACTATTTGATCTGATCAGTCACAGTGTAAACTCTAATGAGTGTATGAATGGACAAGATTTCCAGTGATCGTGAAGTGCTTCCAGACAACACCCAGAGATGTCAACATGTGTTCAACATGTACCTAAGTTTCTTTGCTTCTTGCAAATACATGTTGCATATGCCAGATCATAAAATTCAGTGCTGAATAGACCCTTCAAAATTTTCTGGAACGTTACTGCCTATATTCATCAGAAGATTTCAAAGAAATTTGCAGGCACATACTATGGCTATAACTATTTCCAATGTCATATGACTGAAAGTAGTGGTAAAATCCTCAAGAGGTTAACGTTATAACAATTTACACGGATGTAGTTATCGGAAATGCACACATAAGTAGAAAGCAAAATAATTAAACCAGCCCAGATTACTGTGTGTAAATCAGAGTCCGCATCAACAAAACCTGAGCACTGTGGCTGTCACACAGCCTGTCCTTGGGAGCTGTAACGAGACATCGTAGGGGGAGCACAAGGCTGAAAATTGCTAGGGTCAAATTCAATACAGCCTCCTTCAGGCAATCCTTCCCATAGTTCCTTTTAAGTTCTGTGGTTTTTAAAGTGGATGTGCAGTTTATTGGAGCCTCATAGGTGCTGAAGGCAGTACATACATCTTGCAGTTGGTCTTTCTTGCACATGAGTTTGTCATTTGCATGCTGTACTGCATCAGCTTTTCTTTTCTTGGTATGCACTATGCAAAACATCCTCAACTCTAACAGATCAGAGAAGGTAAACAATTTCCTCAAAGGCACAAAAGAAAGCTGAAAAAAGGACTGAATATCCAGGCCCTCTGATCTCTTTGCAATAACTTTTTGATAGCATTCTTTTCAGAAACTGCTCCAGTGCCACAGTTTTTAGGAGAAGAGCTGTATGCCAGACTGAAATAAGTTCAATTAAAAAATAAAGACAATCAGCTCTTTATGATTTCTTGCAGGAAAGCTTAATGACATATCTCAAGCTTTCACATTTGTGTAGTTGAAACTGGTTAATTTTTCTCCATATAAAACAAGATATCAAGAGCTTGACAGTAATGAAACATTCATTTTCTTTATCTTTTTACAAGGCAGACAATTAGTAATTTTATGGTTGAAAAAGCTCGTTTTTAAACCTTGCATGAGGATGTTATTGCTAGACCTATTCTGATGTCAACTTTGTCGAAAAATAATGAGTATGACTTATTCTGAATCTGCTCCCTTCTGAAGGGGAAAAAGTTCTTCAAAACAAACAAACTGAGACACTCTTTTCAAGATGTTTGCAAGTCTTGTACACTTGCTCTTTTGATTTGTCAAGACAGGTACAGTGTATACTTTCTCACTAAATTTATGCTTCACATAACTGGCCTTTCTATGGCCATCTTGAATGTCTTTCCTCATTGAGTGGAAAAGCTTTTCTCTTAACCTTTTTCTTTTGTGCTGTCTCTTCCAGTGCCATGCTGCACCGCAAATTCATCAGTTCTGGTTTGAGCAGACTCGTTTGCAACTGATAGCCAGGTATTACACAAAAATATAGAAATTACTGTTCAGCTGAAGACCTTTTTTCCTCTCAAATGCAGTTCATGAGGTTTCAGGCCTTGTTTGACATCAATAAAAGTGCTAGATTCAATCTCTGAGAGTCTCTGCTTCAAAGACTTAAGCAATTTTTACTTTGGACCTTCTGCTCTAAAGTTCTCTTTCAAAAAACTGAGACACTACATCCTCCAGGATTTCATAATAAGCCTTATTTTTTTCCCTTGTCTGTTTCTATGCCAGGGAAATAAGCCCAAAGGGATGCCACATAAAATTCTACAGAGGAAAAGAAAAGGAATAAGAGTAAATAATCATGATAGGAAAATATGAATGATAAGATTAAATTCCTGCCAGGGCATTCTAAACTACAAAAAGTCAATAAGGTATCTAGCTATTACTTTTTTTGGCCTTGTAAATGAGGTTTCAGAGTTGATTGCTTCAGTTTGGAGAACATCAAACTCTGAGCAAATCTTAACCTGCAAACCATACCCAGAACCCAGTGCCTTTTGATATTTGAACAGTGAGCTTCTCAGAGGGAGTTCAGGCTGCTTCAAAGCTGCTTGTTTTGTCTCCCAGCAGATGGTTGTGTTCTCCTTCCTAAACTAAACAAGCTCTCTAGGATCTTTGAAAAGACAAATATTTATTGAAATTGTATTTGCAAGCTGAATGTAACTTAATAGCTTTGCAGATTTTGTTGACTTGTGCTGTGCAGTTCCTCTTGCCACGGAAAGAAAAGTTTGCTAGTATGTGTATTCTCTGAATGGCTGTCAGTGCTCACTATGTTTGAAGTGGGGGCTCAGTCAAATGGAAGGAGTTTTCCTATATAAGTTAAGGCAAATCAAGCTTCTGAAGTTAAAGCAGAAAACTCTTTAATTTCACAAGCTTCTGAAGTTAAAGCAGAAAACTCTTTAATTTCAAAGTATTAGTTGAATTCTTAACCTGAAGGAGACTGTCCCTTAACTCCTCGCAGACAGTAGTTTGAAAGCTAAAATTTATCTCAGTTACACCTGTACAACTGCACCCTTTTAGCAGAATTACTGTATGAAAAAAATATTTGCCTTGTTCTTCACTTTGACATGATGCCTGGCCCTGAGCTTACTGACATCTGAAGATGTTTGAGGATGGTGCTTTCATGTTTGTGTTCTCTGTGGTCTGTATGCTCACAGGCATTGGCCTGACAGATGTTATTGTGGCAGGCTGGAAAGCACGAGCCTTACTGTTATTAAGGTTCTGAACTACTCATTGTTGATAATTTAGCTTTGAGGGTATGTGCTTGAAACTTTGTGGGTTTCATGAGATGTAATGCCAACACTGTGAATCCCAAAATGAGGGCAATTGCCTTTTTGTGGCCAACAACCTCTCTTGCAGTTATGCAGCTCTGTCATAAGCCACAGAATATCATGTTTAGTCAGACAGTTTCAAGTTCACAAAGATCATTTCTATGATGACCTCCATTAAACTGATTTGTAGAATGTTTCATTTTTTCACAGCTTGGGCATATCTTATAAATTACAGGAATCAGGACCTGTTATATCACTATAATGGCTTTCCTGCAGAGGGAGGTTTGAAACAAATCTCTTCAGTGCAGTGGGGATCCTTTTATTATCACGAGCATCAGCATGTAGTAGGCTCCTTAAAATAACATTACAACTTTCATGATTTTTCCTTTGTTGTTGATTTTTAGTATCTCCCTGGAGTTGCTTGTCCAATTCCAAACTGCTATGTTTTACAAGGGACTCATGCTACCCCCTCCAAGAGGTGCAGTATACTGCTCTTGCTGTATATGTTACTAGCCTGTGTTGAGCTCTGGTTTTGAGTTTAGAAGAATGCCTGCTGTCTCTATTAACAATTAAAAATAAAAATCTGTTTCCCTCTTGCATCACACCTCAGAGGAAAAAAAAAGCTTCAGTTTTCCATGCAATACTCCCTTTAATTATTTGAGTTGGTTCAAAATGGTTAAGAACCTTTTTACTATTTTGGACGTGTCCTTTCTTTTTATTTAGAAGCTGTATCACGAGGAAAAAATATAACCATAGTAAGAAGTACCACGATCTGACAGCACTGGCGTTTGCAAGCCAGTGTTTCTATACTTTCTGGGTGAGGATTTTGGTTTTAAGTTTAATGTAATGTGTAAGCCCAAATAGGGTGTATAGAACTTTGTAATGGCCTGAAATAAGATCCCACTTTAAACGAAGCTTCCCATTATACCCATTATATACAATGAGATATCCATTTTAAACAAAGTTTTCATGACAGTAAATGTCAGCAAAAGTTTAAGAACTAGCAGTGTAACTGTTCGTATGGGAAAAATGGAAACTAAAACTGACTAAAAATTTGGGATGTTGACTGAGAAACATTCATTGTCACACTGAGGAATTAAAAATGTGAGGGGATAAGAAATGGAAATGAGATTAGAAAACCTCCTTGTTACCTTTCATGTTCACTGTCATCCACCATGACATTCAGTTGCTATATCAATAGCGTGACAGATATGAAAGATTGACAAACTAAAAACGGCTTCAGACATCTAAAAATACTATTCTTAGCTGAAATGACAATGATGTACATCTGGAATAGCCACACTGATTTTTCTGGATTTACTTCAAAGTCACACCTGCATTTCCTTGTGAGCAGATGTGAATGCTTCTTTTGAAGAGTGCAGTCTTTGGCTACACCTTGTGCAAAGCGGCTCTCATGAGAAGCATGTAAATGAAAGCGCCGAGCATTTGTTGCATGGCCTGGTGCGTGCAGAAGCTCCCTACTCTCAGAATAACAGGCTGTCGCACTCTCGTTAAGAGGCTACCAGTGCCACGGATCGTGATGGGTCTGCGGAGTGCAAACTAATTATCGCCAACTATTGTGTCTGCTTATTTCTCGCATGAATGGATAACATCTTCAGCAGAGCTGGTCACATATCATCTCTCAGGTTTAAGGGCTGTTGATTGGGCAGGGGATGGTTTGTGGCTGTTCATAAAGACAAAGAGTGAAAATATGGCCAGTTTCACATTTTATAACTGCATCTGCAGTTCTGGGGTAATTACCTACTAAATACACTCCAAAATCTCTTCTAGATGCAGCAGGTGAAAAGTGCAAAATGCAGAGGATGCAGAATAAAGAAATGCCTTGATGCTTACAGATGTTTTAGGCACCTCTTCCCATAATTAGAGCAGGTCTCTGTCAGCTACTAAAAAGGTCTACCCATACAAAACACTGAGCAACTCCTACAGTTAATTTTTCACCCTCCTTTTCCAGACTGTTCATAGGGCCCAGTTCTGAAAGGTACTGCACTTTCTTGGGACAAGATGACTCCACACAGACTCAAAGGCACGTTCTAGAAATAAGTTTAAGAAGTTTCTGAGCGATGAGCATGATGCAGATCACCAGGTGTAGATAGGCACACAATGAGCCTGAGAGCAAGGATGGGAGCTGAAATGGTGCTTTTTTCCCTTTCAAAAGGGAAGATTTGATCTAGGACTAGGTAGGAATCAGTTACTCTGTGACTAAAAGCAAAGACAACTGGTGTCTGTGGCATACAGGGAGTTCCTAAAGAAAAGAAAGAGGGGTAGTTAAGTGGTTTTCTGTGTGGCAAGAAAGGATAACTCTGCAGTCCAGGAAACCTGGGAGCTAAGGGATCTTGCAAATGTATATCCACATACATTTGTCTGCTTACTGAGGCGCTGCCATTGGAGTGATGGCTGGAGCTGAGATACAGAGCGATTGCAGTGAAGAAAGTACTGGTCTTAATGAGCTATCACAGCTAAAAAGCCAAAACAAAGCAGAAAGATGGCAGTTTTCTTACCTGACACAAATGCCTGCTGGGAAAATATGGACAAATTATTTGACTTTTGATTTTCTTCTTAAATTTATACACCTAAGAGCTATTTCATATCTTGCCCAGGATATATTACCAAAGTTGCTCTCCTTGAGATCAAGACTGTGTCCAGAAGGCTGGTGACAGTAATTAATGTGAGCGCCAGGTTACTTGGGAAAAAGGGGGAAAGAAAAAGAAAAGCTTCTGCCACTGCTGACTACATTTTATAGAGTAAAGCACTTCAGTAAGCATTCCAATACTGTAAAAAAACTCCTTATTTCAAACACTTCTCTCATCTCTCCCTCCCATCCGTGTTTTTGCATGATAGCTCCCAAGAGTATTGTCACTGGACTAAATCATGTGAAGGACATTTCTCAAGGTGTCCTGATTCACTGTAAAGTCATTCTTCCCTGGAGCTGCTGCTCTTCTGAAAGAAGAAATCAAGTTTTTGAACTAAGAACTCATGATTGTGCTGGGCCCCAGGCTTCCATGAAGATGCTCATGAGAAACAACTGGATGGTGGATTTGGCTGGTCCTGACTGCCAGCTGATTCGGAGACCACTGTTCTTTTTATGCATTTTGCTCTCTCCCTCTTTGCTTGCATGTCTGGAAAAGGATTTAGATGCTTTCTGAGTAGCTTTTTTCTTCCTTGCACAGGTCCCTGTTGTTGATTCTGAGAGTGGCATTGATGGACAGTGCTGCCTGCTCTCCTAGCTGGAGGACTCAATGATGACATGTCATGAGGGAAGGGGAGCACTGAAAGCACTGAAGCTTTTGAGATCAGTGAAAAAACCTCAAACCATTTAGGAAAAGCATCAAGAATTTTCTCTCTCCTGCAGAACAAGCTGCTTATCAGAGCACTACTATTTTGCTGGACCCTTCCTGCCACCTCTGAAAACCGTCTCTCTGATTCAGGTTCATAGCCAGTAATTCATCTCTATCTGAACCTGCTCTTTAGGTCAGATTTTGGGACATGGAACAAAGGCAATGCAGAGAGGCATTTCCCTGGAGGAACTCTTGAGAGTTTCTGCTTCTCTGATGCATTTTGGTATGTGGCCTTGTGCAGGGACTTGCCCTTTTTCTTCCTGTCTCTTCCAATTGTGTCTTTAATGCTGCCTCTCCTTGGAGCTGGTGGCTGATGGCAATGCAATAAAAGGGCTCTGTGCAGTGCATGATCCCCTCCACATACAGAGAAGGGGTTTGGATACAAAAAGTTTGTTATTCAAATATTGCAGTAACCTTGCCTTGTGGAGCAGGCACTCAAAGCCAAGGCAGCTTGAAAAACAGACTACTAGAAGGAGTTCATCTGAAAATAATATGACTTCTTTGAAATTCTCTCTGTACGAGAATCCGGTAAAGCAAAGCTGTAGAATGCCTAAAATAATGCCAAATTATGAGTTGAATTGAAAGAAATATAAAGATGATGCTAAATGGTTAGTACAATTTGTACACACACAATAGTTCAAATATATTGTAAATATGCAATAAATATGTGATATAAATGCATAGATGTATAAGGGGGACCAAGCTGCCTCTTTCAGAACATTACAAATGACAGTAGTGACAGCCAGTGTTGTTAGTGCTAAGAAGCTGTAGGAATCCTCTGTGTTAACATTTACACCCCTGTCAAAGGCTGTATTGTTTTAACGACCATTTGCTCCTTATTCATGGAGAAGTGCAATTCTCAGGCTTAGTGATGCCAAAAAGGTATAGTTATTTTAGGAGCTTAAGATTTCTAATTTTTCAGCAGGAAAGGAATTAATTATTTGACACTGTCAAACAAGTAATCTGGGTCAACGCTGGCAGCTCAGATTCTTGGTATTTTGCTTAGTGATTACCAGGAAAATACATATTTTACTAGGGAATATAATCTGATGAATGTGAAGTTTTCCAACTGGAATTTAATTTCTCTCCCTCTCTCTTCCAATGTCCTCCCAGGTGACTTGGGAGAAATCAGTCACTGTGCTTCAATTACCCAATCTATATGGCAAGCAAAATACTACAGAACTTGAATTTCGATACACTAAATAATCTTGATTCTGATCTCTCATTTGGACTTCTAATTTCCTACCAAAATCAATCTGCAGCATCTCAACAAGTGTCATATTCAGAAAAAGCTGTCGTCCTGTCTTCTAACTTCTCAGTGTTTCCTTTATAGATACATCAAGCTGGTTATTTAATTCCTCTAATTCTAAAACTTGTGGTCTCTATTTTCATTGTACAAAATGACAAACTGAAGCAGCGGCTTGCTGACTTATCTAAGGTTGCACACAAAGAAGCATCAGTCAGAAGTCTGACTTTGAGTCCCTCTTTGAAAACACAAGATAAAATTACGTATCTTGGGCACGATTTAAGTACGGCTTGGAAAAAGAGCTTTCTTAGGGAAAAAAAAGTCCAAGTATGGCCCACGCACTTGAGATCCCAGGTCCTCTAAATACCTTACTGAAGGAGGAGACAAGGGTGAAGTGTGAAAGATATTTATGTAGTTTGCTAAGGGTACAGCAAAGGGAAAAGAAAAGAGGGTCAAAAAGATTGATCAGGTAAGTCAGTGAGCTTGACATAAGGGTTAGGACTTGTGACATGGATTAAAGATTATCTTGGAGACTTATTGGACAGAGGGGATGTCAGTGAAAGATAAGAGTTAGAAAAAGTCAGCAAGATGAGGACCACACTTATCTTTACCTTGGGTATAGGAGACCCAAAGCAGCATGCCATTTCAAGCTGCTGAAGTTTCCAGATGTTGCCAAGAATGAGGACAATTGGGCAAACTCGGGAAACACAAGAGAGAATGCAGGCCCAGATTTCTAATTCTTCTGACTATTTGGATTTACTGTCACACAGACACAAATTTAGAGCCACTTGAGATATGTGTCTGTGTTCAAAGGTGTTTTGAAAAAAAGAGCACAGATATACAAGTGTTGGTAGCAGTTCTGTAATGTTGAAATCAGTTCTGTATTTTTAGAACAGCTTTCATGTAAATAGATAAAAAATGTTTCCTAAGTTTTTGCTAATCTATATTACTTCTCTCCATGGTGAGGTATAGTAACTATCTGCTACAGGGAGCAGAAAGCATTTAGAATGATTGTCTGTGTATGAGCAGAAATGAGAATCTAGGTTTATAACTGCACCCACTGGAAGTGTGACATTAGAAATTACATATTTTATGGAAAACTGCTCAAGGCAACTAGTGATTAAGCCATCAAGCAATCTGAAATCAAGGGATACTCCTTCTCAGTAACACAGTTAAAATCAGGTAATTGTCAAGGGCTGTATCCAGACCACACTGTGGAGGAAGGGAGTTTTGTGGTCTCTAGTATTAAACAAAGAAGCTGGGCTAGGGCGAGATGAAAGGGGAGAACAGTGTCACCAGATTTTCTGTGGTTCTGTTCAACAGCGTACCCAGCCCAATGAGGCTGCACTTCTGCCCTTTGCTGAAAGCACAGAATGACAATGCAGCTCTGTCCAAGTTTATGATTTAATTTTGTGTGGGCTCTCTTATGTGTCTGTTTGTTCTCAGTAGTGTAGCTCTTTCATCCAGTGCCACCACTGTCTTGGTATTCTGAGCACATTCAGAAGCCAGTCCAATTTAAATGTACCCCTGTTGTGATACCTTTATTTCTCAAATTCATCTTGAGTGTGTGGGAAGGAATCATTGTGGCTTTTTGTTTTAAAAGGAATCCAATCTCTGTCAAGATCTCTGCTCAGGGCTTTCCATTAGCAGCTTTTAGTTTACTAATCACTTCTTTTGAGCTACAGGCATTAACCATTTATGCAATCAACCATAATACCCGGATAGGATCTTTTACATGTTAGATTGCTGTTGTTTGCTAAGAGTGAAAAAATTACTTGTTAAGTGGATGTCTGATGAGAGGATAAATTGCTGCCAAAGGAAGTAAAAGCAGCCAGGCTGTAACATATCCACAGCCCATTTAGACTTTGACAGCAGCTCGATCTGAATGCTTCATCAAAAGGTATAACGTTTCCCCACTATAAACAATTGTATTTCTGTATTCCAGAAGATTTCTTCCTTATTCAAACTGATGCTTATTTTATGCCAGAAAGCTTGAATACTAATAACCTTAATGTTCCTTGCAGTAATATTAATTAGGCTAATATTTTCCATCTATAAAATAAAACCAACACAGTACAGAACTTTACAATATTAGTAAGAAAATAAAACAGCCACTGGGATACCAAGTTTCACTCCAGTGCAAAACCCAACCGGCAGGATTTTTATAATTCACATATATTCAGCTCCCAAAGAGCTGTTTTGATGTATTTAGGTGGTAGAGTAACAACTTCTGCAGAAATGTTGGAGGTGCTCCTTTGCCCAGCCTGCTTGTGGCTACCCTGGGTATTGGAACTTTGCTGAGCACATCATTTTCCTGTTGAACCAACATGCGTGTCTCTGTTTTAACTGTTGCCCTCTGAATCTTGGCTGTAGACACACCAAAATAGCTGTTCATGGAAGCAGCTTGCTTCCAGCAATAGTCTCTTCCAGTGCTAGTTTTGCTGGGTCTGGTTGCCTCAGTGTGGTGTTTCTGAGACATCTCTGTAGATTTCTCCTCCTTCATAGAGAGTCTGGGAATACTTAATCAACTCAAGAATGGTTCATAGATATCTGGCAAATATTATACCTGAGCTTAGACACCCACCTGCATTTCAGACACCACTGTGTGTAGGGCCAATGCTGAGGCAGTACTAACAAGTCTGCCTGCACCCATGCTTTGTTGAAGTGAAATCTGTCATTTCCATATTGGGCCCTGGGATAAATCCTCTAGAACTGGAATTTTCCTATTTCCCAGAAAATGGAGAGCCACAGAACCACAAGGAGTATTTCACAGGTAGGGAAAAGAACAGAAGAAGTTACCTGTAGGTCTTCAGGTCTTCACTTTAGACTTGCTGCCTACCTCTAGAGGTCCTGGAGGTCCCTCTGTGCAGTATTTCAGTCTCCTGCATTGTCTTCTAAGAAAGACAGTGAACTCTTCAATACTCCTCAGCCACTGGTTTCCTAATGTCTTGCAGTGCCACCATTTTGAGCACAATTTACTCTGAGTACTTTAAAAAATGTTCAGAATGCTGGTCTTACATCAGGTTTACAAGAGACTGGTGAAAGTTTTCAGCGAGGACAAATGGACTCTTGGCTCCTGTGTAAGCTTCACTGGAACTTGGAGAGGGAGAAATATCTAAACACAGATTTGATGCTTTCAGATCTTTTCTGAGGTCTGAAGCATCATATAGGAGCATTTACTGATAATTTCGCACAGACCACTAGGGGCAAAATCTTTTGTAAATCAGAAACAGAATGACAAAATTGCAATACACCACAGCTTACAGAGGCTAGAAGAATCTGATGTCTAGGATGACCCAGGCTAAAATGCCCCAAGATCACAATTTTAGCATGTGGCAAACTTTTAACATGTAATTAATTATAATTAAGGAATGGAATGCAGCACATGTTATGCATAGATGGTGATTTTCTGGCCTGGGACCTAATACTTTGGAATTCTTGACATCTAACTGCCGAGTCCAAGATCAGTAAAAACTGAAGAAACCTGGCATCTCTAAGTATGTAACTAAAATGAGATTAATTTCATCTAATGATCCCCCCCCCCCCCCTTTTACAATTGTAATAAAACTCTTTTTTTCATAAANATGTAGTGATCCCCCCCCCCCCCCTTTGAAATTTGTAATAAAACTTCTATTATCATCAAGAACTGGTAATCACGAGGGGGTATTCTGTTTTATTACTTGGTAACTGAGACATTCAGAGATTAAGTTTTCCTAAGTGATAAGAGATCTCCCAACTGTTGTCCTTATGAGATGTCTGAGAATTTTACTGCTGCATTTGTCAGTGCCAAAATATTTTTGAAACCTGCCTGCATTGCCTTAAACTCAGTAGGTGCAGAGCACCACGAATTATTGTGTTTGTGTCCTCTGTTTGACCTGTGCATGATTTCTGTCTCTCAGAGCACACACTTCCTTGGGTCGTACAATGTTGAATAAATTCCAAAGGATACAGATGAAACAGTCTCTTCTACATGGATTAAACCCTTTTGCTGTCTGCTTTCACCCCCTTCAAAATTTCAAACTGGGAAAGAGCAATCAGAAGGGAACCAGACATTCTTTAAGGGACATTCTTTTAGTGTGTGCAAAATAGGATAAAATAGATACTGATGTGATTTTGAATAAAGGTCAACGAAAAATAGTGGCAGCAAACTGAGAAATTAGATTATTAATTAAATGAGAAATATGAGAGGAAAGAGTTTGTTGATACAGCACATATGTGCTGATGCTGTACTTTATCCAGTAGAAATTAATGGATCATGTGGAAAAATAGCTACCTATTGCAGATGAATACGTACTTCACCAGTTAAATTATTATTATTTACCTACAGCAGTAGTAAAGAATAAAGGCTATGGAACCTGGTCTGTGTGGGGATGTCTGTGAGTGCATCAAAAACAAACTCATGGACGCTTATTGTCTGCTAAGCGAAGGACGTTGTTTTCCTGTGAAATACAGTTGTTGCTGACACTGCTTCAGATCTTTTTCATTTCTTCACATATTCCCAGGCAAACAAGGCAAGACTTCATAAACACTTAGATGAGTCGTGATGCACCAGAAAAGAGGGAGCTAACAGAGTGTATTACATCTCTACCCATCTGAAGACTGGTGGAGCAGAGGAGGACCAGGGAACAGAGATACAGCAAGGCAGATCTCAAATCCTTAGTAGTCTTGGGGTCCTGCCTATTTTTTTGACTAAGTTATAAAGGATTTGTACAGAAGAGAACCCAAGCAAAAATAGTGATTCCATCACCTCCCTGTGACCACCTGGCTCTCAAACTACGTAAGAATTGCAGAGTGCATCCAGTGGCCCAGCCAAGCTAGAAAGTCTTTTCCTTGGCCACTTGGCTGTGTACATTGAAATTCTTGCATTTAGCAGCATGACCAAACCCTGACAACACAGAACTCAGGCAGAAAGAAGATTGAGAGTCACTGCAGAGCTGGAAGGCGAGAGCTTACTCCTGCTAGACAAGTGGGAGGGTGACTGAAGGGTTTCATCTCACAGCACTTTATGAAAGCAAAACCTTTTAATGCCTTCTGACTATCAAATCTGTGCAATGTCAGTGAAACATTGAGCACCTCGTTGTCCTAGCAATAACAAAGGAATGTGATCCTATGTTTTTGTAGTCCTTACTCCAGACTATCAAATTTGCAGCTATAATATCTTACCCTAAGAAAACTTTAAACCAGACAAGGGGTTTTCATTTTAATTTGTCACATTCTTTTTGCAGATTTTATTCAATTATTTTTCCTGTCAATTAAGAAGATTTATGAATATGTTTTTCATTATATGATGATGTTTGTCAAGTAAATTATTCATTAGTTTTCCCTCAGCCAGCAAATTATTTGTGAACCATCATTTCCCCTTTTGTTTTTTGGCCTGCTTAGATTTCTAAAATGGTGACAGAGTTTGTGTGTTTGATGAATGTGGTTTTTCTTCTTCAGAATTTTTACATAACTCAATACACTTTTTATAGGCATTCAGACTCACAGTTAACTAGTTGAATAGTTGCACTCAATAGTGAACACATCTAAGACCCCAGTTTTAGTCTAAGTTATTAGCCCATATTGTGTTCTGCAAAGGTGAAATATAGTTCTATGTTAGGTGGCACGTTATTGTTCAGTTGTTTAACCTTAAACATAAAGATTTGAAATACCACTGAAGAAGGAGTGGACCTTAACTGTCAATTTGCATAATGATCACCCTAACACCAGGCTACCAACCCAATTTTCATTTCATGACTCCTAGAGCTTTGAATAACAGAGGCCGAAAGGCATGTTCACCTACAATACTGTGGTAGTCAAGGCGATCTTGAATTTTCAATGTCCTTGTTTGTTGCTGTCTCATAGAGGTGGTGGAGGATCTTGCATAAGTTACAGCTACAAGACTGATATCATTGGATTGTTGGTAGAAATAAACCAACCCTAGTCCATCCCTAGGATGCCTTTAATACTTTGTAGAACTCAGCAATGTAAGTTAAGAGGGACAATAACTTTGTCAATAATACAGCCAAGGTTTGCGTTTGGTGTACAGGAGCTGAGATTAATGGGTGCTGTTATTTATCTGCATCATTCACGTGACATTACGTATTGGCCTCCTGTCAGGTCCTAGTGGACAAGCACTTGGCTAGAATAAGATATGGTCATCATCAACACTGAATTGCTGGTAGACTAAATGCAGGAGCCATATAGGTTATGGTGGTAAGTCTAATTTGCCCTTTGCATTGATGTAAAGCATTCTGAGTCCCCAGGCAGTGGTAAGGTGCTACCCTGCTGACAACAGGAGGAAAAAGTGGCCTGGTACAAGTAAGCCAGAAGTGAAGAAAAATTAAATGGCTGGATGCCCAAAGTGTGTCCCATCCCAAACATTTTTCAATAATTTAGCTGTTTCTATTGTTCTTGCTACAGCTATTGTTTTTCTGTTCCTTCTTGCTGCAGTTGGGCAAGTCTGTTTTTAACTTCTCCTGCTATGGAGTTTATCTCCAGCACTCATATAAGAATGTTAAAAGAGCATGACATGGGTGTGCACGTGGAAATGATCAGTAATCTTTAGCCTGCAATAGCAGAACTCTTTATCTCATGATGAGGGAAGAGGGAATGAAATTGGATTTCCTGCTCCTCGTGCCAGTTTCTATAGCTATACTGTGGTAGCCCCATTGGGTACGATGCTGCACAGCTAACCTAAGCTGCTTTTCTCACTGGGGGCAGCTGCCAGGTTCTCTTCAAAACTGTGGGATGTGAAAACTATGTATAGAATTTGCACTTTCCTTCTTGGTTTATAATTTTCTGACTCACCTTATGTAAAGTCTTCTCAATATTTGTGCCTCACAAGGACACACTGAAAGTAGTTAAGAGTAAAGCCCCAGTTCTTTACAGGAACAATAAGAACCACATTATTGCAATTGTGACCTTAGCTTTTGTCTGAAAAGGTAAACCAAGAGCAGATGCTATGTTTGAAAATAACTGACAGTGAATTAGCCATGTACAGTGTGTCTTGAAAGTGCTGTAATGCAAAACTAACACTCAGTTAACCCCAACTCTCAGCAACACACTCGGTGCATTGGCACAATAGGAGCAACCAGATATTTGTACTGGTGGAACATGAGACACGGAACCTGCAGCTTGTAAATCCACTTGGAGGCAACTCTCAGTCAGATGCAATCCCCAGGATTATTCCCCTTTCTGTTTCTTCAGGCAGTTTTTTTTTGAGGCTTGTAGATGTGAGGAATGAAGTTCAGCTCAGTCTAGATATATGTCCTAAACTAACCTATTCCCTCCCTTCTTGCCTTCTTCTCAAATCATCCTCGCCTTCACTTGTGTGAGGTGAAAGTGAATCCTTTGGCTTATCCCTTCTGTGCCATGTTATTTATTGAGAGTGAGAGCCTTCCACTCCTTTTACTGCTCTTTTTTGTTGCTATGGCAATGGTGAGGTGAGGCCCATGCTTCTTGTCTAGTTAAATGTAATTTTAATTGCTTCAAAAAATGTATTTTAAAAATATACAGTGAAGGCTAGTGTTAATTGTTATAGTTATGCTACATCACATGTAATAGAGATAAAAATAAATGTTAATGTAAACTTATCTTTAACTGGTTTTGAAGCTGGTGATTTAGCTTTCAGCATTCTGCCTTTCAGGCTGTGGCAGAGCTGATTGCTTTGGGTAAACACTTGTCTTCAGCTGAAGCCATGGGTAAATAGGATTGGAAAGATGTGCCTGCACCATTGAATTCAGTTCCTTAAGATTGCAGGTGACTGTAAAATAGACATCTAGCCTAGAGTGATGCACAGAGCATCTGGATCACATGATGTTCTAGAAAAACCCTTGGAGCATAGTTCAAAATCCTCTAACAAAGTTAAGAACTTCATGTGCAGAGTGCTGTTAGGAAGAGGGCAAGAGATAGGGCTATTGCTAATTGCTAATTTTCTATATTTCCATGATTAACCTACCCTACAGAGCACAGGGAAAATCATATATCATGGCAATGGAATGTATTTTTAAAGGTCTTTGAGAGAACATTTTAGTGGCAATTTCTTTTGTTCTCTTCAAATGTGAAGAATGAAATATGAGTTGAGATAGGGGTGGTGGTTTCATCTTCTGACAAGATGCTGAAGGCTGGCAGTGGACCTGTACATTTGGTCTCTATATCCAGTATTTTTTTCCTAACATTAAATTGTGGAAAGAGATAGAGAAGAACTGCAAAATTGGTTTGAAAGTAGGAAAAAACACCCTGCAGTGAAAAATCTACAAAGTCAGCATGTTTGGATTATTAAAAAGCTTTAGAGGAAGCTTGGAAAGAGTGAATAAATATCTTCCTAAAGAGAAAATACCTTATACCAAAAGGGCCTTTTATTTAGCAGAGAGAGGACTTAAGACCAGGCACATCCAAACTGGATATAAACCAGATGATTAAGCTTGAAGACATACTAATCAGACACAAAGAGACTCTCCAGCAAGTCTCCATATAAGGACTGGCACCTTTCTAGAGAAATTATTCCAGGTTTTACACAAGCTGATGGGCAGAAAAGGGCAGCAAAGGGGAAATTCTGTAACATTTTATATACAGATATACCTACACTATGTTTTTATGGTCACATACGCACACACACATATAAGGCGGTAGTGATGACTTATTAGGCTTTTCTGGCTCTAGACTCCAAGGCTGTGATCTGTGTGGCAGTACTGAACTTGCTGTTTATAAATTTCTTAGAGAAGACTTCTTAAAACAAGAAGGGTAGAAAGCAATTATAAGTTTTGTAGAAACCAATTATAATTTTTGTTACTAAAGCTCTGTTAGATTCTGAAGCAATTATAAGAGAATTTGAATTATAATGTAAGTGTATAGTGGTTAGCTTTGATATGTGAAGGAAACATGGTTTCTAGTAATGGAACAATGTTGGCAATTAAACCTTGCTGTGCACAAAATGTTTGTAAACGAGATAAAGGATGTGTGTTGGTTGTGAGGGTCTTTATATGCCATTAGTGAAGTCTCCTTGAGTTTTGGAAAGTTTGACATAACCACTTTTTTGTGGAGAATGTATGAAATACAATTTTTAAGTTCTAGATTAAAGCATATTATGTAGATGAAATAACTAACCAGTGGACACAGTGTACAAATGTATACATAAGTCTCATAGTCCAGAGAAAAAACATTTAGAAAAATGTTTTGTAATTGGAAGAAATTTTACTAATATTTTTGCTAATATCAATATTTAGAAGTATAAGAATTATGCAAAGTGTGGCCTTGTGAGAAGTTTATTTTGACTTATTAATTACTATAAATAAATAATATATTGATAAAAATAATATATTTATATAATAAATATTTTAAAATTATAAATTTAATTTCTGCAAAGTGTTATTTCTTTGTCTTGGTCATGTCTAGGTTTACTAACTGAAAATGTTAAACTTATTTTATTCTGCAGATCTACACTGTTTCCTACAGTAATTTGATCATTTCTGTGCTTTCCAAGGCTTTAGAATGGTTAATCGTTAATGGTTTTTAGGGTCTGGTGATATTATAATGTAGAAAAAAAGTTAACCAATTTAAAAAGTTTTAATGTAAAAGCATACATCATCTGTTATAATAATTAAGTATTTTTTATGTTAGCAGTTAGAAGAAGAGACCTAATTAACGAGCCGTTTTAGGTGGTTTGCCAACTTGCAGCCTGACTGTGCTTTCCCCTGGTGCTGGCTGCAACCTTGCCAGCAGGACAGGAGGTGGTCCAGCTCCATCCTCTGCTTCTGTGGGAAGCATAAATACCCTGGTAGTGCAGGACTCCCAGGTAACGGCTGTGACTCTCAAAAAGAAAGAGCCATTTGTGACCCCCTCCCTCAGCCCCCTTCCTGAATCCCTAGCATAAAAGAGAGGTGTGGACATTCAGAGGGTACCTGTCTGTTAAAATGAACTAACATGATGGTTTCAAGTAGTTAATGCTGCATTGAACAGCACTAATTTGATGAGTATGACATGAGCTATTTAATTTGCATTGAATCATTGCCTTGCAGCTGCATCCTAACCCCTGAAAACAATGGGTGTCTAATAAATCACAGGAGCCAAATTGGCAGGTTTAGAATTTGCAGTACCTCCTAATCCTAGTAAAACAATTTTGAAGTAGGCTGAATAACTAATGGTGAATGATTTTGAGATCTATTTTATCTGTCTTTCAGTTCATAAATAGCTTACCAAAAGATTGGGAGCCTTTTTAACTTGTCTTTTATTACCAATTATTTCCCGATTCCTTTCTCCCAGTAATTTTTGATCTGTCTTGTAGATGAGATTGCAGATCCTTTGAGGAACAATTCAGAAGTAATAAAAGTATATATGTATTAAAGTAAAGTATACCTTTAATTATGAACAGCTCTTCCTGGTTAAATCTCTGCCTTCCTCTGAATTATGTTAATTGCCTTCATATTAATTTTGGAATAACCGCATCTGCTTATTAAAAGTAAATAAAAAATTAATATGATATATTTATTTAGGAGTAAAGCATATGGACAAAATCTGCGGATCACAGATTTGGGTCTAGACTGGCTTCTGATGTTATCTAACTGCAAGAATGCACAAACCCCCATTTTTCAAATGTCACTGTTTCCTCATATGTGAGATGAAACACTTATGATTCTGTCATCTTTTTCTCAAACACTTCAAAATTTTTAAGTGGATTACATCCATTGTGATTTGTCCCTGTAGATGATGCTCCACATCATAACCTTTGGGACTCAACTGTATGAATTGGATCCATTGTTATTTTGATGTCAGACCTTCATTGCTACTCTTAAAATTTCTTGTTATAATTTCTTGGTGCAGTCCATATTTGTAAACTGAAATTTGAAGCCTGATATCAAGCTTGTCTGTTCAAAAATATTTCTATTTTGTGAGGTTTGAGATGTCTACCTCAAAAGCAGAAAACAAAATTTGAGCACTTGTGTCCAGTTTCTGCTAAAGACACTAGAAAAACTGCTCATTCTGCAGGGTAGATAAGTGTAATCAGATCAGACAATCCGATGTGTAGTTGCTTGGATACTTGCAGAATACTTTTACAGAGCTGTTACATTACTGAAAAATATTTATTCATCAAAATATTCCGTAAGAGAAGACTTTGACAAAGTCAGAGCTAAACCAAGAGCACTGAGAAAGTCTTCATAAGCTTTTAACTGCTTGGGAGGTGTTACTTAGTGGATCTCAGCTCAGTTGCAGTGGATAGTGCCCTGTGTCACAAACATGATACCTGCGCGATGGCATTGCGTGCAGGTCCCAGTTCACTCTCTGTGGTGTGCAAGAGAAACATTATGATTTAAATTAAGTGAATACTAATAACCTGGTTATTATTATTCTAAGGCTGAGAAACCCTGAAACTGCACTTGATCGCAAAAGATTTGTCCCAGGTGACTTGCTGCCCCTCATCCTTTCACCAGTCTAGAGAAATCTAGTGTTAGCGTCATGTGTTGATTCTAGCTGCAGTATCTTTACGTGAAAGAAAACAAAAGAACCCATCCCCCTCCCCTCAAACATCTTTCTATTACATCGTTAAAGTTCACTGTCTTTGGCTGAGCTGTGAGACTTGAGACCCAGACGAAAACATCTATTAACATTCTGAAGGCACATTTGTTAACAGCAGAACTATTTCACTCAGTGCCTTGACTAAATTATCTTTGTACAAATTACATTTTTTCCCTAATCACTTTGGGTACTTCACTTGGAAGGCTTCCTACTTCTCTGCATCCAACTGTCAGGTATTACGGAGAAAAGCTTCACACCAAACTTGTTTTGGAAGATGTCTGTAGTAAAAAGCCACTATTTCAACCTGCTGCTGTGAGCTCACCTCTGGGCCTTTAGCTGTCAGGAACTTTACTTGTTTCTTAGCTCATATTTGATATGATGGAAAACTTGTGAGACTAGCTTGTGCTTTTCTAGCACCTAAAGCACATTCAGACAGGATTTAGCCATTATCCTGAACCCTTGCCTATCTCTTATATGGAGATGCAGATAATCAGCTCGTGCCAACATTCACATACCTCTAAAAGCATAGTTGATATTCCTGCAGAAAAGTGTGTTCCAGACTCTAGATTTCCTTCCCTTCCAACCCTCAGCTACTTTAACCATGAGATGATTTAGCCTCTAACCCAGTCATTGCCTAAAAAACCCTATAGCAAAACTTTTGTGTTAATCACTGGCAGCAAGTGCTGAGATGTGAGTGCTGACAATGTTTTTAAGGGGTAGCCTACCTCTATAGGCATATCAAGATGTCTTGGGAGATTTATCTTGGATATGGAAAACAGGATGGGCTAGGAATCAGGGCTGACCCATTTAGGGAATGAAAATGATTTGTGATTGAGAGATGCACATACAGGGATATAAGTGTAGATCTGTATTTTAATGCGAACTAGTAAACAGTCAGCACTACAATAATCTGTAAGGCATTTGATCCCAATAAAGCATCTTAATCCTTAGGGCTGTTCTGGCAGTAAGAGATAACTGCACAGAAACAGAAATGTTCTTAGCACAAACCTCACATATTTATGTTTACTGTGTGTGTTAAACAGTTTCAGACCCTTCTCCCCTCCTTCCCAAAACTGATGAGCACTTCATCTGTACAGTCTGCTAGCTCCCTACTTCACTAGCCCTTCAATTTGGATTTTTATTATTTCCAGCAAGGGCCAAGACAAAAGGAAAATCAAGTCATAAAGAAATGCTTGGGACTAATGCTCCTCTACTGGCATGTCCTCTTTTTCAATAAAGTTTCACTGCAAATTTTGGTTTTAGTAGCCATATATGTGGTCCTGTGCTTTGTGGGAGGATGCATTTCCACATCCCTGCACTTAACAAGCCTCTGAGCGCAATGTTTTTGCGGCTGTCTCCTGGCTGCTGCACTGTCTTCATTGTTGTCTGCATTGCAGACAAAGGGCTACAGCTCAGAAATGCAGAGACAGTGAATGCCTAGGCAGCGACGTGCTAAAAGTGATTTAATTTGTTGTCATTACGAAAAGACTGAATGATGCTTATGAAAGGGTGGGAGCAAGAGCACATCCCACCTCCAAAAATAGGTAGTGCCACTGCAGGTTGTGTGACCATAATTTTTTTTTATAATCTTCAAGCCAGCACTTGCTTCTCTACTTTTGGTGTCCTGGCATCTAAAGACACTTGAGGTCTGTCTGGTACTTCATGAACATACATACAGACCTTGTCAGCAGTGCGGATGTGTAAGTACCTGGTGCTACTGGTCTAGTGCTGGTGCTCTACTGGCCTAAACTGTGTGGCAGACAAGAAATGGGGACTATTACTTATAGCTCAGAAATCCCCTGAATAAAGGTGGAGATTGTTCTGTAAGTTTTTTTCATTGATCAGTTAGTTTGCAAAATCTTTTCTGGTTAGATGGGTGAACGGCTATTAGGTGCCAGGCTTTGACTCATCTCAAGGTTGTTTGCTATGTAAGCTGAAGCTAAGTTTTCCTCCCCCCACAAATAACAAGCTCAGGTTAAGACTCTTCAGCACAAATGTTGTCATGTAATGGCATTAAAATAATACACCTGTACTTGTGTTGTGGAGTCCTCAAGGTCTGGACCTGGAATCTGAGTTCTCTCAGTTATGCAAATACCAGCAAAAACATTAACCTAGCTGGGAACTTCTCTAAGTGGGGCAAAACAACCATTTTGCATCCATATTTCACATTTAGTGATAGCTCTAAATTGCTTTTATAAACAAGAATTTGTAGTTCTACTTCATATTGTTTGACAAGGACGCGTAAGAATTTTAGCTTCAACAAAGCTGCACAGGTGCTAGTGTAAGAAATGATCCTTAGTATATGAGATACATTCTGTCGTACTATTGATTGAGAATTTGAGGGGGAAACTATAAATCCTTTAACTTACACGAGGAAGTCAGGAACTGGCTTCAGGATTGCACATACTTTCCCTTTAAATGTTTTGTTGATGAGTTTGTACCATATTTCATTGAAGTGCTGCTCAAACACTCTCTGAAATCAGTGGCAAAGCATTTCTTAACTTCAGTAGTAAGTTCTCAAGCTGCAGTAGGTCTTAGTGCTAAATAGTAAAGTGTTGTCTGATACATTCACCCTAGATGTGTGTGCTAAGTGCAAGAGCCCATGCTTATGCTAAATGCAACAGTCTTGTTGATGGATTTGCCTTACATTTACCCAGATGCACTGCATATGCAGCTTATTTTCTTCCCTTTTGGTAAGCAAATTAGTCAGTGAGAAAGCAATACTATGAAGTGCAATCAGCTATGAGAAATAAGAATTGTAAGTCTATTTGTAGGTAAAATAAGAATTGTAAATCTATTTGTAGATCCCTTTCTGTAGAAGAAATCTTGATATTATGGCCACTTAAAATTAATTTTGTTTCTCAGGGCCCAGAAACACCAGGACAACATGGAAACCTTTGAGGTGCTTGAGAGTTTTCTATGCTCTCAATCCTTGTGTTAAAAAGGCTTTGAGGGAGCAGAAGCAATCCTTCAGAAACTTTCCTTGTTACGAAGTAAGCCTTTAAAGTGCATACCATCATTGTTATTCTTTATGATCATAATGTGGCTAATATTTAAAAAAAAAAAAAAATCAGTGAACACCATGAGGTAAGGGAAAAAAAGAAAAACCCAAACAGTTTTAAAAGCAAAACTTGCAGAGATTTAGAGATTTATGGAAAGGGAGCACTCTCTGTTTACTGTCAGGAAGTTTTGCCGTTAGTTTCAAAGGAAGTTTCAGTAGGTTCTGAATGTTTGTAATAGTTATGACTCAGTTTATCCAGATAACAATATCCTTGTTATCTAAAATCTTGGCAACACTACATATTTCAGTGTAGACTATGAGAGATAACAATCAACTTCAACTCTTACTGACCCAGGAGGGCTGTGGTATGGCATCTAGTCTTACTTCCTATAATTACATGTAATAAAATTGTGTTGTCATTGATGTTATTATAATTGGTATAAAAAGTTGTTTATAGCAAAATATTACAGATGCAGGCAGTGATTTTCTGCAGGAGTTCGCAGATGGCAAAGCTAGACTCTGGTAGATTAGTACTGCCAGAGTAGAGTACTTGCACAGTACAAGTAAGCTCTAGTTCATAATGCACATGGGAGAAAAGGGCTTGATTAACAGATTAGAAGCTGCTTTGGATGTTCAAATGCATGCCTGTGCCTGTGTATTTACCAGTATGTATAAACCCAGGACATTTTAAATAAACAGTAAGAAACCTAATAGTTTCCATTTTTAAATGGTTTGTTCTTAGTTAAACCTGTTTTATTCTCTTTTTAGAAGCTCCTGCATTTACACCATTTGCTCTAAGTTTTCTGAGCCAAGGCAAATCAAGCCAGCTCTTGATTTGGAGAAGCGAATGTTAATGGAAGGACTGCATATGTTCTACCTCTGGCAGCACTACAATGTACTTCGGAGGCATGAGTATAGTGGGAGAGTCTGGAAGCTTTGAGGACTAATCTTTTTACAACCATGGATTTTCTATATAACCACAGGCAAGTCTCTTTGTCTTAATTTCCATCCTTGCACAGGGGAGATACTATCAGCTCATGAGGGAACAATGCATATAAATTAATGTTTGTGACTCAGAGAACAGGCAGAAATTAATAATCATATGATGTAGAAGTGGTAGAGATCAAATACTTAGAGAATTCAAATAGACCTACTGAAAGTGTCCTGCACAGTACAAGTAAACTCCAGTGCATAATGCATGTGGACAAAAGGGCTTGATTCAAGTTACACAAAGAGTCTTAGCCCTGGCACAGCTCAGCCCAGCATTCTTGGTTTTAGAAATCAAAATCCTGTTCTTCATCTGCTGCTTTAGGAGGTGCATGGCTGTGCACTGCATGCAGGCTCTGTTTCTCCGTCTTCATCTGCTCTTACACATAGCCCTTGGAAACTGTTCCTCAGAAGGGGGACCTCATCAACTTGATCCTTCCATTTATCTCTTCCCCCACTCAACTTCCCCCACTTGCTGTTACTGTAATCTGATAGTAGTAATAAATTTAAATTATTGGGGCAGGCTATAAGATTGAAAACTGTGGGAACTGTATGCACCAAGGAGGTCATGCAGATACAATTACAAATGGTTTACAGAGCCTTCACTTTTCTCTTTCCCACTTTTGTTTCTGTGGTGTGATTCAGTCCTGTTTTGTTGTTCTGTGTTTTAACACTTTACGCAAGTATTCTTGAAATCCAAATGCTGAGTGAATTTTTTCATAGTGTTACAAAGGCTTTGGCAGCATTACTAAATGTATATATATAATTCTTTTCCAGTGAGTTTGATTTTCCATGTGCACCAGCCAAAGCTGTTAGGCATAGTGCCCAGCTTACTAGCCATTGAAGAAAAGCATGTCTTAAGTTTTTCCAGCTGCTTGTTCAGGATTTTTCTGACCCATGTGGACATTGTCCTTTTATTGTATTCTGTAAACAGGCCATGGAGTGGTAGATGAAAACTCTTGCTGAGTGGCTTTAGGTTGTGCTTGGTGGCAGAAGTACAGGTTTGGGCTTCTGTTGGGTTTTTACAAGGTACATAAATGTGCCAGATTTGATTTTTCTTCTTTTTGGTTTGCTTCAATTAAATTTAAGGAAACAGCATGCTCATGCAGCTTCATCCTAGCATGCTGAAATGGATTTGTCTCCAGGCAATTTACAGCATATCTAAACCATCTCTCATTTTTACTCCCACTTAGAAGGCAGGTGAGTTATGTAAGCCTCATGAGAAAAAGCAGCTCCTTGTCCACCACTTGCCTATACCATTTGGTACTGCAAAAGCCCAAGCAATTAACACTAGCTAATTAACTTTATCTGACTACTACACTGAAATGGCCTCAATTTTTAAAGGTGTTTATGTAGTTGATTTCCCCTGTTTTCAATAAGAATTAGCCAGCTTAATAGCTTTAAAAATTAAGCCTTTCTTCAGCTATATGTAGTCCAACATAATCTCTTGAGTGTGCTCTTTTCCCTCTCTCATGCAAATTATCAACACCAGATCCCTGCAGACAATATTTACTGAAAACTTTCCTTGAATGGCACTGTATTTGCTGATGTGTGAAAGACATTTCCAGAGAAATGGGGTTATTTGGAACTGTTTGGGGACAGACAGGAGACAGAGCACAGTGCAATGTGCATTGTCTGAGGAGAAAACAGAGTGAGCTTACTATGCATAAGGCAATGTTTTACCAAAATGAATAAGAGATTCTGATTCTTTTCTACTTAAATAACCTAACAAATGTTGCTACTGTGGGGAAACTTTCACCAATAAAGAGTAAGAATCAGCCAAGATCGTGCACCCCAACTTCCTCTTTTTATCATGACACCCCTGTTGCAATACTTCCTTACCACCTTGGCAAATGTGCTCTCAGAGCTCAGCCAGGGTCCCATCCAGAGAGCTGAACAGCAGGAAATAGTCTTTCTTCTCATGCTAGTATCTCTACTAACCCAAGAAGATCTGGTGAGGCTGACAGCTGGAAGGCAGGTCTTGTTGCTGTTCCATTTCTTTGTTATCACTTACATATGGGAAGGGAAAGGCAGTGGTTTGTTCTACCATGTGAGAAACATATTCCAGGGAGCCAGTGCCAACCTTGGCAGCTAGGGAGGATGTATGATAAAATGGCAACAGCTGCATGTGACTTTACATTCTCACAGGGCCCTTGACAGAACTTTGTGATCTTGCACATGCCTTACAGACTGATAGCATTAAAAACTGCATCTCCATAGAAATAACATGCTTAGCTTTGGCTCTAAGTGTCAAGTCACATTCATTAGTTATAATTCATGTGTCTTTGCCTTCCTTGGGAGTCATCACCATCTTATGATTGAAGATAATTTCACTGTGGAATTGACAGGAAGGATATTTGTCTTTAATCATTAGTACCAAACTATCTGATCAGTATGTTCTCACTTTTTGCAGAAGTAAAACAGCCTGGCACTGCAACAGCACAGGAGATCAGTATGTCTGCCCTCCCTCCCAGACAAGAAGCACAGACAGAAATGGCTGGAAAAGGAACCAGCATTGACGTTGCTCCTCACTAGTTCTACTCTGCAACACCAGGGCTGGGAAAGCTAAAGCCCACTCATGCTCAGATCTTCATGACTTGTCCCAGTGAAGAACCTCTGCAACTGTGCAATAAACAGAGATATACTCAACAGTTTTGGAAACACAGAACTAGGAATCTAAGAGAGGGATCTTCAAAAAGGGACACAGTAAGTGGGATGTTGTTCACCAGTAGAAAACGGTGGGAAGAGGAGCAGCTGCCCAGCCTGGGTCCTTGAAAAGAGCTATATACCTAGCTCAGTGATGGTGATAAGGCAATTGTGTCTGCTCCAGATACTGGAGTGAGTCCAATAAAGAGACATGAAGATGAATAAGTGATTGGAGCATCTGTTGTACAAGAAGAGGCTGAGAGAGCTGGGAAAGCTCAGCCTGAAGAAGCAAAGGCTTATGGGGAATCTTACTAATATATATGAACACCTGAAGGGAAGTTGTAATGAAGAGAGAGCCAGGACCCTTTCAGTATACCCAGAAAAAGGGTAAAAGGGAATGGGAACAAATTAAGAAATATCAAATTTCATCTAACCACAACAAAAAATGTTTACAATGAGGGTGGTCATACAGAGCAGGTTGCCTAGAGAGATTGTGGCATTTACATGTGGAGATATAAAAAAAATATAGTCCTGGACAAGTGGGTGCAGTTGACTCTGCTTTGGGGTGGTAGTCCTTGAACTATATGGTCTCCAGGGGTCTCTTTCTATCTCAACAATTCTATGACTCTGTGATAAGCCAAAGACATACAATGATATCTCCTTTCTGACATTTTCATTTAGCCTAAGTAATAAAATGGTCATTAGGTGACAGACAAAATGAGAAAAAGCGTGACTATAGCCAGAGGGTTAGGGTAAGTCAGGTTGAAATTTCTCACTTCACATAATATTCCATAATGATATGAAGTATAACAGGTTTTGAGAAAAGGACTGAAGAAAAAAAAATATTTTTTTTAGAACACCAACTGCTTGGTGATAAGGAAATTTTCTGCAATATTAGAAGAGATATTTAGGTTCAGACCTATATCTCCCACATGCCAGCTGACTGCTCCAGTAGAAATACTAGGTACCAGTCACCACCCAGGAATTTAATGATTTTGGGAGGAAAATGAGTGAAGATTAGACCAGAACCTGTGGGTTTGATAGTTGTGAGAATCTGTAAGTTGTTAGAACATGATTCACAAAAGAACTGAAAACAGTAAATGAACCTCACATGTATATACACGTACATATTCTTGCCTATGCAAATATGAGAAAAACCAATGTAGAAAATCACAGGAAATACCCGAACAATCATTTTATCCTAAGTCAAATTTGGTTGTAGATGAAACCTGTGGAAAACACTACTCAAACGAACTATGGATTCCACCTCGGGGAAAAGAATGGTGACATCATCCTTGGTTGAAAATGAAAGGGCTGTGAAACACTCATTTGGCTGATCTCCAGATGCCTGTAAAAAGTAAAAAGCATTACAGATAGCTTGGGAAGTTCGAATCTGACAAAACCCCACACTACTACTGTGAATTGAAGTTCCACACAACTTGCTAAACAAGACAGGATACTGGCAATTTTGCATGGCCAGAATAAGACTATAATGCCCAGTAGAACAAGGAACATTCAGTACTGTAGCTGGGGTTTTGGGACCTTCAGGGTCTACCTGGAAAGAAGTGAACACTCAGACAATCTACTTTAGGTGGCACATGGAAGGTGACAGATAAATTCAGAGGACCTAAGCTAGATCTTCATATAAAAAGATGTGAACATTTTTCTGCATCAAATTAGCTATCTAAATCCCCAAAAGAATTCAGCTGCTGCAGCACATCAAACATAGACTCCTGGCCAAAGAGGAATCCAGAATCCCGTAAACATCATGGAAAGAGCTACACACTTCAAAGTGAGCACATAAAAAAAGGGCATACTAAGTCAGTGTCCTAGGTACGCTTTTATCTGAGACGACTGAAACCCATATTCCAGAGACCCACCCCACTGAGGTGGTGGGAGTGGTATGAGATAGACTCCAGACTCAAGTTTAATTTATATCCCTGCAAAGGAAAGCAATAAGGTTCATTGTACTAACAGAAGAATGCAAATATGAACATGATTCTGTAATTTGGTGGCTAGACACTCCTGTGGGATGGGAGATACTTACATCACAGAATATTTTCACCTTTAAAGGTCTGGAGTTTCCCTGAAGTCTTTTGGAAATAAAAAGGCAGCAACATCCAGGGCTTTGGGAAGAACATTTTATTGCTAAGCATATCTTTAAACAAAATGCAACTAAGAAAAGAAAAAGAATCAAAAAGAAGAAAAAGAAAGGGAAAAAAAGCTATAACATCACGGTAACTCAAATAAAAATTCTCCAGGTTGTCCATAAAGCAACAGGGATATGGTAGAAGCCCACACAGAGAAATGCACATGTTCCCAAAAACTGTCCAATAGAAACTTACACAAAAAAGGGAAGTGTAAATATTTTTCCTTTAACTTAAAAAAGGAAAGCAAAAAGGAAAGTAGGAAAGAAAGCAGGAAATCATTTCACAAGACTCCAAGACTCCAAGAACAGCAATCTTTTACAGACATCAAGATATAATCAACTTTATATAGTTTCGGCCAGTTAAGTCATCTAAAATCGTGCTTTCATACCTTTTTAAAACCTGTCTTTTTTTTTTCTTTTTAGTATAAAAAATAAAAAAAAAAAAGCTCAACCTCACGCACGCACGCGCACACACACCACACACACTCACACATACACGCACTGAAAATAATTGTTAACATGAAAGCGTCTTCTCTAAACATTTGAGAAGACTGGGTTTTTGAATTTAAGTTTCCATGTGCGTGTGTGTATCTGATGACACTTCTTCAAAGTCAAATATTCATGCGACTTATAAACACCAGCAAGAGTAGATTTCTAAACCTAAACAGCTGATTAGTTTTCATCCGCATACAGCAAAAGTTTTCATTTCTGATAGAGTTCTCAACCCCTCTTGGTTTTTGTTTCCCTCTCTGTCTCTCTCTCCCTCATTTACATTTTTGCACATGATAGGCATGGCCGTCAAACCACCTCACTATTGTTCTGTACAGTAAGATAATCCTTTTCACAGTAACTGGGAAAATGAAGAACCAAACAACCAAATTAAATAAGTTAAATAAAAGATAAGACATTCCCAATTTAACCATAAAACAGTATATACACCATCAGGGTATCCATATAGAAATTATACTAGCAAAAAAATAGTAGTAAAATATGTAAACAAAATTTCAGATTTTTTTTTTGACACAGGTAACTGTGACAAAGCTAAAACACACACTCCCTTCACATTTTAAGGTTTGCTTTTGTTGTCTGTTTCTTTTTACTCTGTTCTTCCAGAACATTCTCATCCCACATTAAGACCATAACAGAACTTCTGTTCCAGCCGTTCCATCAAACATACCATGATAAATATATCTGTGTGTATATATATATATTATATTATTAAATTAATTTTTCTTTATTATTTTTTGTGTGTCACAGCAGCTTTATTTATTTTCTTTTATATAAAAGAGAGGGAAAGGGAGAATAGGGCAAATGGAAAGACAAAGATGATCTGAAATGTCAAGCTACAAAATTAAAATATTACATATGAAAAACAGTTATATGTCAAAAGAACTATGTATTTTGCATTCTTTTACAAGTGTTTAGCTTTTCTGACATTTATTGTTCTTGTTACAAGTTGAACTCCAGTGGTGTCTTTCTGATCTCTTTATTAAACTGATGTATTATTTTTTGCATGCATTGCAATGTCACAGAACCAGAACCCAGAGGAAAGCTCCTTTATTTTTGCACAGTATATTCAGCTCAGAATGGTTAATAACTTTAAAGCATTCTTTTCTGAATCTCCAAATCCCATTAACCATACTTTAGTTGTCTAATGCATACTAAGTGCTATACTCAAATAAAGCCAATGACTGATCAGAACAGACTCAAACCCATCTGCTCTTCAGTTCAATTGCAAATACTGGAGCCAGATCCAAGAGAACCAGCTTTTCACGACAATTTTCCTCAGCACCACTCATCAGACACTTCTACTGCATTGTTTGCAAACAACTTACTGCAATATGACGAAGAGACAATACAACCAGATATGCAGATAAACACCATGGGTAGCTTTTGAGTTCATATATGGTAATAGTCTCTCTATTTATTATGGACTGTTTTTTCCGAGATTTCTTCTCAAGTCATGTCCTGGTTCACCCCCCACACCATTCCACTCCACTCTTCCCTCCCTCACCCAAAAGTAACCAAAGAAACCAAACAAAAAGCAACCCAAGAAACAAAACAAAACCAAACCAAAAAACCAGCAATCTCCAAAATAATTTATTCCCCTCCTCCAATCTCGAAAAATTATATGTATGCTGGACACGGCCAGATCAGTTTATTCAATATTTCTTTGTTGTTTAATAATGTTTGTATTTTTTCTTTTTCCTTCCTTCTTTTTTTTT